>JAQPZY010001546.1:1680000-2280000 GCA_029931535.1 Margaritifera margaritifera | reverse complement strand
ATCTAAGTGGGTAAATTAAGCGACCAGCTATAACATGGTCCCTGATATAAGATGGATATGGTCATGGTTCCCATCTGAGTGGGTAAGTTAAGCGACCAGCTATAACATGGTCCCTGATATAAGATGGATATGGTCATGGTTCCCATCTGAGTGGGTAAATTAAGCGACCAGCTATAACATGGTCCCTGATATAAGATGGATATGGTCATGGTTCCCATCTGAGTGGGTAAATTAAGCGACCAGCTATAACATGGTCCCTGATATAAGATGGATATGGTCATGGTTCCCATCTAAGTGGGTAAATGAAGCAACCAGCTGTAACCTGGTCCCTGATATAGTGAATAAAGTGACTTCAGCTATAACATGGTCCTAGATACAAGATGGATATGGTCATGGTTCCCATCTAAGTGGGTAAATGAAGCGACCAGCTGTAACATGGTCCCTGATACAGTGAATAAAGTGACTTAAGTTATAACATGGTCCTAGATATATAAGATGGATATGGTCATGGTTCCCATCTAAGTGGGTAAATGAAGCAACCAGCTGTAACATGGTCCCTGATATAGTGAATAAAGTGACTTCAGCTATAACATGGTCCTTCATATAGTGAATAAAGTAACATCACCTATAACATGGTTCCTGATACAGTGAATAAAAGGACTTCAGTTATAACATGGTCCTAGATATAAGATGGATATGGTCATGGTTCTCATCTAAGTGGGTAAATAAAGTGACCAGCTGTAACATGGTCCCTGATATAGTGATTGAAGTGACTTCAGCTATAATATGGTCCTTCATATAGTGAATAAAGTGACTTCAGTTATAACATGGTCCCAGATATAAGATGGATATGTTAATGGTTCCCATCTAAGTGGGTGAATAAAGCAACTTCAACTACAACATGGTCACCTGATGTAGTAAATAAAGCAATCTCAGCTACAACATGGTCCCTGATATAGCATGGATATGGTCATCGTTTCCATCAAAGTGGGTGAATAAAGTGACCTCAGTTATAACATTGTACAATTTTTATGGCTGTTATGATCAGTGTTATACTGAGGGACTTCTGTATCTGTACAGACGGTTGTCAAACTTGGTCACATTTTCAATATTATGGTCACATGTCAACATTACTCATGTTGACATCCTCATCACTGGAAGCAAAAAGCAGCCCACAGAATATTTGTTCTTGCCTACATTAGCAGGTATTAGGCACATTATGTTCTTGCCTACATTAGCAGGTATTCGGCACATTATGTTCTTGCCTACATTAGCAGGTATTAGGCACATTATGTTCTTGCCTACATTAGCAGGTATTAGGCACATTATGTTCTTGCCTACATTAGCAGGTATTAGGCACCTACTGAGATAACTATTTTTCCAGTGGTAACAACAGCATTAACATTGATGTCAATGGTGTTACAAGTTACGTATGAAATTTGCATGACATAAAATCTTAGCATTGTTCTCATGTTATTCATTATGTTCTACAACACTCATTTCATGTTATTTGTTGTAATGTGAAGACTATGTTGTGTTTCAGGTGACCTGGCAGACCTGATCTTCATCTTCTTTGATCCCATAGGACAAGCACTATGCAAAAGAACTTTAAACCTTGTAGAGGAGTTGAATCATAAACATGCAGACAGGATGCGCTTCTACCTGTCCAAAGCAGATGAGGCGGGTCATGAGAGTGACAGACAGGTGAAACTTCAGAGCCTATGATATTTTGTCCTGCTGATATCGCAGCAGCATCATAATTAACATCAACAATGTTGAGATATTGTATTGAAGTTTTTGAAAGTTATATAACATTTATTAAATCACTGTTTACAGAAAAAAAATTCTCAGATCGCATACTAACTTTTCTACTCTGAACAAATCCCATTCATCCAACTTCTTTCCATCTGACCTATGTTCCTATGATATCAGGCATGTTAACCAGCACTGTAAATGCATTACAAATTGTGCTTGAATACAGGGGTACCTGCACCAAAATGATTCATTTCAATCATTAATTGATGACAAATGAATTACAGGAACTTGAAGTGCCTGATGTCTGGTTTTTTGTTTTTGGTAATGTTCAGTGTATTTTATAGTAAAATTACAATCTAAAACATGATCATCTGCCAGCTGGGAAGCTCATAAAAGTTGAATTAAACCTTCAAATTTGAAGCCCGTGTAAAAAAAACAGAAGTTATGATATTTCCCTACACAGATATGTTGTCTTTGCAAATTTGTCATGTGCTGTAGTAGTAATATAGATCTCTAAACAATATTCTACTGATATTATTTTACGTACATTAACAGTTAAAAACTGCCATTAATACTAATGAAAGTCAGACTTAGTACAGGCAAAATGCAGAGTCACTGACAGTGGTTTCTAATAAGAATTTATTAAAATTTGGGGGGCTTGTGGGGATACATATATTGAATATTAGTCAAACACTAATCAAGAAAGTTTGTGGGCAAGGTTGAGTATAATGGTGGTTTTACACCTATCAATACAGACAAGGAAATGTTGTGAGCTGCCATTGTTGTAATCTACCCCACAGTGTTTACATCAGTAACACAATTATGAAGTAGGCCTATTCAGTGCCATGAATGGGAACAATTTATTACAACTTGTTCAAAGTCAGACCCATTTTTTCTGACAGTAGAATTTGTCTAATGTTTTCTTGTTGCTGCAGTGTACATGCATTTGACGAGATTTGACACTGCTTGGTTATTATGACATCCATCCATCCATTCATCTGCCTTTTCATTTCCTCACAGTAACTTTAGTTTTACACCATCTGCCTTTATCAAACTTTGTGGATGGATGGCATTTGAGGTAAGGACAAAGCCTGTTGACTTTGGGTCAAGAAAGATGGTTTCTTCACAGTAATATTAGTTCTACATCACAGACCTGCACCAGACTTTGTGTGTGTATGGGTTGCATTTTGAATAAAGAAGAAGCCTATTAATTTGCAGGTTTAAAGGTCAAAGGTAAAGTTCACAGTGGCTGAAATATAAAAAATGGTTTCTGAACAAAAACTTCAGTTCGCATCCATGTACCTTCATCAAAGTTTGTGGGTAGCTGACATTTTGGATAAGAAAAAAGCCTATTGATTTTGGTGTCAAAAGGTCAGAGATCAAGGTCACAATGATTAAAACAAGACAAAACTGATTTTTGTGCATAATAACTTTACTTCTAAAACATGTACCTTCACCAAAATTATGGAGGGCTTGAACTTGAGTTGAAGAATAGGGGTCAAAAGGTCAAATGTTCGGGTCATTGTGACTCGAAGAAAAATCGATTTTGTACAATAACTTTTGTTCTAGTGCAAGTTCCTTGAGCAAACTTTGTAGATGGCTTGTGCTTAGGGTATGAAAGAAACCAATTGATTTGGGGGTATAAAGGTCATGGTAAGTATATTAATCAAATTATGGGTTCTGCACAGTTAGTTTAGTTCAAGACTGCATAACTTGACCAAAGATGGCTGTCAATGAAACCAGTTGATCAATAACCTCCAGTCGGACAATGCCCAACTAGTTCCTACCTAGAGGGCAGGCTTATTATGTACTATTCATTGTAATCTTTTTTTTTTTCATTTCCCTCTCGTTACTTTAATCATTTCAAACACCACCATGCCTGCAAAATAGAGGCATTATGATCAAGGCTAGATGAAATGCAGTGTAATTCTTATTTATTTAAACTCTGGTCATCTTTTGCTGGCCTCTTGCTATATCAAATCTTGCTTCTATGATTCCATAGATGCATTAAAAAAAAAAATTCTTTGACCCCTGCCAAAGGTACATGTATACATGTAAATGTTAAATACTTTGTAACAACAAATTCATTCATATTACAAACCACTTGCATGGACCCCAAATTGTTGTTCCTGTGCTTTCAAAGAAGCACAGGGATATTGTCATGATGTATTACACTTACTGGGCATGAGAAGATAAATTTATACATGCAATTTACCTTTACATCAGGGTTCATCCCTACCCCCAGGGACTTTTCCCAGGGTCATAACTTGGAAAACTATTGAGATTCCCTCCCTATACATATGTAATACTTGGACAAAAGCACATACCCAACTGACATTTGCCCCAGGGGTACCGTATATACTCGTGTATAACCTGGAGCCAACTGCAAACTGCGTAAACCCAGATCTGCTGTTGCATAATGCACCGGCAGATCTGGGTCTATGCAGTTTGTAAGGACTAATCAGTACAACAAACATCATAGACCCTGATCTGCCATCACATAATGCACCGGCATATCTGGGTTTTAGCCAGCTTATACACAAGTATATATGGTAGTTCTTAAGAGGCTCAAACTTCAGGGTGGAGGTAAAAACAGGGATGCAAAGAACTACTAGCAACTGCACATGATGTGATAGGAATATTACTTTGAAGACATTAAAGATCAAAGTAAAGAATTTTTTTGTCTCGTCTGTGAATTGCAAGACATAGGTGTATCATTTTTCCAGTGGTATCAGCATTGGTGTCAGTAGTATTAAGGGTCTGTGGTAAAATTTTTGAAAGTAAATTCGGCATTACAGTATTAAAGACCGGCGGTAATGTTTGAAAGTAAATTTAGCATTACAGTATTAAAAACCCGTGGTAAAGTTTTTGAAAGTAAATTCGGCATTACAGTATTAAAGACCTGTGGTAAAGTTTTTGAAAGTAAATTCGGCATTACAGTATTAAAGACCAGCGGTAAATTTTTGAAAGTAAATTTAGCATTACAGTATAAAGACCCGTGGTAAAGTTTTTGAAAGTAAATTTAGCATTACAGTATTGAAGACCTGTAGGAAAGTTTTGAAAGTAAATTTAGCATTACAGTATTAAAGACCTGTAGTAAAGTTTTTGAAAGTAAATTCGGCATTACAGTATTAAAGACCTGCGGTAAAGTTTTTGAAAGTAAATTTAGCATTACAGTATTAAAGACCTGTGGTAAAGTTTCTGAAAGTAAATTCAGCATTACAGTATTGAGGGTCTGTGGTAAAGTTTTTGAAGTAAATTCAGCATTAGTCACTGTATTAAACTGCTACAATATTACTGCATGCTCAAGGTTTGTACCCTGATATACCAGGATTCTGTGTGTCTCATCTACGCCATAATGTTGTTCACAGGTTTCTTTGTTGGATTGTAGATTATGTGAGTATGGACTACATGTGGGTTATTGTCCTCTTTCAGAGAGTGATGATGCAGATAGTCCAAGAGTTGTGCAAACGTGAGGGTCTCAATAAGACTGGATTTGACATGCCCACAATCTACATCCCATCTATGAACTCAAAGGTTGGTATGCAAGAATAGTAGCATTTTTTTTCTCCCAGTTTTCATAGAAAATGGATTATAGTACCATCTATACTCGCATATAAGCCGGGTCCAAATGCAAGCAACATAGACCTTGATCTGCAGTTGCATAATGCACCTGCAGATCAGGGTCTATGTTGTTTGTTCTACTGATTAATCCTTACAAACTGCATAGACCCAGATCTGCCGGCACATTATGCAATGGCAGATCTGGTTCTATGCAGTTTGCAGTTGGTATAAGTTATGCGCGAGTATATAAGGTATATTGGACCTTTCCATTTGTCCATCCTTCACTTCATCGCATTTTTATTTTTGCATATCAATTCAATTAATTATGATTGGATTTCAGTCAAATACTGTTGGTAGCTTGATATTTACTTGAGTTTAGAGTTATATTCCTTGATTGTCAGACCAGTCAACTTTAATTTCCATACAGTATCTCCTTTATTGTCTTCCACCTTTTTGAAGAAAAGTGGGGGACATAGTATCCCCAGTTTCTGTTACTCCATCCATCCTATTTTCATTTTTGCTCTACAACTTTAAATGTGTTTGAGATTAAGGGATGAAACTTGGTATTGTTATACACCATGATGTGTTGCATGCCACATTAGGGGTGCTATATTCAAGGTCAAGGCCATGGCTCAATATTTAAGTTTTCCATCACGCTTTCCCTTTGGCTTGGTAACTTTAAAGCCATTTGAAATTAAGGGATGAAACTTGATATCCTTATACATTATCACTAGAAGGTGTTTCATCTACCAAATTGGGGGTGCTATATTCAAGGTCAAGATCACAGCTCAATATTTTACATTTTCATCGCAGTTTTGCCTTTGCTCCATATTTTAAAGCCATTAAAGAATAAGGAATTCAACTTTGAATAATGATACATCATCAATAGAAGGTATGTCATGTATCACATTGAGGGTGCTATCTTCAAGGCGAAGGTCATGGTTCAGTATCTTATTTTATGGATTCCATAACTTTTCTCTTCTGCTCTATAATTTGGGAACTGTTTGAGAATAAGGGTTGAAACTTGTTATAGTTACACATCCTCATTAGAAGGTGTCGCACATATCAATGAGTGCCATCTTCAAGTGCAAGGTCATGGTTCAGCATTTTTTGTTTCCATCACACTTTCCCTTCTGCTCGATAACTTTAAAGCTACATTAAGAGGATAAATTATGGTATTCTTGTGCATCATAACTAGAAGGTATGTTGCATGCCACATTGGGAATGCTATCTTTAAGGCCAAGGTCACGGCCCAGTATTTTACATTTTCCATCACACTTTTCCTTCTGCTTTATAACTTAAAAGCCGTTTGAGATTAAAGGATAAAATGTGGGGGTTTTTGTACATCATAACTAGAAGGTATGTCTTGTAGTACATTTGGAGTTCTATCCATAATGTCAAGGTCAAAGCTCAATATTTTACATTTTCCATTGCACTTTTCCTTCTACAACTTGAAGCCGTTTGAGATTAAGGAATGAAACTTGGTATAGTTATAGATCATCACTAGAAGGTGTGTCATATACCACATTGAGGTTGATATCTTCAGGGTCAGGGTCTATGCTCAGTATTTTTCATTTTCCATCACAATTTCCCTTCTGCTCTATAACTTTAAAACCATTTGAGATTATGGAATAAAGCATGGTATTCATTTATTTCATAACTAGAAGGTATGTTGCATACCACATTGGGTTTGCTATCATCAAGGTCAAGGTCACAGCTCGGTATTTTTGCATTTTCCATCACACATTCTTTTCCACTATAATTTTAGAGTTGTTTGAGATTAAGGAATGCAACTTTCTAATGATATGTCTCGTTAGATTAGGGGATGAAACTTGGTACGTTTTGTATATCAGTAGAAGATGTGTCGCATACCACATTGAGGGTGATATCTTCAAGGTCAGGGTCATGGTTATATATTTTACATTTTCCACCAGTGTCCCTTTCACTTTAAAATTTTCAAGCTGCTTGAGATTAAGGGATGAAATATGATATAGTAATCAGTAATAGGTGTCTCATGTACCACATTGGGGATGTTTTCTTCAAGGTCAAGGTCACAGCTCAATATTAAACATTTTACATCATACTTTCCCTTCTGCTCTATAACTTTAATGGGGTTTATGGAGATTAAGGGAAGAAACTTGGTATACATGTATATCATCACTAGAAGGTGTGTTGTGTACCACATTGGGGGTCCAATATTCAAAGTCAATGTCATGGGTAACTATTTTTTTCCATCACACTTTAATTTTCACTCTTTAACTTGAGAGCTGTTTGAGGTTAGGGAATGCAACTTGGTATTAATATGTCTCATTAGCATGTTGGGGGTCTTATCTTCAAGGTCAATGTTATTGTGTTATATGTTGAATTTTTCTATGACACTTTCCGTTCCATTCTGTGATTTTAGAGCCTTTTGAGATGAAGGGCTGAAATTTGATATAACTGTATATCATCACTAAAAGGTGTGTTGCCTGCCACATTGAAGAACCAATCTTCTTGGTCAAGGTTACAGGTCAATATTTTAGGTTTCAGTTGCATTTGTCTTTCTACTTTCTAACTGTTTAAGATAAATGGATGAAGCTTGGTATACTTGTACATTGTCACTAGAAGATGTGTTGCATTGCATGTTTGAGGTCTTATCCTCAAGGTTAAGATCATAAATACAATAGTTTAAGGTTTCTTTTGTTTCTGCTTTATATCATAAAGGCTGTTTGAGGTACAGGGATGAACCATGATGCACTTAATGCTTTTCAGTTTGATGGCATCACATGTATCACAGTCATGGTTTTATTAGCTATACAGGTCATAGACAAGAAGAGATGATGGGATGACCCATTGTCCGTCGTCCATCATCTGACATTAGTCTTTTAGCACAAGTTTGTTATCGCTATTCCTTCTAAACTACTCACAGAATTACCATGAAACTTTACACACATATTCATGCCAAGGTCTAGTTGGTCCTATATGAAAATTATGCTGTTCAGAAATCCAATATGGCCACCACAGCAGACATCTTGCTATCACTACTCCTCCTGACTGGATGGTCATATCAGTATGGGGTTTTCACTAAAAGACTTTTTATGATGCCTTGTTGGTGCTAAATGAAAATTGTGCTGATCTGACATCCAATATGACTGCCATCTTGAAAATCTTGTCGCTACTTCTCCTGAATGAAAAGTCACATCAGCATGGGGTTTTCACCAGAAGACTTCTTACGATGTTTAGTTGGTCCTAAATGAAAAAGCTGCTAACTAGACATCAAATATGACCACAACAGTGACCATCTTGAAAATCTTATTGCCACTCCACCTGAATGGATGGTCATATCAACATGGGGTTTTCACTAAAAGACTTCTTATGATGTCCAGTTGGTCCTAATGATGTCCAGTTTGTCCTAAAATGAAAATTGTGCTGATCTGACATCCAGTATCGCTGCCATCATGAAAATATTGTTATTGCTTGAAAATCTGAATCAATACTCATCCTAGAGTAAAGTCAGATCAACATTGGGTTTCACCAGAAGATTTCTTCTGATGTCTACTTGGTCCTAAATGAAAATGGTGCTGATCTGACAATCCAGTATAGCCACCATGGCAGATGTCTTGAAAATAATGTTATTGCTACTCCTCCTAAACGAAAGTCATATCGTCATTGGGTTTTCACCAGAAGACTAATTATGATATCTAGTTTGTCCTGAATGACAATGGTGATGATCTGACCTCAAATATGGGTGCCAAAATGAACATATTGAAAATCTTGTTACTAATTCTCCTGATTGGTTATTTCAGAATGGGGTTTTCACCAAAAGTCTTCAAATGGTGTCTGGTTTGTCCTAAATGAAAATGATGCCAATCTTACATCCAATATGACTGCCATAGTAGCTAATTTGAAAATCTTATCACTCAAGAATATCAGAGATGGTTTCAACACTCAGCTGTTAAAAAAGATGAAATGGTCTTGTCTTGAATTCCTGGAAATTCTTTTTGGCCTGTAGATCATCATAGATCATCAGTCTCTTTGAGGAACTCTTGTCTTCAAAGTCAAAGTCACTGATCAATTATTGTATCTCTGTTCTGTACTTTTCCTCTAATGTCCTTTGAGATAGGACTGTGAAACTTGATTACTTTCCATGTTTGCTTAGTAACTTTACAGCTCTGTCTCAAAGGTCATATATCTTGTTATTGTGAATGTTTATGACTTCACCATGGTAGGCAGAGAGAGAAAAATTAATTGAATTTCCTTGTTTATGATTTGATTTCGATCAAATACCACCTCTTTTATTTCCAAACAATAGCTCCCCATCTTATTGGATTTCAATCAAATTTTGTTGATAGTTTAATATTGATGAGGTCTCAAATGAGGTTGATTCTGAGTGCTCTGTGTCATCATTTAGGAGTTTTGTAACCCCAAATTGTCAGACCAACCCACTTTCATTTCCACACAGTATCTCTTTAATTTATGATTTGATTTCAGTCAAATTTGGCTTGGTGTCAATGGGACCTTGGCGAAGTCATATTATCGGCAGGATAATATCAGGGGAGTTATAGCCCCTGTATGTAGGACCAATTCACTTTTATTTCTGCACAATACATTTTTTTAGTTATTATTAGATTTCAACTAAATTCTTCGTGCAGCTTTCATATTGATGTGACTTTGGCTGAGTTTATTGTCAGCATTCTGTATCATCATTTAGCAGAGTTAAGGCCCCTGACAGTCGGACACGCCTACTTTCATTTCTGCACAACAACTCCCTCACTTATTATTGGATTTCAAACAAATTTAGTTGACTGCTTGATATTGATGAGACCTTGGTTTCATTAGATTGTCAGTGTTGCGAAGTTGGATTTTCAGCATGCTACATGATCTTTTTACAGGGTTGTAATCCCGGATTGCCATACTAACCAACTTTCTTTTAAACACAATAACATCCCCCCTGGATTTACTATTTCACCACCATCATCTAGCCCCATCCTCCACAAAACTTAAATCCCGAATTGAAATTTGTTTTTCTTGACCACATCTTGCATAAAACAGAAGTACACTAGATTTGTAAATATTGTAACAAATGGTAATAGAACTTTAATTTCTGGGCTTATTTAGAAAACATAGTTTCAAGATAATGTATTCAATAGAAAAATTGACAACATGTATCCCAAATTATGCAGGGTTTTTTTTAATGTATAAGCAGAAATATATACATCTACTACGAATTTATTGTTTTTCATGAGCTACTAATGCATGTTCTAAACCATGAACTTTTAGATCCCACAAATGATGATCCTTCTGTAAAAAACAATAGGAGTTTTTTCCCCATTCCATAAATTTTTAAGTAATGACATTAGTTTTATTACTGACATAACTCTAACAGTCTTTGTGATGCCAAGGCTTTGCAGGCAGTTGTAAACCCTCATTCATTAGATATGCAATTTATGCATTTTTATATAATATATTATAGTGCTCCCCCCTCTTGAATGGCACCACTGACCAGTGGCCACCTACTTTATATGGCCAGAATCTCTTAGCACTGAAGTTTGTGTTAAAAAGTACTCCACTAGGATGGCCACCCCTCCAGTGAGGCCAGAATAATGTGGTTTACAGATAGAAATCTCCCAGATAATTGTTGATTTCAAAATTCAATACATTGACATTTGTTCCAACATGCTGATAAAGTATACCTACTGTATATACTTGCGTATAATCTAATACCAACTGCAAACTGCATAGCCCCAGATCTGCCATCGCATAATGTGCTGGCAGATCTGGATTTATGCAGTTTGTAAGGATTAATCAGTAGAACAAACAACATTGACCCTGATCTGCCAGTGCATTATGCGATGGCAGATTAGGGTCTATGTTGTTTGCATTTGGATCCGGTTTATACGCGAGTAAATACGGTAGTTTTAATTTATGCAAAGAGATCAATAATCATGTTATCCTTACTGCTGTGTGTTCTTTACATGTTAGGTTTTGTCATGTCACTTTGAAGATTATTTTATCTATTATACAGTATTTTTTGTCTCAAGTCAGCATGACATTTGGTCACCATAAAATAAAAATGATATGTTTGCTGTTTTGGCTTCTCTCATAGATTATGAAATGCAGTGTTGCTTCTAGGGGACAGGGTTGCAGGAACCCTGTGGTTCATGATAAGCTGGCCCAAATTGAACAAACCATTGCGCCCAAAGTCCCACAGTTAGACTGATGCTGGTACATATTCTGTATTTGGATGTGGAATATTTTTTTTTTTATCAATAGAAAAGGCAGAGTTTTGACAAAATAATAAATTATTTTAAAAATTCAATCATGTTTCCTTTATAACTCTTTTCTACCTTAAATTGTGGATCAGGTATACAAGCAAAAACAAATAGATACAACAAATCACACAATCTTTCGATTCCCTGTTTTGAGGATGCTGCAATCACTTGAAATATGTTCTTCTGTGTGACCCATATTTCTAAAGTAAGAGGGACAAATTTGTCCTGTTGAATTTAGAATTGGCCGTTTTGAAAAATCCTAGAAGCAACACTGAAATCTATTTGAATGAGTAACAGACTAAAACCAGTCTATCACATGACAAGCTCACTTCCTTTGTAAACCAGTCTATCACATGACAAGCTCACTTTGTTTGTAAACAGAGAGTATTTCGTGTCATAATTACATATTGCCAATGAAAGAATAAGTTGTTACAAAAAGTGCACAATATCATCAGACATTCTCAGTTTAGAAGGAAAAGTGAAAGCAATTATTTAAAGGAAAAGGGGTGAGATTCCTTTAATCACTGCTGAGAAATATAATGCCAGAAAGATTGAAATAAACATTGTCAGTTATACATTACACATCAGTGGGAAAATGGAATTGATGGACAGTGGTAGATAGAGCGAGATTTTTGTACCCTGATATTATTGAGAAGGTAGTTTTTTCAACACCATTGAAGATTATTCATAATTATTGTGAATAACATTCATACAAATTTTATCACATTAATTCCATAGCATGCCTCTGATTTTTAAATTTAAGTATTATATATTTCAAACTTAGTTATCCCTTCAGTACCTTATATGTAGTTATTACTCACATCTGTGTAATCCCCCTCTAGAAGGGCTACTGATTACTGCATATACCCAGCGCTGCCAGCACCTTATGTGACAGCAGATCTGGGTCTGTGCAGATTGCAGTTGTACTCAACTTATAAATGGGTATATACAGTAAATGTTTTGTATGATGTATTAGTACTTGATCTTTAAGTCTGTAAAAGAATACACACAAACAAAATCAATTTTTACTGCCATTTCATTAAGATTCACAGCAGTAAAGTAACCATTTATAGCGTATTTATTATTCAGCTTCATTCACATTGGGATAAAACACATACCGTATATACTCGCGTATAATCTAATACTAACTGCAAACTGCATAGACCCAGATCTGCCATTGCATAATGCGCGGGCAGATCTGGGTCTATGCAGTTGTAAGGACTAATCAGTAGAACAAACAACCTAGACCCTGATTTGCCGGCACAGTATCCGCCGGCAGATCAGGGTCTTTGTTGTTTGCATTTGAACCTGGCTTATACACGAGTATAGATGGTAAATTAGATCCTCGGTTTATTTTCAGGGTAGCCGCTGTGCAAACCAGATAGAAGATGTGTGTAAGGACATAGAGAAGACAATCAATCAGACAATCCAGAACACCCTCAACACTCTGGAGAGGGACTGTGACCAGATAGCTCACAAAATACAGGATCTACTTAAAAAGGATAGGTACCTCTAATCCCCCCTTCCTCCCCATCCTGAATACCAATTTTATGTGCTTATTGTTGTAGATGTAGAATTGTATTGATCATACCACACACATGCAAAATTTGAGCTGCTACTGTAACCTACAATAGACTTGTATAAATGTTGCATGTAAAAGACATGTTTAACTTATTGTTCATTTTTTACTTATTATGTAAGTCTCTGAATTATTTTTTATATGTAACATGGGTGAATTCTTGATTACATCTTGTTTTCAGTTCAAGTCCCCTGTTGACCAAAACATTAACTTGCCCATGTTTTTGAAAATAGCAGATCATTATGTTTGGATTTCACCAATAAAGTTTTTGTGTGGAGTCAAATCTAAAACTTATCTGATTGGCTGAAATTTTAGACTGGCCCAAAATTGACCAATCAAATGTTTTAAACCTAGACTTAACTATCAGACTTTTACTGGTGAAATAGGGACCAGACCTGTATATTGCACTCTATTATTCTGGGTTATATACATGACATATCCTAATTTCCCAGCATGACATGCTATTTTGTTGTTCTGACTAACCAATATTGAATTTATATATGATTGATGCTTCTGGAATCTGACCCATGAATGAACAGCAGTGAGCTAGCTGTAATGCAAATGTCATTTTAGTAAAGCAAATTAACATTTTTGTAGCAGATGTATTAACATTTATTGTTAAGTTTATCTAATCATGGACTAATTAAGCACAAAAGAAACTTTTTAATGGCAGTCAAAATATCTTTATAAAACACTGGTTGCCTAACTTGTGTACTGCTAATGTAGCTGCATTCCATTGCAAAGAATTGACAATTGAGATGAAGACATGACATGATTTGTGGCTATCCCATAGTATGTAGTGAAAAATGTTTTGAACAAAGGTACACCAGTCACAAAAAAGGGGGAGTCCTAGTGGGGACCTAAAAGGGGCAGGCAATTTAGCATATAAATAAGGTTAGATGTTTCCTAGAACATGGTTATGCACTTGTATCCCAGTGTCAACAAACTGGTGACAAGGTCTGTGTGGCATATGCAACTGTATATGGTCAACTCATAAATAACTCCAGGGAGACAAAGCACAATGTAGAGACCACATACTCCCATTGTTCAAGTGTCCTTGTAAGACGATTTGTGCACAACCTGAAACCTTGTCTACCTATAACAGTGTGATAGATCCAGTCAGAAATCAAGACGATCATCTGAACAGAGTGCATGTTTGTAATTAGGGAAAGTGAATCTTGTTATTAAACCCTCCAAGTCGCTGAATGTAAATAATACTATTTTTAGACCATAACACAAGCGTTTTCTGAAAACTTTGCAAGACAAACTGGACAATTGGGGTGGATTTTGGTGGTAAAACCATTGTGTTACATTGTTATATACTGCAGAGAACATGCTTGTAATATTGGTTAAAAGTCTGTTTGGGGAAAGAATGCAGTTTTATGTTTGGCATACAAATTTATCAACTGACTTGTGATAAATTGTACTAGCCAATTATTAGAACATTTTTGTCACATCGGCAGATGTCTCAAGAAATGAGATAAAGTCACATGTCACAATTCAGTCTGTCACCTAGCCTCCTTTCAGGCATCAGCTTTTTAGTAGTAACTTTTAATGTTGTGTCACTTATTTTTATTACTGACTTGCCCTTAAGGTCACCAGGGGATAAAGAGCATACAAAAATAATTGATTTGTCTCAAGGTTAAAGTCAAGGTCATGTGAAATAATTTAATTGTCCCAAGGTTAAAGTCAAGGTCATGTGAAAATGACATTTAAACCAGTGGTGTAGAGGGAAGAACAAACAATAGATTGTTTTGTCTCATGAGCATAAGCACGAGGAGATGGGTATTGGCGACAGCAATATTAAAGTTTTTGCAAGTCAGATACTAGGGTGGTGGAGGGGTTGGAGGTTGTGATACATTCACAAGAAACTGTGTTTCATGGAACACTTGTTTTAATTTTTCTTTTTCATGTTTCATATGCAGTTAGCACACATGTAAGATCCTGTTGTTTTTTTCTCAGTGAGACCTGTACAAAGAACTTGAAGGCGAGGTTCCGTGGAGCAGCTTTTGGATTCATGGGAATGCTGATTCCACTTCTCCTCTTAATGTCCTTCCTTATCAGCACCCAACACAAGCTACTGCAGAATGTCCTCGGCAAGAATCTGCTGGAGATGCTCACCATCTACCTGGTAGGACAGCTGTACAGCATTACACTTTAGCTTTCATTTGTTTGTAGGATTTAGTTTGTCCATCTGTCCATCCTCCCTGTCCAAGCTGCAATTTTTATTTCAATATGTCTATTTAGACCAAACATGCAATAAGGAGGTATCTTCGGATAAAGATGTGCCATACTTAAAACTGGGTTGTTTTAACTAACTTTCTGAGGTATATTCAAAAATGCATCAAATAGAGAATTGCACCACATTTCTAGAGGTATCTTGTGAGCTGGTGGTTACTAACTACTACAGTCTGGAATATACTTAGTTCTGCTCGGTACATTCCAAGAATAAATGAAATGGGGGAAGGGGGGGATGTCAATAGACACTTTTGCAAAAGCTGCTTCACCAATAGTGAAATGACTTCTTTTAAAGACTTTGAGCAATCTAGAGATATCTTAGAAACCTGAATGTCAGAATGCTTATTTTCTACAATTTATGTTTTTTCTTTCATGATTATAAAGTTACTATTACTTAACTTGCAGCATTGTCCTTTTCACCTTGTTTGTCATATACACTTTCTGAAATACAGTATATACCCACGTATAAGCGGGTACAAATGCAAACAACATAGACCCTGATCTGCCGTCACATAATGCGCCGGCAAATCAGGGTCTATGTTGTGTGTTCTACTGATTAGTCCTTACAAACTGCATAGACCCAGATCTGCCGGCGCATTATGCAATGGCAGGCAGATCTGGGTCTATGCTGTTTGCAGTTGGTATCGTCTTATACAAGTATATACAGTAATAATAGCAGTCAAAATTCCATATTGCATGAGTTTTCTCCATTGTCATTCTGCCATGCCATTTGGCTTTCCCCTTGCAAGCTCAGGGATGAAGAATAGACCCAGTATGTCCTCCTGCATGTCATGAGAGGTGACTAATAGAAGCAGCCTTTTTGTCTTGGGATGCATCCCGTGATGGTGTTCCAGTTGATAGAGTCTTGGACTTTTAAAAGAGTATGATTTATGTCAAACAATTTGACTTTATATTTTAAGGATTTTACCCTTTTTTGCCTTTGTCTTGTTTCATTTGTCTATTTTTGGATACATAAACTTAATTGGTACTGTATCATTGCGATTGTGCTGATGTGACATTCAACCACACACATACTCATACTTGAACTCCTCCAAATTCAAGCTATATTCAACTGTTCTAAGGGAACAGTCAAATGAAACATAAGAGAATAATCAGGAATCGATGACATATGCTTTGATTGTGAACAAGTGCCTTCTTTTGCCTCAAATGTTTTTATTATCCCCAAGGAAGTTGGCGGGGGATACAGAAACAGGTTCTGTCCAGTCCATCCATCTTTCCATTCATCCATCCATCACGTAACTCCAAAATCATCCAGAATATTTCTGTAAAATTTGGTACACATGTTTGACTAGTGGTCCACGTGTGCCTTTTGTCATTTACTATTCTGCAGTTATTTTTAAAGTTTTTTTGTCTGTTTTTCCTTCCATCCATTCACCCATTATCCACATTTTTGTTTCTGGGGCAGAACCGCAGAACTGCTTATTAATAATAGGCATTTCTGTGGAATTTGGTACATATTAGAGTAGTGGTCTGATTCATCCTGGATTAATGACGTGTGCGGCCATTCAGCCAAGTATGTCAGTGAGTAGTGGAATAGATATGTACACATATTAGAGCAGTGTTGTAGACATGTACACAGAATAGTGGTGTAGATTTGTACATGCATTAGAGTAGTGGTGTAAATGTGTACACATTAAAGTAGTGGTGTAGATGTGTACACAGTAGTGTAGATGTGTACACATTAGAGTAGTGGTGTAAATGTGTACATATATTAGAATAGTGGTGTAGATGTGTACACAGTAGTGTAGATGTGTACACATTAGAGTAGTGGTGCACATATATTAGAGTAGTGGTGTAGATGTGTACACATAGAGTAGTGGTGTAAATGTGTACATATATTAGAGTAGTGGTGTAGATGTGTACACATTAGAGTAGTGGTGTAAATGTGTACACATATTAGAGTAGTGGTGTAGATGTGTACACATATTAGAGTAGTGGTGTAAATGTGTACATATATTAGAGTAGTGGTATAGATGTGTACACATATTTGAGTAGTGGTGTAGATGTGTACACAGAGTAGTGGTGTAGATCTGCCCTTTGCATTTCACAGTTCTTTAGATTTAATATTTTTAGAGTATTTGTCCATATGTCTGTTCATCCATCCATCAGTTGTTCACACTTTCATTTCCAGAGCATAACTCCAAAAACCATTAATTGCAAAATATATCTGAAATTTGGCTCACATATTAAACTAGTGATCCAGATGTGCCTTTTGCTCTTGAAAAGTCTTCAGTTTAAATATTTGTATTTCTTTGTCCATTTGTCTGTCCATCCATCTTTTTATCCATCATCTACATTTTGTTTTCAGGGCAAAACTCCAAAACTGTTTAATATATTTTAGTGAAATTTATGTACACATATTTGATGGGCGGTATAGAATCTGATGTTCCTTTTGCTATTCTCAATTCATCAGTTTCAATATTTTAAATTTTTTTGCCAGTTTGTTCATCCATCTATCCATCCATCCATCCACATTTTCTTTTCAGAGCATAACTCTTAAAACTGTTCAAGATATTTCTATGTAACTTTGTACACATATTAGACCTGTGGTCCTGATGTATAAATGGTACATATATCAGACCTGTAGTCTTGATGTAACTTGGTGCACATATTAGACTGGTAGTCCAGATGTAACTTGGTACACATATTAGACCTGTGGTCCAGATGTAACTTGGTATACATATTAGACTTATGGTCCAGATGTAACTTGGTACACAAATTAGACTTATGATCCAGATGTAACTTAGTACACATATTAGACTTGTGGTCCAGATGTAACTTGGTACACATATTAGACTTGTGGTCCAGATGTAACTTGGCACACATATTAGACCTGTGGTCCAGATGTAACTTGGTTCACATATTAGACATGTGGTCCAGATGTAACTTGGTACACATTAAACTTACGGTTCAGATGTAACTTGGTACACATATTAGACTTGTGGTCCAGATGAAACTTGGTACACATATTAGCATACATGTGACAGAACAGAGAAATCTGCTTAGGACAAATGAGGAGATTTGCAAAATTTGGTCGGGAGTTTCAACTTCAAAAGAGAGGATTTTCAATGAAAATGGCTAATTTTTCTTTGTGGCACATGTCTTAGACTTTTTTATCCCAGTGAGGACCCAAAGCTTGGGTCACTATGTGAGTAATTTTCATCTGTCTGTATGAGAACATTTGTGTGATTTCCAACTCCGGGAACATTATTTTGACTAGATCTAAAAAGTGATCTGCTATTGTAAATTGGAGATTTTATTTGGCTATAAAGTTGGCAAACAGTGTCTCCACTCGTATATCTTTATCCACATTTGATGCAGATTCTGCAAACATGGATTTCAGTGATGGCATGTTTGTTGTCACGTTTAATATGCTGCATGGCGCGTAATGTCAGTCTTGATACCGTAGCAGATTTTAAAATCTGCTTTATGGGAAGGACAGAATGCATATTCATGTCATTTTGAACTTGATTCCAACCACTGAAATTTCCGTTTCCATCCATCATTGAATTTTGCATATATCGTTTGCTTAGATTTTGGCATTTTAGCGTTGGGAGATGGCGCATGCTTAGACATCTCAACAAACTTGAAACACTGAAGCCAAACCGACTCAGTTTTATGCTGATGAGCTCTTTAGTAATCCAACCATAATCAATTAACTCATTCAGAATTACTTCTGATCATATATTGTATAATCCATGTCAACAACTTCAAACACTGAAGCCAACCAACCCTGCCGACAGAACAAAGGGATGTTAATTGTTTTATGCTGCTTGAAATTAGCAACAAAATCATCTTGCCCTGCTCAAGTCAGTTCACAGTCACGTAATCACAGGCAGTATTACCATAAATATACTATACTGGAAGCAAGGTGTGAATAAAATGGAAAAATAAACATTTTCAATAATAATTTTGTGCACTCGGGAGATTTCAGTGAGTGACAGGAGGGACATTAGGCACCCCTCATCTCGGGAGGAAAATCCTCAATCCGGGAGGTTCACATGAATGTATTAGACCTGTTGTCCAGATGTAACTTTGTATACATATTAGACTGGTAATCCAGATGTAACTTGATACACATGTTAGACTTGTTGTCCAGATGAAACTTGGTATGAATATTAGATCTGTGGTCCAGATGTAACTCTGTACACATATTAGACTTTTAGTCCATATATAATTTGGTACACATATTAGACTTGTGGTCCAGACGTAACTTGGTACACATATTAGACTTGTGATCTAGGTGTGTTTTTTGCTACTCAGAATTCTTCATTTTCAATATTTTTTAATGTTTTTGTCCATTTGTTAATTTATCCATCATTCACACTTTTATTTCAAGGGCAAAACTGCATCTCTGAACTTTGGTACATGTACTGGACTAGTGGTGTAGATGTACCTTTTGTTATGCATAGTTCTTAAATTTAAATATTTTGAATGCTTTCATCTATTTGTCTGTTCATCCATCCACCTTTCTTGCTTTCATTTCCAGAGCAAAACTCATGATACATATCACATTACTGTATACTTTGTAAATACAAGCTTCCTATATGTTAAAATTTTTGACAAATCCCTTTGACATTTTGGTGGGCAGGGAATATAGATGACTGGTCTCTTTGTTAATGCAAGACTGAGTTCTACTGGTCACAGACAAGAAGAGTTTATGTGATGACCTGTTGACCATCATTGATCATCTGCTGTCTGTCTGTTAGCACACATTTGTTATTGCTGCTGCTTCTAAACTACCGAGAGGATTGCCATGAAACTCTTCATACAATCATCCCAGGGTTTAGTTGTTCCTAAATGAAAATGGTGTCACCAGACATCCAATATTGCCATAACAACAGCTATCTTGAACACTTTGTTATTGCTACTCCTCTCCTTCTGAACAGATAGTCATATTGACCTGGAGTTTTCACTAAAAGACGTCTTTTGCTGTCTAGTTGGTCCTAAATGAAAACGAAAATGGTGCCAATATGACATCTAATATGGCCACCATGGCAGCCATCTTGAAAATCATTTTGCTACTCTGAACAGATGGTCATATTGACATTGGGTTTTCGCTAAAAGAATACCTGTGATGTCTGGTTTGGTCTTAAATGAAAATGATGCCCTTTGGACACCAAATATGTCTGCCACAGTGACCACCTTGAAATTATGTTTTCATTACTCCTTCTGAATAAATGATTGTATTGACATGGGGGTTTCACTAAAAGACTTCTTATGATGTTTAGTTGCAAATAAATAAAAATGGTGCTGATCAGACCTACAACATGATGACAATGATGGGCATCATTGAAATCTTCTTATCACTACTATTGTTGAAAGGAATGGTCATATCGAAATGCGTTTTTCACTAAAACACGTCGCACTGTATGTTATTGGTCCTAAATGCAAATGATGCCAGTATGACATTCCAAAATTTGAAAAATCTCACAACAGCTTCTCCTGACCGATATGGCACCATAGTGGCCATCTCAAAAATCTTACAATTACTGCTTTATGTCCTCATTGACATCGGATTTTCACTAGAATACTTACTTGCAATATTAATTGATTCTGAATGAAAATTATGCAGATCTTACCACTAAGATATCTTGTCCACATTGACATTATGCAGATCTTACCACTAAGATATCTTGTCTGCATTGACATTATACAGATCTTGCAATTAAGATATCTTGTCCTCATTGACATTATGCAGATCTTACCACTAAGATATCTTGTCCTCATTGACATTATGCAGATCTTGCCACTGAGATGTCTTGTCCTTGTCGACATTATGCAGATCTTACCATGGAGATATCTTGTCCTCATTGGCATTATGCAGATCTTGCCACTGAGATGTCTTGTCCTCATTGACATTATGCAGATCTTGCCACTGAGATGTCTTGTCCTTGTCGACATTATGCAGATCTTACCACTAAGATATCTTGTCCTCATTGACATTATGCAGATCTTACCACTAAGATTTTTGTCCTTATTGAAATTATGCAGATCTTGCCACTAAGATATCTTGTCCGCATTGACATTATGTTGGTCTTATCAACAAGATATCTTGTCCTCATTGACATAGGGTTTTCACAACAACAAAAATCAAACACTTCTTGCAATATCTTATTGGTTCTGAATGATCTTGCCAGTAAGATATCTGCACTTTTGTGGAAGGAGTCTTTAAAACCGGACCTAACTGACCATGGGGACAAGTCAAATGTCCATGTTTGTATTTTTGTACTTGGAGCTTATGAAACTGAGACTTGTACATATGCAAGTGAATTTTACACAGACTTTGTAATAGTTTCATTCTAATTAACAAGTTGAATGATTTAAATTTAAATGATTTTAAGGTCAAAGGTCTTGACTCATGTTTTTAGCTGTACTGGCTTATAAACATGACAACACAAACAAGTATGAATGGATTTGAATCAAACAAAGTTTATGGATATATTTGAAGAATACCTTGAATGATGCCATTTAGACGACTTTTTCCAAAAGATATTAATTATAGAGATTTAACCCAACTTATCATGGGCATATCTTGATAGTGTCTGAGACAAGTTCTTTGATCTTCTGTCTATGATGCCAGGTCCAGTGTCAAAGGTCATGACAAAGAAGTTTGTACAGCACTTACAGGTATCTTGTGAGCCTCTTAACTCGAACATTTAAGAAAATAAATATTTTTGCCAAATTTGGTATGTTGGAGTTTCTCAAGAATATCAGGGAAGGTTTCAGTAATCGCTAGTTAAAAGGCATAAAAGGTCAGAAGAAATTGACTTACTATAGATTCTGGGAAATTCTTTTCAGCCAGTCATCAGTCCTTGTGAGGGAACCTTGTTACAATAGCAAGATGGTACTTTTCTGAATTCAAAGCATAATTCATTTCATAATCCATAAATAGCTTTTACTAAAATCTTTTGATTACCTTTGTTTTTCAGCAAAGTTTTTATGTCTGTTAATGTTAACACATTCCTTTCTTTGTAATTGTCACTCTAATAGGAGTCTGATTAAACTTTCTTACAGTAGCTATCATGGTATTCAACTTTTAGGGATAATTTATTTTGTACACCTGCTATAAGGTGGAGTGTATTATGTTACAATGTTGTCTGTCGATGCACCGTTCTTTTGCTAATTTCATTTCTGCACAGCAACTTGAGTTGTACACCAACTACAGTTATCAAACTTAGTGGATTGCTGGATTGCTTGCACTTTGAGTAAGAAAGAACCTTATCAGTTTCGGAGTCAAGAGGTCAAAGGTCAAGGTCACTGACTGAAAGAATAAAAATGATTTCTGCACAATAACTCAAGTTCTCCACCATCTACAGTTACCAAACTTTGTGGATGGCTTGCAGTTGGGATAAGGAAGAACCCTTTCAATTTCGGGGTCAAAAGGGCTATTGTCACTTTGACAAAGAATAAAAATAGGAATAAAAATAGTTTTTGCATGATAAAATTAGTTCCACATCACACACCTGGGTCAGACATTGAATTACACGTTGGGTAAAAAAGAAGCTTATTGATTTGGGGGTCACAAGGTCAAAGGTCAGGGTCACTGACAAAAAGAACAAATATGTGTTTTGCATAATAAATTTAGTTCTAGACCATATACCTTGACCAAAGTTGGTCGAGGACTTGCACTTGTGGGTTAAAACGTCAAAGTTCAGGGTCGCTGTTGCTCAAAGATAAATGAGTTAGTAGCTTTTGTTCTAGAGTTAGTTTTTTGACCAAACTTTGTGCATGACTTGCATATAGGTAATAAAGAAACTCATAGATTCTGTGGGCTAAAGGTCAGGGGTCATGGTCATGGTAAATCTGATAAGAAAACAATGTTTTTTGCACATTAAGTTTAGTTCAAGATCACAGGTTGAGGTAGTTGAGAGCCATTGGTCAACAATTTACAGAATCAACCATACCCTACTAGTGCCAACATAATGGACTATTAAACACATGGCAGGTGTATAATGTTCATGGTATTCTCATTCAAAAAATATTTTAAAAAATTCCATTACTATAGTAATGACCTGGCCACAAGGTTGCAACAATTCTAACACTCAGAGTCAGACTCCACTTAAAATGCTGATTGTGTATGTGATGTGAGCCAGTAAAAATCAGAAGTTTGAGTCGTGTCTTGAGTTTGGGTGGAAGAATTGTTTGTAATCTTGGGACTCGGGAGTCATGACCAACTAGCCTTGAAATCATAAAACATCTGTCTTCAGTTTGAGCTGTAGATTTAGTGTTGGCCATTCACAGAGGACTTCACTTTTGTAATGTCACTTTTGACTTGTAGTGTGTGAATGTCACTTTTGATTTGCAGTGTGTGAATGTCACTTTTGATTTGCAGTGTGTGAATGTCACTTTTGGTTTGTAGTGTGTGAATTTCACTTTTGATTTGCAGTGTGTGAATGTCACTTTTGATTTGCAGTGTGTGAATGTCACTTTTGATTTGCAGTGTGTGAATGTCACTTTTGATTTGTAGTGTGTGAAAACTCAATCTTAAATTCAAGCTCAGAGTTATATGATTTCCAGGCTTGTTCCTGATTCCTCTGCCTACCACTAGTCAGTGCTGTTTTTCCTTGTTTGAGAGTCTGTTGTTTATTTCAGGGCCCCCTAGCAACACTATGGAAGGCCATTCCTGAAGACTACGGTGTGCATGTCCTCTTCACCATTCTGGGACTGGCCCTTTTAATGCTGCTAGTGGCTAAGTTTGCATCCAGGTAATGATAATCAACACTGGAACTAATTTTAAGTAGAAAAGTCGGACATAGCATTAACTTTTCTGATGGTGGCAATAATGGCATTGTCATTGACATTTTTCTTTGTTCTCACCTTTTATTAAATTAAAGGAGGGGAAATTAAAATGAGCCTGCCCATCCATCTTTCCTTCTGTCTGTTACTCTTCTTTTTCTGCACAGTATTGATGAGACCTTTAACTAACTGTCATGTTTAAACAGAATATTGTGAAATGTTTTTTTTTTTATACTTAAAACTACAAATTTAACAGACGTCTCCATTTTACTATGAGGTGCCTGAAATAAGCATTACCTGTTTATTAATCCAAATGCTGTTATCATCTTCTTTGATGTTCAGCAGATGCGAGGTCAGGTAAGCTGTGTTGCTATGCATTGTAATTTTAAAAAAAATATGTTTTTGTCGTACACAGTGGTTAAGGGGTTTTATGTGTATTTTTTATCACTAATTAAGTCTAGCTAGCAGTCTTTCTAAAAACCTCAAACACATTTGAAAATTAATGTACAGAGCAATGTACTAATTGTACTAATTAGAATTTGACCAGATTTGACAGCATCCTCACATGACGTGCATTAAAGTTAATACAAATTATGCTGAATCACATCAAATATGGCTTCTGTTAAAAAAAATAGAAAAAACTTGAAACAATTGCTTGTAAACTGCTCAATAGAATTTACCAACCTTGAAAGAAAGTATCCTGGCATAAATGCCTTTTAAATATGATGCCATCAGATGAGGCTGCTGCTGCAAAAAGTTGACACATTTTTAAACCGCTTCTCAAAAACCATTTAACAGAATTTGGCCAAATTTGACAGAAAATATCTAGACATGAAAGGCTGTAAGATTTATACAAATTATGCTTATTCTTCATCAAATATGGCAACCATTATTAAAATTAGAAAAACATTTAAACAATTTCTTCTCAAAAACCACTCAACAGAATTTAATCAAATTTGACAGAAAGTATAATGGCTAAAGGGTTTTCAAATTTGTAAAAATGTTGTGAATCCACCATCAGATATGGCTGCTGTTACTAAAAATAGAAGAAAAAAAAACCCTTGAAAAGCTTCTTCTCTAAAAGTGCTCAACTAAATTTGACCAGATTTAACAAAAAGCATCCTTACTTGAAGGTTTTTAAAATATATGTCAATTTGCTATCAGATATGGCTGCCATTACTAAAATTAGAAAAGCATTTGAACAACTTTATATATGGAGAAAAAAACCAAACTGCTCAACAAAATTTGACCAATTTTTACAGAAAGCAACTGAGCATAAAGGCTTTTGAATATTAGACAAATTATGCTGTCAAATATGGATGAAGATGCCAAAAATAGAAAAACCGTGAAACATTTGTTTTTTCATAACATATGCAATCAACAGTGTTGGGAGAAATTTCTTTAGGAAGCATCTTGCCAAGATTTCTTGGCCAACTGCTCTTGCATTTAGCTATTAGGCAGATGTCAGCCAGGTGATTCATCTTAGGCCCACGTGGCCTGTTGTAAGATCTTGCTTTACAGTCAAATGTAAAACAGATAAAGGAAATAATGTGTTTGGTTTGTATCTAGATTGTAATTGGTGTACAAACACTGATTTAGTGGCTGCAAATGTCATTTTTTCAGAAAGAGTGCCAAGCATATAAAGGCCATGGTAGAAAATATGCAGACTGGAAATAGATAGAATTTAGCTAGTGAGGTTATCTCTGGATTATTACCAAAAAGTGCATACTTTCACACATTCCTGTACAATTTCAGCACAAAACCCACAATATCCAGAAAACAAAGGAAGCACATGTTAGAAGTGCAGGATTTTGTCTTGGACACTGTGAAGGTTAAGAAGGTAAGTAACCTACGGTGCATATCAAATTATGCAGCAGAAAGAGTTGATAAATTTAAATTCATAGCTTGTTGTCATAAACATATTATTCATAATAAAAAATTACATGAAAAACACTCTGTCCATGACACTCCTTATCAAAGCACATTTTAAACTTTCTGTAACTACTTTTTAGCTGTAATGCCAAGTGAGTTTATGGTATGGCCCAGCTTCCATCATCCACCTGTCATCCATCAATCAACAGTTGCATGTTGTCACTCACAAGGCCATGTTTCTGATATGATTTTGATCAAACTTGGATTATAAGCTAAGATCTCAGACAAGTTCGGTAATAAGTAAGATCCATGCATATTATTGAAGTGCTCTTGCATCTGGTTGGCTGAGCTTGTTGCCTCTATGGAGACCATATTTCTGGTCCAGTATTAATCAGACTTAGAATATAGGCTTATATCATCAAGATCTCAGACGAGTTCATTGATGAGTGAGATCCATGCATATTAACTGAGTGATATTGCATCTGGCTGAGCTTTTTACCACTCTGGAGACCATATTTCTGCTTTGATTTTGATCAGACTTGAAATATAAGATTATGTCATCATGATATTGGATAGATTTGATAATAAATGTGATCCATGCATATTAACCCTTTCAACAATGCAGACCGGTACTAGGACAAATTGGTCCAAGAATTCCATGCAGTGGTATTGAAAAGTAGAAGCCAAGTTCCAGGAGCAGTCACTCTGTACAATGCCTAGGAGACTGTCATTAATCATAATCCTCCTAATAAACAGAAACAGGACTTGCTGTCATTTCGTCTTGATATTGCACATGCTCCTATTGGAACATTCAGGTCCAAACACCCTTTCAATCATCCCAGAAGTGAAAACAACAATGAGAGTAGACTCGATGACAAAGGCTATTGGCCAACAAGTGCAGGTGGATCAGATAGGTTGTGCACTGTATGTAACAAGAAACATCATAATTATTTGGCAGGCTACCCTGGTACTCTGTGAGGAATAACTCTTACAAAAGGACCAAAACAACAATGGCTTGTGAGAAGTGTGATGTTCCCCTGTGCTGTAATGCTCACATCACTTGCTTTCATGTCTACCACACAAAAGGATATTTCTGGCAATTACTGTAATGCCTGTACAGGTGTGTATGTACAGGTAAATGATGTGCTCGCCGAAGAACTGTCTTGGACTTTTGTTAAATTAATTTGGTGCAAAAAAAGTCAAAACACGTGTTTTAATTAAAATTTATTTCCATAAAAATAACATAAAATTTTGTATATTTCAGTTTTTAAACACCTGTGGAAATATTGTTACACATCTGTGTCTTTCCCTGAAATGTGTATAACCTTGCATTTATTGAAGCCACGATTTGCAAGAGCACTGCAATGGATCAAAAACAGACCACATATTACTCTTTAAATGCTTTATTTAATATTTTAGAGAGAATACAATGAACTTTACCTTGAACTTACCTTTTGATTTACCTGTATAATCACCTGTGTGAGACTAAACTTGTTTATGAGCATATTTTCAAAGACCTGAATTTGTCTTCTTTACAGTGGTACCAAATATGTATTTATATCACTAGAAATTAAATTTTTACAAGTCATTGAAATATGTTGCCGACATTTATTAAACATCTTCAGAGTTACTTAGTGTTGAATCGTAGTCTTTCCCTTGTAGTTACTTAGTGTTGAAAGAGTTTATGATGCCTGATCTTGTTACCACCATGTTGGCTATATTTCTGGTCCGATTTTGATCAGACATGGAATATGGGGTTTATCTCGTACTCTGGTTTAGCTCACCTGGCTATATGGCATGGTCCCATGTCCATAGTGTGCTGTCCATCTTGTGTCTATCAACAATTGCTATTTTGGACTTCTCAAAAACCACTAAACTAATTTAAACCAGAACTCGCTGACAGCATCCTGGCATGAAAGCCTTTAAAGTTTTTACAATTGATGCTGATCCACAATCAGTTATGGCTACCATTACTAAAATTTAAAAAATCTTTAAATCATTTCTTTACAAAAAATTACTGAACAGAATTTGACTGCAATTCAGCAGAAAGCATGCATGCATGTAGCCCTTTCAAACTTTTACAAAAGATGTAGAGTCACCATCAATTATGGCCACTGTTTGATAAAAAAGAGGAAAATCCTTTAAACAAAGACTTCTCAAAAACAGCTCAACAGCATTTGACCAAATTTGATGGAAAGCATTTTGGTATATAGGCCCCTCAAGTTTGTATAAATGCTCACGATTTACAATCAAATATGACCAACGTACATAGCAGACTCGCTGAACACGTTGTTAATCCAACTAACGAACGAACTATCAGATATGAAAAACATTTAAACAACTTCTCAAAAACTGCTGTCAGATCAGAATTATTTTACCAAATTTGTCAGAAAGCATACTGTCATAAGGGGCTTTAAGGTTGTTGCAAAATAATACTGATCTGTGTTCAAATACGGCCACAATAACTCTAAATATAAATGTAGTTGGTGGGGTTTAAAATACTACAAATGCAGTGAGTTCACTTCATTTCTTTATTTTCCATTCTATCCTATTAATATTTGTACCTTGAAATAAAATGCAAAGTTATTACTATCACAAAGTATAAACTAACAAGATATATAAAACATTTTCACTGTATATCATACAGAAGCCATTT
Source organism: Margaritifera margaritifera (assembly GCA_029931535.1). Lineage (NCBI taxonomy): Eukaryota > Metazoa > Mollusca > Bivalvia > Unionida > Margaritiferidae > Margaritifera > Margaritifera margaritifera. The sequence goes on along the minus strand of JAQPZY010001546.1, from coordinate 2,251,325 downwards.
ATTAAAATGGAGAAATAGAGATAGAAAGAAGAAACTAAGGATAATGGAAGGGACACAATGGGATATATCAAATTTACCATTCAAATGTTACCATCTATACTCGCTTATATTTGAGGTCCAAATGCAAACAACACAGACCCTGATTTGCCGTGGCATAATGCGCCGGCAGATCAGGGTCTGTGTTGTTTATTCTACTGATTAGTCCTTACAAACTGCATAGACCCAGATCTGCTGGTGCATTATGTGATGGCATCTCTGGGTCTATGCAGTTTGCAGTTTTGTATCGGCTTATATGCGAGTATATATGGTAGATATTTCTTGTTAAATTAAGCACTAGCTTTATATTACTTCTCTCTTTATTGCAACCAGAATTACAGAAATCATTTACATGAACATCATCAGGTGAATTGATGAACACAAAAGATCATTCGTAAATAAAGTGATTGTGACCTTCATTTCCCAGAATTATCAGAAATTAACTAAATTTAATAGTGATGGGTAAAAGAATAGCTTTACCCAACCTGTGGAATAGGGGGACAGACTGAGACAATGCTGTGGGATATGACAGACCAAGACAATGCTCTCGGATATGACAGGCTGAGACAATGCTGTGGGATATGGCAGGCTCTTGCTGTTGCTGATTATGATCTGTATACAAAGTATTTCAAATGATGTTTGTAAAATATCATATCAACTTATACATGTACTTAATGTGTTATCTGAGACATGGCTTCATATTACTTTATTCAGGATTTGATGCATGAAATGGCTATCTGCAAGAAATTACATTGCCAGTTAATTTAGAACACCTGTTCTCCATTTTAACTTATAACCAACTATTCCCATGAAAGCAAATCCTATAAACTGGATTTAAAATACGTGTGCCTTATAGCTCTTTGTGACTGAAACTGTATCATATGAAAGTTTTGCACCATATTATTAGAATTTACAAAACAAAAAATCTTCAAAATATTTCTTTGTAGCATTAAATACAAAAACTAGAATGAATGCAGCATAAAATATTACTGACCTGTATATGCTTCAAAGGCAGTTACAACACATTGAAACAGGATTCATGATTTTTAATGGCAGAGTAAACTTTCTCATTTAAAAGTTGTCAGAGGAACTGAATAATTTCCCTTCAGAACTCTGAATAAAACAAAGCAAGTGGTTAGATTTACCAATCAGATGTTCTTGTTTTTTTCTGGGTGATTAAACAATTACTGACTTAAGACTGGTCATAGGTTGTGTCAGTGGTCAGTAAACAGTCCAGGTAATATATGTATAATTAGAAGAGTACAGAAGGGGTCTCCATGGAGAAATAACAACAATACAACACCATATCCATATATACATTTTATTTATCAAATGTATGCCTGTCACATAAAGACCTTTAAATTACTTCATATCAGAAACCAATGAACAGAATTTGAAGGGCTTTCCATTTAGTTCAGATCTTGACAAATTACGATGAAACATGTCCACCATTATGGAAAATAGAAAAACCTTTAGAAAAAACCACTCTACAGAATTTCCTGGTTAGTCTGATAAATAAACCCATAAACCACTATTGGTATGTTGTGTGGTTTGGAATGTGATCTCGCCTATTCATAAAACACTGCAAATATTGTAGACAGATTGGTCCACAAGTCATGAGTACACATATTGATCGTTTTTAGACACTTGGTGTTTCTCGCAGCTCTAGAGTTATGGTCAGTTAAAGGGGCCTTTCAGTGATCAGTACAGCATATTTCTGTATGAAATCCAATGTTTTACAACTTGTCAATCTACATGGAATAGCACAACCATACCTCTTTTCACCATTTTGAATTACTGGGCTACATTGGCGGATAATCATTTTTTGTGTGCTACAATACTATATGTTAACACTTGGATTTTTTTTCCTTCAGTTTTCAAGAATGGAGGAAAGTAGTCATAATGCTCATAAACATATTTTTTTCAAGTTTGTGATATATTAAGAAGTAAAACTTAAACCATGTTGTGTTTCAGATGGGTGATTTTCCAGTAGCCCTGGCATTTCTGTCTCGTTTTTGAACAGATCATTCATCAAATTTCAGAATTCCTCTAAGTTAAAATTTGAAATAAATTTCAAAGTTTTATAAGTTTTGCTGGTCATAGGGATGACCTGTTGTCTGTCATCTGTTGCTCTTTTAGCACAAGTTTGTTGTCACTACTTCTCTGAAACTACTTGGGGAATTGCCATGAAGTTTGAAACACATCCTGAGGTCTAGTTGGTACTAAATGAAAATGGTGCTTCTCAGACATCCAATATGGCTACCACATCATCCATCTTGAAAATCTTGTTATTGCTACTCCTCCTGAATGGATGGTCATATTAGCATGGGTTTTTCATTGAAAGACTTATTATGATGTCTAGTTGATTCTAAATGAAAATGGCACCAATCTTACATCCAGTATGGCTGCCATGGTGGCCATCTTGAAAATCTTGTTCAAGAATATCAAGGATGATTTCAGCACTCGTCAGTTCTTGGAATGATTTTATCTTGGATTCCTCAAATTCTTTTTGGCCAACAGAGCATCAGACCTGTCCAGAGACTTTTGTTTAAATTAACAGGACAGTTGGGTTATTACTTAATTTTCCTTTTCTAAGACTTGTCAGAATGCAGACAGTGAAATTGAGTGGACATAAGTGTCATGATTAAAATGTTGTTTGTTTGCAATGTAACTGTTTGCTTCTATTCTGATGTAACTGTTGATTCTTGTGTTTAAGAGTACATATTTTAAACTTTCTACAGAAGTGTATTCATAATAATAAAGGAACACCAAAGTGTTTGTGGTGTCACCTTTATTTTGGTTTATATTTTGTCTTTTTCGAGTCAGGCACATTTGAAATCAGTATCTTCATGGCGGGTGCATTTAGTGACATGTAATGGCCAGGGGAGGTATATATAGAGACATGTAATGGCCAGGGGAGGTATATATAGTGACATGCAATGGCCAGGGGAGGTATATATAGTGACACATAATGGTCAGGGGAGGTATATATAGTGACATGTAATGGTCAGGGGAGGTATATATAGTGACACATAATGGTCAGGGGAGGTATATATAGTGACATGTAATGGCCAGGGCAGGTATATATAGTGACATGTAGTGGCCAGGGGAGCTATATATAGTGACATGTAATGGTCAGAAAATGTATATAGTGACATGCAATGGCCAGGGCAGGTATATATAGTGACATGTAGTGGCCAGAGGAGATATATATAGTGACATGTAATGGCCAGGGGAAGTATATATAGTGACATGTAATGGCCAGGGGAGGTATATATAGAGACATGTAATGGCCAGGGGAGGTATATATAGTGAAACATAATTGCCAGTTGAGGTATATATAATGACATGTAATGGCCAGGGGAAGTATATATTGTGACATGTAATGGTCAGGGAAGATATATATAGTGACACATAATGGCCAGGGGAGGTATATATAGTGACACAGTGGACAGGGAAGGTTTATATAGTGACATGCAATGGCCAGGGGAGGTATATATTGAAGAATATTCCACCAGTAAAGTCAATACTAAATGAAACAAAATTTATTACATACGGACAATGATGCATCACAATGGTGTCATTGTTGCAATCACTGTTTCTGCATTTATCTATACTTTTTTTCCATAACAGTGTCATTTGTGACTGTAATTTGTGCATACAGTGAAACCCCGCTATAACGCGCCCCACTATAACGTGAATTCCGATATAACGCGATCATGGCGTGGCTCCCAAAATTTCATATATTCATTCACACATGAACATTTTTTTTTTCAAAATACGAGAAATAGTGTATAAAATGTGTATATTACAGTATCATTTTGGGAAAGAGATCGCGTATGAATTCGAGTACAATACGTTTGTGGCGTGGTTCCTGAAATTTTATATACATGTACATGTATTTTTCTCATACACGGAAAAAAAAAAAAAATTTTTTAAGTGCAAGAAATAGTGTACAAAAAGTTTATTATCATTTTGGGGAAGAGATCACTTACAAATTCGATCGTGGCGTGGCTTCTTAAATTTAACAATTTCTTGAAGTATTATGCCAAAATAAACATTATCGGAAATGCTACTTATTATTGATCCATGAGTAAAGCCAGTAAGTCTTCTTTGTGTTTGTCTTCAATTCATTCTGTATACAATCATTGCTCAAGCAATAGCCGACATGTTTTTCTTCTTTAACTGCATACACAACCGAGCATCAGACAATGTGGTGGTTGATAAAAGATTCTCATGATTTAATAAACATAAAAAAACGTAAGCCGCCAACACGTGCACTGGACTTAAATTCATCCTGTATACAATCATTGCACAAACAATAGCCGACTTGCGTTTTTCTTTAACTGCATACACAACCAAGCACCAGACAATGCGGTGGTTGATCAAGATTGTCATATGTGGGTGCTTATGTAGAGGCTGAGTTTGGGCGGCAAGATCAAAGATTTTCATATGTGGGTGCTTATGTAGAGACTGAGCTTGGGCGGCAAGATCACAGGGAGTTCAAATAACCACTCTCTGTTACTTGGCACTGAACAAGTACAGCTGTATCATACTCGTGGCTCAATCAAACGGTTGTCATGTGGGAAAACAAAGACGGATCGATATCAGATAGTAAACGGTGTTCATACCCTATTCATGATATACATTAGACGTGTATACGTTGTTCTCTGAATAAAGTAAAATATAGTAAAACCCCGCAATAACGCGACCCCGCTTTTTCTGCGATCGAAGTTTATTGAGCCCAAATATCGCGTTATAGCGGGGTTTCACTGTATTTGTGAAAACCTGGCACAAAATCTCTAGTCCTGTGGGCCATTTGTGGCATAAAATATCCATAGTTGGCACAAAAATTCATTTCTGACTTGTCATTCATTTTAATAATTAATTAATAATATCCTGGAGTAGGCTTGACCTTTTGGAAATTCCCAAGCTAAAAATAGCATTTCCCAAAAGTAAAATTTACTGTGCCTTGCTTCAGTTGGTTGGTATCCTTTAGAACTCTCTGTTGTATTTTGGACATGTGATTTTGGTTGCATGCTGCGCTGCATAATAAAGTCAAGATTATTGATTGACATGCCTTGGAGAGTGTCAGTTTCATGGCTTCATAGAAGACAAACTTGTAGAGAGCAAATGACAATTTAAAATTTATCAAACACTGCTTTGACCAGGTTGCCAAAAAGATCTTGTGTGATGCTTCTCAGGAATTGGGTAGCAAAAAAGGACATTATTATCATTGTGATATTCCTCAGAGCTAATACAAAATGGCAGATTTACTTTTCTCAACAACTTCTGAATTGATTTTTTCACATTCTTGGGGTAGAAGGACATGCAGTAATTAATCACAGACACATGAACATAAATATTTTCTTTGGAAAATACTTTTTTTCACACAGATCCTTCTATTTCATGTAGAATTTAATACTAGTACTTATGCTAACCAACAGATGGCCCACTTTTAGAAATGTCAGGGGCCACTTAACCCACTTGGAGACCACCTAAATGCAACACTGTGCTGTGTGGTCACAATGATAAATTAGTGATTAATTAGTTGCTTCTTGAGAAATAATTGAAATTGTAACCATTATTCTGTTGAATTACATGATAAATGATCTTTATCTTTTAATAAAACTGGCTTAAAATTTTCAAATCTCAGAGTGTCAGCTTATTGTGAGTATCTGTTAAGATTTATGATCTAATATGTGCCAGTTTTCTCAGATATTACTGTAATAGTATAATAGTATACAGTTTCGACTATATATTCCCCCCCCCCCCATACATAATACAGGAGAATATAGCTATGATTTCCTTCCCCCCCCCCCCCCAATGCATAATACAGGAGAATATAGCAATGATTATGACCATCTGTCTGTCTGTAAACATGAAGTTTCTGGAGCGTAACTCCCAAACCATTCAAGATATTTCAGCTAGACTTTTTAGCATGTTAAGCAAGTTGCATGGAGATACCTTTTCATACTTAGAATGTTCTGCATTCAGTGTTTTTTATATTACCAAGTGTAACATAAGTAGTATATAAATTAACAGTGCTGGACCATAGAATACCAGCATAAGTAGTATAAAAATAACAGTGCTGGACCGTATGGTACCAGCATAAGTAGTATATAAATTAACAGTGCTGGACCATAGAGTACCAGCATAAGTAGTATATAAATTAACAGTGCTGGACCATAGAATACCAGCATAAGTAGTATATAAATTAACAGTGCTGGACCATAGAGTACCAGCATAAGTAGTATATAAATTAACAGTGCTGGACCATAGAGTACCAGCATAAGTAGTATAAAAATTGAGAGTGAAGGACTGTTGGGTACTTTCAGCAGGAGTCTTTACATAAGTATGGGATGGTGAGGTTATGTCATCTCTAGATGTCTCTTGTTTAGATTTAACCATCATATAAATCCTGCGAGTGCACTTATTAGCCATATCTTCTTGAAATGCAATGAGCAAAACTCGTTCATCCATAATTTTTATTTCAGCAAAAGCTGTACCAGGAATACTTGCATCAGAGCGTTGCAGAGCATGACCTTTGATCCCAGCCACAGACACAAGAGCAGATGGCATTTCTAGGACCAATATCATGATCTCATCATCACAAGCAAATTTGAGAATTCACTCATCACAAGATCATCCTATTTATTTCCTTTTGGTGCACTTATTTACTCCTGTGTACATTACATGGGTGCTCTTTACTTTTTTAGCTTTTCAGTAGAAAATTGTTGGTGGTAGATTGTACATACTGTAAATCATGTTTTAATTTTTGAACAGTTTGGTTCAGTCTATGTTAAAAAGAATACTGGTATATTTTATTTGATATTATGTCATAAAGTCTCATCCATCTTCATTTAACATTAACATCAGACAATTTCTTTGCAGTCTAACAAAGTATATTTGGCTCACCTGTGAAAGGAAAGCTAAAGGCATACATTTTCCAGGGCAATGCCATTGTTGTCAACAATGTTAAAGTTATGTGTTAAAATTTTTGAAAATCGCGTTATCTTCAACATCATTTCTTGTATTAAATTAAAATTAGGGGATATTGTTTCTTTAGGTCTAAAGTTTATGTGCTGATATGCTTGGAGTTTCTGTCTTGCCTGTGTAAGCAGAAACTGGTTGCATTGTTGTCAACATTGTTAAAGTTGTGTTAAAATGTTTGAAAGTCCCGTTTATCCTATGTTAGGGTCTGTATTTAACTAAAATTTGGATATAGTATTACTATACGTCTGAAGTTTATACCCTGATATACCAGGATTACACTTGTCTCGATTCAAGATTGAACACAAGATGCTTTGTGAAAGTTCGGGTAAAGTATATATACTTATTTGGACTAGCACAACACCTCGGGAATATTTCTGTGTATAAACTAAAATTTACCCGGACAGTGCATCGTAAATATGTTGAACATGTCGTAGCTTTAGCCAGTGCAGATTACCTTTGAAAACACCATGTGGAGTCGGTGAAACATTGATCATTGTATGGTCACAAAGAAGTATCAAATACTGTGATTTAAGATGAGAAATAAGATGAAGAGCCAAGTTTATTTTCTGAAGAAAAGTAAATAAATTGCAAATTAGCCTAGACACTGCATTGGACTTGTGCTTAGTGCATCAAAGCTTTAGTCAGAACTCGTTACCTCGACAAACCATGCAGAGTCAATCTAGTATTGATTACTGTATAGTCACAGAGAAGTATCAAATACTGTGATTTAAGATGAGAAACTGAATAAAGAACCAAGTTTATTTTGCAAAGAAAAGTAAATAAATTGCAAATTTGATACAAGAAGTTATTCTTTAGTTTCATGCTATGTATCAATGTTACTGTAATGTGGTATTTTACACAGCTTGAAAGTATTCATGATGGAGTAGATATACAAGTTACCAGTCTCTCGTGGGTATTTCTGGTCGAGTCGCAGAACAAAAACTACACAGCGATGTGGAATGAAATTAGTTTTTTAACATAAGCAATATAAGAACATTGCTATCATGATTTGTAAGCATTGGTTGTTTCTTAAATAAGGCTAGTAACAATGTAGTTGCAATGCAACTAATTCAGTATTTTACAAGGACATGATGTGTAGGCAGCTTTAGTGCCATGATCCCCAAAATAAATTTTTTGTTCTACTGTAAAATGTGCATTTTCTCCTGAAAATAGGAAAAATATGTATAAAACGTGCATGTTAGACGTACCAAAATTCTGTATCCATCCATGTATTATACTCGGATGAATTTAATTTTTTTTCCTTGTCAAATCATGTCCTAATAATTCCAATGCAAAATTCATCAGTTGTGCCACCTTACACTAAAATCCTGGTATATGATCAGTACCCCACTAAGCAGTGTATCTGTCATCTTATGATGTACTGGCAGATAAAGAAATATAGTATTTCCTCTTCTAATATTATTTAGTAAACAGCAAAAAATTTTCTGGGATAGCTTGGTTTGCAGTTGGATGTGACTTGCACCAGATGAATATGGTAGCATTGCAGTATAAAGAATAAGCATACAATATTGAAAAGCTAACTTAACCTGCCATATTGAGCATGCAACCTGTCATATTGATGGAATTTCTAAGTTTGAAATCTACCCAATGAAATCATTAAAAGCAGCATTTTTCACAAGAATTTTTGCAGATTGGTAGTCGTTATAATTTTTATACACCTGCCATAAGACTGAGCGTATTATTGTCTCTCTGTTACCAAATTTGTTTAGGCACATATTACTCCAGTTCTGTACCATCTACTGTTACCAAACTTTGTGGATGGCTTGCACTTGGGGTAAGGAAAAACACTTTCAATTTTGGGATCAAAAGGCAAGGTCACTGTGACTGAAAGAAGAAAAATTGGTTTCTGCACAATAACCAAAGTTCTACATCACATACTTGGACCAAACTTTGTTGCTAGCTTGCACTTGGGTTAAGGAAGAAGCCTGTCAGTTTTTGGGTCAAAAAGTAAAATGTCAGGGTCACTGTAACTCAAAGAAAAAATTAGTTTCCTCACAATAATACTAGTTATACACCATATACCTTAACCAGAGTTTGTGGATAGTTTGCACTTGGGCTTAGGAAGAAGCTTTTCACTTTTGAGATTAGAGGTCAAAGTTGCTGTGACTGAAAGAAGAAAAATGGTTTCTGCATAATAACTTTATTTCTAGACCATGTACCTTGACCAAACTTTGTGGATAGGGTACCAAAGAAACCGATAGATTCTGGCGTTTAAAGGTCGGAGGTCATAGACATGACAAGTCTGATAAGAAAATAATGGTTTCTGCACAGTAACTTTAGTTTAAGACTGCATACCTTGACCACTGGTCCATGTCATTAAGACTCTTTATTCAATAATCTCCAGAGTCGACATTGCCCCTACTAATGCCTGCATAGTGAACTATTGAACACAGGATGGGCCATTCACGGTACTCTTTTTGTCAAATAGTTTCCTTTTACTTTTTTATTCCAACAGACTGCTGTCCAGGGGTTTGGCATCTCAACCCTTAGTTCTTTCAGAGTTTAATATTATCATCAATTGTATTGTATATTGATCAAACACAATGTATTAATCCCACTGTAAACAAGGTGGAAACATTTTGGTCACTAATTTATGCTTCACGAGATATAACAGAAATTAAAAGCAACGTGTAACTGTGGGTTTCATTTATTTTTCATCTTTTATGTTTTAAATGGCTTTAACCTTGTTTACAGTGTAGGGCTGAAAAGCACACTGCTGTACAACATGGCTAATTGTATCCGTTTACACCACCATTTTTTTCCTTAGTGAGAGCAGTGAATATTAAAGAATTTCTTGTGCCTGTACTTTTGAGAGAAAAAGAAAGGTACTGTGAAATTGTACATCTCATGCCACACAATTACAGTTGTATGTGTAAAAACTTTGGAAAGTAATTAGAATAGGTTATTCTTTTTAACAGGAGAGAGGACAAAATTGTATACTGAAATGTTAACAAGTTAGAACATATATCAACAGAAACCAAGGATACTGCATGGCAGTGTCCTTGCACTATATCAAATGTCAGGTGTGTATATCAACAGAGGCCAAGGATACTAGATGACTGTGTCCTCACACTATATCAAATGTCAGGTGTGTATATCAACAGAGGCCAAGGATACTAGATGACTGTGTCCTCACACTATATCAAATGTCAGGTGTGTATATCAACAGAGGCCAAGGATACTAGATGACTGTGTCCTCACACTATATCAAATGTCAGGTGTGTATATCAACAGAGGCCAAGGATACTAGATGACAGTGTCCTCACACTATATCAAATGTCAGGTGTGTATATCAACAGAGGCCAAGGATACTAGATGACAGTGTCCTAACACTATATCAAATCTATATTAAATGTCAGGTGTGTGTGCAGAGCACAGGTCTAAAAAATTTATGCTAGTCCATGATCAGTGAATTTGCACATGGATCACTAAAACCCCAGCCCTCACAAAGGCCATTGCATCAGTAAACAAAATTGCAGCCAGTCAAAACAGTGGAATAGTGGTGAGGTAAATGGGGAGTAATAACTGGGAAGAGTGCAGGGGTACCACAGCCCTAATGCAGAAACCTAAATTTAGACTTTTTTGGATTGGTAAAGATGAGGTCAAGAACTTTTGATAAGTTTAATTGCAAGTTTAGTGTAAAAAAAAAACATGATCAAATACACTAACAACTGACATTCCCACCCATCACCACATGGCAGCTGTTTGTATTACAAATTCATATTAAAATACAGTATCTAATAAGGGCAGTCCCAGAAAATTATGTTAAAATACAGTATCAAATAAGGGTTGCCTTAGTAATACATATTAAAATACAGTATCAAATAAGGACAGCCCCAGTTATTCATATTCAAATACTGTATCAAATCATGGCTGTCGCAATAATCATATTGAAATACAGTATCAAATATGGGCTGTCCCATTAACACATACATGGAACCAAGGGAAGCATTTTCATCCATAGATGCACCTAAGAATTTATGTATGATTTTTTTTTAGCATACATGAGAGAAAAAAGACAGCAGTTTTTTAAGTCTTTGGTTACAGTTTTTCAACAATACTTTGATTGTGGGACTGACATACAGGCCCTGGTTGCTGTCAAATGGTAGTAATCTTGCTTCCGTATTTAGTGATGTTTGAAGGCTTTTAAGTGACTGGTTGTATGGTCTTACTCTGTCTAACTATACACAAAAAAAATGTTGACTATTTGAAATTAACTTGATAATTGTATGTATTCAGGTTTTAACTGCCTTTCATGTAAATTGAAACAACTATAATTATTTAAATGTAATCTTTATTCTGGATTACTATTTCCCATATCCTGTTAAGTTTGAAACATTTTGGACCTGTAAACAAAACTGTGTTCTGGAAACTTTGACATTAATGAAAGGAACTTATTGAATTATAAATTATTCTCACTTTTGCAAACCTTTTATAACAGACATCTAACACAACTTGGATGGCTGTTTTATCTGCATTTTAAAAGTAAATATTAAATAATTTAGGGGAGCTAATGATAGATGCAACACAAATCTTCTATTACTACTCGTATGACAGGTTTGCCTGTGTGGGATATGCCTATCTCATGAATGCATTTGGTGACAACAGATGACATCAATATGCCTGTAACACAATAGATGACATCATTATGCCTATGACATGATGAATGTATACAACATTTGTAACATTTCTAGTTCACTTGGTCATAAGGCCTAGTCAGCTAATGGTATGGCATTGTGTCTGTTTTGTCTTTTAATATCATACATCAAAAATTGTTACCAATCTAGAAGACATTTCTGATCTGATTTTTGATCAGATTTGATATATGCGTTTTGTATCATCAACATCTCAGTTTAGTTGATATGAGCAAGATCAACTTTGGACTGTAGGCTTATCTGAGCAAGATATCATATGAATTCGACAAAGAGCCTGAGCAAGATATCACATGAATTCGATAAAGAGCATGTTCACATATTAATCAGGAGATCTTGCATCTGGTTGACTGGGCTTGTTACCACCATAGAGAACTGATTTTAAACAAGCTTGGGAAATATGATTGCATAAATTCGATACTAAGCAAGATCGCACATATTATTGAAATTTAATGCTTAGTAAACACTTTAAAAAAATACTCGATGTCCCCTCCATTTGTGCCCATAAATTCTGACCCTCAGATTGGATTTTCCTAATGACGGACATTTATTTTGAGAAACAATGTCAAAATTCGACTTTTAATTGTTCTGTTAGTAAAATATTGATGATGTGATTTCACTGCAAGTAGTTGAGAAATTTCTACTCATCCTTGAGCAACCCTCTGAGTGCCAATTAAGGAATTTTAAGTTCACTACAAACTTTGAAACTTCTTTCTCCAACTGTATCTGACAAATTAAGCCTTTCATGCACCGAATATGCCTTTCGCTTGGTTCCCTTGCCATCATTGATCACATTAGTGAATGAGTAGGATAAACCACTGATTAATATTAAATACTTTAATTATGTTACTTACATCATAATATTTAAAAGTGTTTGATTGCTGAATTGAAACGAGTTGACTTGACACACGACCATGACCACTGCCTCTTATGCAGGTAGGATTTGTATGTATTTTAACTCTTTTTATTCTACCCCCTTTACTTGATTTGATACAAAAGACGTTTATTAATGTGACAATACAGAGCAGGTCTACTTTAAGTTGATTGTAACAACACAACAAACACTTCCACAAATTGGAGATCAAAACACAACCAGAACTTACGGTATAGCAGAAATGCTCGTGGGCATTCACTTTGACAAAACTTGTTTAATTGGTATTTATTTCTTAAAGTATTGCCACCAGTAGGTATTACTGACATTTTAATTGATAGATATTTCATCATATACCCGGTATATTGTTATTTACAGTCTACTGAGAATTTTTTTTTACAGAAAATTTAACCAAATATATGACATCTTATTAAAAGTTGCAAATTTCCTGATGTTGATTCCAATTTCCAGGCAATAACTTCAGTTTTCAATGATAAAATGAGTGAAACATCTATGTTGAATTTATTAATTTCGATCACGATTTTATTCACATTTAGCAAATAGCGGCCTATTTTTGGGGTATTTTTCATAAGGAAAAAATGGGATCCACACCTGCCTCTGTGTTATACGCAGGTTTGCAAGTTATCCGGATGTGCTAAAGATAGGGAGAGGTGTATTTGGATATTTTCTTCTGATGTGTGTTCATATATCTCTGTTATCAAAGTTGTGTAATAGACTATTTCCAAAATGGCCAAGAATGACAGGAAAACATACCCAAAACAACATTGTGTAAACGGTTTTGCTTAAAATGCAGCAGCCTTTAAACAGTTAAGTGATGCATTTTTTAGGTACTTCCATATTTTTTCTATTTTGTACCATTCTTTTATTTTTTGTAACAGGAAAAAGCCATCTTGAAATGGCATTGTGTTTTTAATAGGTAAACCACCAAAAAAGTCTCTGCTCGTAAGTTTGCGAAATTCTTGAATTTTTACCGTCGGTTCTTTACTCATTTACATTTATAATCATTTTTTATGTGTTCCTTATTGTACTTGACATTATTAGTATTACTATGCAACAAACAGTATTTTTATAGGTAATTTATGTCCAGTGTAAAAGAATGCATTGATGGGTATAAATATGTACATAGTCTTTTATCCAATACTCATTTTTTCCCCATGTATTTTCACACAAAAAACATGCAGGACATAATACTTGCATTTCCATTCATCCATCACACTTTAGTTTATGCAGTATAACTTTAAAGATGTTTGTGATTAAGGAATGAAACTTGGTATACTTGTACATCAGTAGTAGGTGTGTCAAACACAACATTGGAGGCCTTACTTTCAAGGTCAAGTCACAGCTCAGAAATTTTCCATCACACTTCCCTTCGACACTATAACTTGAAAGACATTTGAGATTTAAGATCATGGTCATGGCTCAATATTTTAAGTTTTCGATCACAGTTCTCTTTTGCTCTACAACTCGTAAGGCTTTTGAGATTAAGGGATTGGAACATGGTATATTTGTACCCCATCATTTGAAAGGCATACTGCCTTATAATAAAGTACATGATAAATATAATTTTACTTTAAATGGGATCAGTTACTATACTCTCCTCTTACAACATGAACTGGACCTTTTAGTGATGGAGTGTTGTATTATCACTAGAATGTGTCATGTACCTCATTGGGGGTTCCATCTTGAGGGTCAAGATCACAGGTCCGGTTTTTAAGTTTCAGTTACTTTTTCCATTCTGCTTTCTAACTTGAGAACTATTAAGATAAATGAATGAAACTTGGTATACTTGCATACCATCACTAGAAGATGTGTTGCATTCCATATCTGGGATCCTGTCCTCAAGGTCACACGTCAGTTTTCAAGGTTTCTTTTGTTTCTGCTTTATATTATAAAAGCTGTTTGAGTTGCAGAGCTAAACATCTATGCTTCTCAGTTTGATGGCATCTGTTTTATTAAGGTCGAGGTTTTATCTACAAGGTCAAGGTCACCGATCAATTTTTTTAATCCTCTGTCTGCAGTTTTTCTCTAATTCCCTGTGTGATAGAGCAATGAAACTTGGTTACTCCATGTCTGCCCATTGACTTTACAGCTCTGTCTTAAGTGTCAGTCAGATTTCATTATTGAAAACGTTTGTGACCTCACTATGGTAGGTGAGGAACACAAATTCACTGTATTTGCTTGTCTTAAATCATTTCATATATTATCTTGGAATCTTCCCTTTCTATTCAGTTGTTTTACTTTATGATCAGATTGCATGTGAGAACATTGTCACAACAATAAAATCACACAGTAAGTCTATGTGCTTGGATATCACATGCTTTTTTTCTGTTCATTCATGATAATCAAGTGGAATAGTAATGTTGTTTTGGTGTTTTACAGCACAGCAACACAAGTAGGTTATTTAGTGCCAAGGCAATTGGAGTAAAGTACCTTGCCCAAGGACACACCATGGTAGCCAACCCAGGCTGATCCGATGGTAGGATCTGAACCTGCACCCTTTCGGTCTCAAGTCTGCACACTATTCACTGAGCCTCCTTTTGGGTGGAATAAAAATGTATACTGAAACTATACAAAGGGCAAACAGTTTTTCTTCAAATTGTGATGGATACAAATTGTTTAATGTGTAGTCAATTAGTATATATATGGTCGGTTGGTATTATGCAATTGAATGCAGATGTATGTTGCAGACTAAATTGAGTTTATATGTTAAAAACAACTGCAGTAAAAATGAACAAGAAGTCTTGTTATGGGTGAAAAATTACCCATTGCTATACACACAGAGATATGAAGACAAAGTATGGGTAATTTGGATTAATTTATTCATAAAGGCATTGGGCATGGTTTATGTGCCTAATGTTTTTTAAATTGTCAATTGCCCTTTTTTTTATCTGATTAGTAATGATGGTTAACTTTTTGTCAAGATAGACTTGTATGACAAATTGGTAAAAGCTGTCCTGAACAAACTTTCTTACATTTTTCCGTCAGATTTCGAAAGGTTATTGCCCTCCAAAAACCATGCAAAAATATGTTTGAACAGAGTTTATAAGATCTACCAGGGTATATTGTACTTTTAAATGTAAATACAGTCGACTTGTATTAATCTAGTTGATATTTTTCAGATTCTGTTTAATTAATTCAATTTTCAAGTGAAACTACATTTTGTAGAATTTTCATTTGGAAGTGCAATCTTCATGCAGTATTCAGATAATTTTTTAGTCCGTTTTATTTCAATGAATTTGACCAATTTGATGAAATGAACATGTTCATATTTTTCTCAAGTATATTTTTTCATGGTTCATTTTGTTACTTTTGACATCACTCTAATATAAATGTTCCATCAAGGTGCTGAATTAGAGAAGTTTGTATCTGGTTCATTTTCAGTGATGTTATCTTTTCAAGTTATCTACTGTCTATACTCGCTTGTAAGTCAGGTCCAACTGCAAACAACATACACCCTGCCATTGCATAATGCTCTGGCAGATGAGGGTGTGTGTTGTTTGTACAACTGATTAGTCCTAACAAACTGCATATACCCATAATCTGACAGCATGTTCTCCGACAGCAGATCTGGGTCTGTGCAGTTTGCAATTGGATCCGACTTGTGAGTATATGCAGTGGGTTCTTTGTGATGGTCAGAATACTGTTTGAACCACTATAGCTGTCATTGAAGTTTTTTTTTTACATGTAATGTTATACAGTGTTTTACTTTTTATGAGCAAAAGAGAATGTCAGCAGGTTATATGGTTATTAATAATTGAGAATAGACTGCAAAGAAATAAATTTTAGTACTGTGTTCTCCTTTTTAAAGAAAAAAACATCAATGTGTGTCCTGTAAATTTGTCTTACATTTCATTGTTGCATGTTGTCATGTTAAAGGGCAGCTACTTGAATAGAAGGGAATCACGGTAAAAGGTAATATATTGTCAGAATTCAATAGTATATTTATTTTGGATGGGAAATAAAAACATGATTAGAAAAAAAATTGATTTTTTTACATTTGTACTCCACAATCCTCTAGTCAGGTGCAAGTTATGTTAGCGTTCAGTAGGCTCAAATGTTGCGCTTGGGCAAATTTGGGGTAAAAAGAAACAAGGGGGGAAAAAAGTGTCATAATCCTATTTTATTACAGCAGAATCTGTACCCATGTTCTTACTATCTTGCACAATATTAAAATGTTGTGTACTACTATTGCCTGCTGCCAAGACATTATGGGATAGTGGATGCACCCCAGGCACATGTGATCCCTGCGGATGTGCATCAGCAAATGGCACATTACCCGACACATGTGACTCTTGCATTTGCAATGTGATGCACAGCACATTGTTTTCTATCCATGCCACAACATTTCTTGCACTATTTGCTAATTGGACAGTGTTATTATGAACAGTGCACAGGGCTGCCTGTAACTTGTTAACAATGCGCTTACTCCAGCTCTCTTCCAGCTTGCTTTTAAACCACTCGCAATCTGAATGATGTCCTCATATGCACTAGGATGTTGTGTGCCCATCTTGGACAAACAGCCATCCACCATCCTGAAAGTTTCATTGAAAGAGTCATCAATTAGTGCAAACTGCACAGCTACATAACTCTCCTTGGCACTTTGTGCCTTGAATCCGGTGTTACAAGCCATCGCTCTTCATCAAATATGCCACACTCAAAATTAGTTATACAAGCAGCTTCCTCCAATATGACCACTGCCACCAATTATTATGTGATGTGTAAGGGTTTTGTGTAAACAAATATTTACAGCTTTGATAGCAAACCTTCCCCATTGCTGTTTATACTCTGGTTTTCCAGAGATTGGTGTCACATTGCTTGATAAATCTTCTCGTGCCCTGGTGCTTGCAATGTATACAAGATAAAACGGTTGTTCCCTTTATCACTTTAAGAACCACTAAAGTCGTGGAAAGCCATCTTCAGGCACTTTATACTGTAGTATTACTAATTTTAGTGGAGTACCAATTTTCGTGGATTTTGTTGTTGCCCTGAACCAAGAATTTAAAGACCCAACAAAAAATTGGCCACATATGATAAAGAAGCCCTGCCACTTCTTTTTGTTTTTATTGTTTGATTCCTAGAGATCAACAAAGCTATTTGATAAATCAGCATCATTTCTATAATTAGCGTTTACGCATTTTTTTTTTAACCCTTTAAAGAGAGAATCCTAAAGCATTTTATATATTGTTTCAATGCACACGTAATTTCCACTAACTGCCTTAAATCGATATGTTGTGAGATAAGTAAGGATAGAGAGAAATGAGAAAAAGTATATGGTCTTCAAGCGAAACTGTTGTCGAAAAATTTAAATCCTCATGAAAGTATGTCTCATTTTATCCATGCATGCTTAATCCCAATGAACAACATGACTAAAATACTAAAACAATTGCTCAAGGCACAATTATTAATAAAACACTGCATATACACTAATTACCACAGATTATTGAAGCTCACACTTCACTGATTTTCGGACAAAACCACTGAATCAACATTGCTTCAACCACATCGGTTGGTACACAGAAATGTTTGTTGGGTAAATAATCCTGAAATTGTTGAATTAAACGAGCACAGTATTCTTAAAGCCACGTATAATTGGGTCCAATCGTTCCCACATTTTGGCATGAGCCACAGTTATCCATTGAGCACGAATTGGCTCGATTCACAAGGGTTTAAGTAAAGTCTAGTAGTTGAAGTTGGTTCATACACGAGGCAGGTTCAAACAAAGGAGTGATTGCATTGTTTTCCAATTTGGTTAGAATCTTTGCACTTTTATGGGCTCTGAACACCCCAAATGTGGACACCAATTTCAAATTGCATTGAGCAAGGGGCAGCTGGTCACCTGTTTGGTTCACATGTAGAATGATGACATTATCCAAACCGACTGGATCTAAGTTGAATTTTACCACTCTTCAGCCACTGTGTTAACGCCATCGTCTTCAGAAAGTAAGGACAGTGTTTTAAGGACGAGATCATACACATGTAATTTAATAACCAATTAGCTTAGTGTTGTTGGCTGTGTCAGCTCTCTTTGATGTTGAGCTTAAGTGATTTATCTGGACAGGTGTTTGATTTGTGCTCGTACAGGTGGTAGTACTGTTTTAACCATTGAAACGACCATCTTTTGTTGTCATCATAGTTTTGTTCTTTTGCATTCTTTATTTGGGTATTTGTAGAGGTTAATCCAGGAAATTAAATGGCAACAAATATGCAAACTTTGACAGGCAAAACCACGATTTCAAGTACCCACAAAAATGTCTTTTTCACAAAACCATGAAAATTGAGACCCACGAAAATAAATGATACTGAAGTGTAAGAATGGTTACCTCTAGATTATCTTGCCATTCTCACGGTTTTTGTAGCTTTTTACTCTGAGGATGATACACATCAGAATCCTGAATCCACTCTGCTTCAGTCTTTATATACACGAGGTACCACATGACCTATCACGTTACCCAATGAGTCTATTCATAACTGGACCATCCCATTCTTGATACAGGTTGTACACTGAAGATTGTTGATATTTCTTCATTTTTTAGTCTCTTTAAAACGTTTGTTTCAGGAACAATTTGTTCGAATGTGCAGCAATTTTTAGGATCTTTGTGAATAAAGACAATGACCCAGAAACCTTGACCCAGAACATGGTAATGAATACAAACAGGCTTAGATGAAGACATATTTCACACATGATTTAAATCTTACTTTAAATAAATATTTATTTTTTACATAAACATGTCTAACTTTTTTGAGGACCTTGTTTAAAGGTCAGTTATGGGGCAAATCTTGAAAATTTAAATTTGTCACGTTTTACTGCAGAACTATATGTGTAGATTAAAAATTTGTTTCTCTGGTAAAATTTACTCCAACCGGATTCCCGAAATTTACTGTTAAAATTAATGAAGAGCTACATTATTCAAAATCATAGACTAAATTACCTCTCTTGGCTAAGGCTGAAGTTTGAGGCGATGTGCTATGTCGTTCTAGAACGAGCCTGCCAGCCTCAAATGTACAAGCATATTAATTGCACGGTCATTTCAAGTAAAAATGAGAGATTTTGTGCAGTATCTAGTCACAAATTGTGATAAAAAACAGAAAGGACTACTGTTGTCTTTTTTCATTTTATAAATAAAGACACAGAAAATACAGATGAAACTGTCAAAATGGGAAGCATTATGAAGAGGTTTCTGATCTGGTCCTACATATTGTATTTTTTCCCAAAAATTACAAGCAATCAAATAATCACAAATCCTTGTCAATATTGAAGAAAGGATTTAGACGTTTCATTTAGGCAGTCATCAGGGGGAAAATGAGCAAATAATAATACTGAAAAATAAGTTGTCCCCTTTTCATAGGGTAAAAAAATTTGAACTGCAAGTGTACCTTTTAAAGAACCAGTTTATTTTTAACGAGTTATTGTCAATAATTTTGAAATAAAATAGGGATCTGATGTATTTATTTTCTCTGTGTGGCAGCAAAGGTCCAGTAGAACATGGCAAAATATTACAGTGAAACCACACTATAACAAGCATCATTATAACGCAAATTCGGATGTAACACAGTTGTGGCATGGCTCCCAAATTTTTACCACTACTTCACTAATTTCTTCCGACTGATTTCTGAATTACTGCAAATTTTAGTTACCAAAGTAAATGAGTTTGATTTCTTAATCTGGTGAGATGTGTTGTATTCTTGAAGAAAAATGTTTGTCTTTCTTTAAATAAACTTAAGATGTTACAAATTTCCATTTGTAAATGTTCTCTGCAAATATGTCCTAGTCAACCACTGAACTTTATTGTTAACTTGTTATTTTTCAAAAATGTTGGCTCTTAAAAACCTGATAACTGTTCATCTAATTTATATTGCGCCATCAACAATAACACTAATAATTCTTTGTTGTGTATGTCTTTGATGCATCATGTAAATAATTGTTCAATCCAGATCAAATGATGGACCACCAATGCCTGCCTGCTCAACTAACCAGCATACCCACCTGTGCACACATTTACTTAGACTACATACACTATTTATTTGCCAATTCTCTTACACATATATGTACCAGTACATTGTTCACTGCAAACAAGAGTCCCTCAAAGGGACTGATGCTGTACTGATCAAAAAAGAATTTCCAGGAATTCAAAAAAAGACCATTTTGTCCTTGTAACTGCTGAGTGTTGAAACCATCTCTGATTTTCTTCAGCGATAACAAGTTTATCAAATTAGCTGCTGTGGTGGCCATATCGGATGTCAAATTGGCACCATTTTCATTTGGGACAAAGCAGACATCATTAGAAGTCTTTTGGTGAAAACCCCATGTCATAATGATCATCCATTCAG
Organism: Margaritifera margaritifera; assembly: GCA_029931535.1. Taxonomy (NCBI): domain Eukaryota; kingdom Metazoa; phylum Mollusca; class Bivalvia; order Unionida; family Margaritiferidae; genus Margaritifera; species Margaritifera margaritifera. The sequence continues at coordinate 2,230,400 of JAQPZY010001546.1, read as the reverse complement.
GGGGAGTAGTGACAACAAGATTTTTAAGACAGCTGTCATGGCAGCCATATTGGATGTGCAAGTGGCACCATTTTTATTTTGAAACAACTAGGTATCATGAGAAGACTATTGGTGAAAATCCCATGTTGATATAGCCATCCATTTGGGAAGAATAGAGATAACAATATTTTCAAGATAGCCATCATGGTGGCCCTATTGAGGGTTAGTAATTTTAAATGAGGACCAACTTGACACCATAAGAACTCTTCTGATGAATACCCTATGTCAAAATGACTTTCTATTTAAGAGGAGTAGCGAAAACAAGATTTTCAAGATGGCCACATATTGGACATCAGATCGGCACCATTTTCATTTAGGACCAACTAGACATCATAAGAAGTCCTTTAGTAGAAATGTGTTGATATGACCGTCAATGCAGGAGGAGTAGCAATAACAAGATTTTCAAAATGGCCACTGTGTGGTAGCCATATTGGATGTCAGATCTGTACCATTTGCATTTAAGACCAACTGGATATCACAAGAAGTCTTTTAATGAAAATCTTATGTTGATATGACCATCCATTAAGGAGGAGTAGCAGTAACAAGATTTTCAAATTGGCCGCTGTGTCATGGCCATATTGGATGTCAGATCTGCACCATTTTCATTCAAGACCAACTGGACATCACAAGAAGTCTTTTGGTGAAAACCCAATGTCAATATGACAGTCTGTTCAGGAGGAAATGTGATAAGATTTTCAAGATGGCTGCCATGGCGGCTACATTGGATGTCAGATCGGAACCATTTTCATTTTGGACCAACTTGACATCATAAGAAGTCTTTTAGTGAAAACCCCATGTTGATATGTCAATCCATTCAGGAGATACTAATGATACCAGATTTTCAAGATAGCTGCTGCAGATGCCATATTGGATGGCTGAGCAGCACCATTTTCATTTAGGGCCAACTAGACCATGGGATGCATGTGTGTGTAAAGTTTCATGGCAATCCTCGAAGTAGTTTAGGAGGAGTAGTGATAGTAAACTTGTTCTAATGGACAAATGGACGATGGATAAAAGACCATCCCATCAGCTCTTCTGGCCTATGACCAGTAGAGCTAAAAATTACATATTAAATATGTGATCACTGTTTTAATTATTTGTTGTATAATATGTAACAATTCACGTTGGTAACTGCATCACCAAAGCCCATTTTGTTCCTCCCACCCATCTTATTCAGTTAAATGATTTGTCTCAATATTCAACGATACACTACATAACACAATGGCACTTGGTGGACCCCAGCCATTGTGTCATAGTGGAGTTTCACTGTATGTTAGAAGATAAGAGGTAACATTTAAAGGGAGCAGGGTCCCAGTTGTACCATTTAAAAGAACTGCAGTTTATTTTCAGAGTTGTTGTTGATAATTCTTTCCAATAATTGTCATCATTTGTTTTCTTTTTTCTCTCGATGGGTTGATGACCATATTGACTGGTTGTAGCATTAGTCATTTAAATTTCTTTAAATTTCCACGGAATCACTACTCATTTCACAACCTATTGCAAATTCCCTACACTATAATCTCTTTGTTAGCGAGTTCTTTGTTCTAGTGATACGTCACTTCTGTATCGGGGTTAGGTAATACCTGTGTCAACTTTTGTCATGGTCATGGTTTTAAAAGCAATTATTCACAAACAACGCAATGGAAATTTATAACAAGCAAATTCTGTGAATTTTTATCCTCCATCTACTATGGTGAAGTCATAAAAGTTCACTAATTAAATCTATGACCTTAATAAGACAGCTGTAAAGTTACTGGGCAGCTATGGAAAGTAACCAATTTTCACTGCCCCATCTTAAAGAGCATCAGAGGAAAAGTACAGAAAAGGGGTAAAAAAGATTATCAGTAACCTTAACCTTGAAGAAAATACCCTAACTGTGATACACGAGATACCATCAAATTGAGAAGCATACAAGTGTCATTGTTCATCCCAGTACTTCAAACTGCTTTTTTTATATAAATCAGAAACAAAAGAAGCCTTAAAATATTGACCTGTGACCTTGAGGATAAGGCCTCAAATGTGCAATGCAACACATCTTGTAGTGACAATGTATAAGTATACCAAGCTTCATCTATTTATTTTAAATGGTTGTCAATTTAAAATGCAGAAAGGCAAATGTGCCTTAAACCTAAAATATTGACTTGAAACTGTGACCTTAAAGACATGACCCCGCCCCCCAAATGGTATGCAACACACCTTTTAGTGATGATATACACATGTAGTTAAAACAAGTTTCATCCCTTCAGCTCAAATGACTCTAAAATTATAAATTGGAAAGGAAAGTGTAATAAAAAAATTAAACATATAAAACCATGACAAATGTTATAGAGCAGAAATAAAAGTGATGGACATAAATGCAGATACTATGTCCTCTGCTTTGCTTCAAAAAGATGGGAGACAATAACAATGAATATGTGGTTTTACAGTGTAGATGATTACAAAATAAACAGAATGCTCCATATCTAACCTTTAATCTTTCCTTCCTTACACTCACCTGACTTGTATTTATCCACATAACACACTGCTCACAACTGGAATGTCTTTTAATTATAACATTGGCTGACAAAATTTAACAATAGTCCCTCAAAGGGACTGATGGTCTACTGGGAGAAAAGAATTTCCAGGATTTTAAGATAAGACCATTTCTTCCTTTCTACCGTCAAGTGTTGAAACCATATCTGATATTCTTCAGCAATAACAAGATTTTCAAATTGGCTACTGTGATGCAAATATTGGATGACAGATTGGCACCATTTTCATTTAGGGCAAAGCAGACATCATTACAAGTCTTTTAGTGAAAACCCCGATGTCATAATGATCATCCATTCAGGGGTAGTAGTGACAACAAGATATTTACAATGGTCATCGTGGAAGCCATACTGGATGTACAACTGGCACCATTTTAATTTAGGACCAACTAGGTATCATAAGAAGTTTATTGGTGAAAATCCCATGTTGATAAAACTTTCCATTTGGAGAGGTGTAGAGATTAATATATTTTCAAAATATGACTTTCCATTCAGGAGGAGTAGCAATAACAAGATTTTCAAGATGGCTATTGTGGTGTCTATATTGGATGTCAGATCAACACCATTTTCTTTAATGACCAACTGGATTCATAAGAAGTCTTCTGCTGAAAACCCTGCGTCAATATGACTTTCTGTTCAAGTAGAGTTGTGATAACAAGATTTTCAAGATGGTGGCCATATTAGATGTCCGATCAGCACCATTTTAATTTAGAACCAGCTAGACATCATAAAAAGTCTTTTAGTGGAAACCCCATGTTGATATGACCATCCTTTCAGGAGAAGTAGTGACAAGAAGATTTTCAAGATGGCTGCCATGGAGGCCATATTGGATTTAAGATCAGCACCATTTTAATTTAGGACCAACAAGACATTATAAGAAGTCTTCTAGTGAAAGCACCATGTTGATATGACCATTCATGTAATAGGAGTAGCAATAATAAGATTTTCCAGATGACTACTATGGTGGCCATATTGGACTTTGGATTTGCACCATTTTCATTTAGGACCAACTAGAGATCATAAGAAGTCTTTTCGTGAAAACCCTATGTTGATATGACCATCCATTTGGGAGGAGTAGTCATAACAAGATTTTCAAGATGGCCACTGTGGCAACCATATTAGATGTCCAAGCAGCACCATTTTCATTTAGGTCCAACTAGACCATGGGATGAATGTGTGTAAAGTTTCAAGGCAATCCTCCAAGTAGTTTAGGAGTAGTGATAACAAACTTGTGACAACAGACCATCCCATAAGCTCTTCTGGTCTATGACCAGTAGAGCTGAAAACAAATGATAAAAAAACAAAACAGGTTTTTCGTTGCATACATGCATACATTAAATGATCTTTATGTTATTTACATCATTTGTCATTTACATCTAGGCATGGTTGAATTTAAACATCCATGAATGTCCATAAAATTTAGATCTAAATTTAACACAGTAAAACAAGTTTACAATGAATCTCCTATGACCTCTGGAAATTCCTTAAATTATATCCATATTAAAGCAACGGGTATGCAAATTCACTTTGTACTAACCATAGATCTGTTGTATCCATATTAGTATGTATATATAACAATTCAATGGGTATGCAAATTCACTTTGTACTAACCACAGATTTGTTGCATCCATATTATGTATATATAACACTTCAATGGGTATGCAAATTCACTTTGTACTAATCATAGATTTGTTGTATCCATATTATGTATATATAACACTTCAATGGGTATGCAAATTCACTTGTACTAACCATAGATTTGTTGTATCCATATTATGTATATATAACACTTCAATGGGTATGCAAATTCACTTTGTACTAACCACAGATTTGTTGTATCCATATTATGTATATATAACACTTCAATGGGTATGCAAATTCACTTTGTACTAACCATAGATTTGTTGTATCCATATTATGTATATATAACAATTCAATGGGTATGCAAATTCACTTTGTTCTAACCATAGATTTGTTGTATCCATATTATGTATATATAATACTTCAATGGGTATGCAAATTCACTTCTACTAACCATAGATTTGTTGTATCTGTATTCCTACTAACCCAGTTTTAATGTAACTGAAAAGGCAACAAAATTTTTGCCATCCTGTCAAATTAATGCAGACACATATGAAAATGAAAAATGGCCAATGTCATGTTATTCCAAAGCTACGTACCAAATCTGGTTTGAAACCGCTAAATCCTTCATAAGTTATGTGAAAGTGAAATTTGTGATGTAAACATGGGCTGTAACTCCAAATTTGACACAAATAGGGGCTATAACTACAAATTTGACACAAATAGATGACAATCAAAACTGACCTAGGTCTTCTTAATTAAATTCTTATATCACATTATTCAGCAGAAACAGAATTTATAATGTAAAGGCAAACTTCGAAGTCAAAAAAGAGCTGTTAAGTCAGTCCAGTTTCAATATAAATTTATCAAAACTGAACTTGACCTACATTTCCTCAATATAAAACTTCAAAACAAAATTGATTTAAATCCATGATGTCCTGTAAAAGCTGAGAGAAAGCAGAATTCATAACACAAGGGCACATTTCCAAGTCAAGTAAAACTTGTAACTCTGTAAAAGTTTGACATAAATAGACAAAAATGGAATTTGATCCATGTTTGCTCAGATATCAAGTTCATTAAAAGTTAAAGAAATTTCTGATGCAAGAGCAGACTTCTGAAACATACAAAGGCCATAATTTCGTCAAATTTTGATGGCAACAAGGGAAAATCAAACTCGACTTGGATCTTTTGAATATCAAGCCCATTCCCAAATTTGGATCCAGTCCATTGAACCCTTCGAAATTAAAATGTATGATTGCTGTTTTGAAACCAATGGATGTTTTGTGACTTATAAACATGAGTAACACTAAATGCTGTTTCCGTAGAAGGAAAAAAAAAGAGTATCATAAAAGGCATATTATACACCAGCCTGGTGTTTAATGGTCCTCTATGTAGGTAACTGAAATTTGTGTGCAGAAACCACATTTCTTCTTTTAGTCACAATACAATGACCCTTGACTTTTTGACCCCAAAATCAATAGGCTGCTTCCTTACCTTAAGTGCAAACCATCCACAAAGTTTTGTCTAGGTATGTGATGCATAACTAATGTTATTGTGCAGAAATCATTTTTATTATTTCATTCACAGTGACCTCAAAATCAATAGGGTTCTTCCTTATCCAAAATGCAAGCCAGCAACAAAAATTGCTAACTGTAGATGATAAAGAATTCAAGTTATTGTGTGGAAACCATTTTTATTCTTTCAGTCAGTGACATTGACCTATCACCTTTTCACCCTGATATTGATAGCATTCTTCCATTTACCAAGTGCAAGCTATCCACAAAATCTGGTAACTGCAGTTGCTGGACAACTCAGGCTATTGCATGGAAACCATTTTTCTTCTTTCAGTCACACTGACCTTAACCTTTCAGCATTTGATCTCAAATTCGATAGGGTTTGTCCTTACCGCAAGTCATCCACGCAGTTTGATAACTGTAAATGGTGGACAACTCAAGTAACTGTGCAGAAACGAAACTGGTAACAGATGGGTGGATGGACAACATCATAACATAATATGCTCTGCGTTATCAAAAGGATAGACAGAATAACTCAGACACTGGTCAAGGGAAAAAAATCAGTTTTTATTTTTTGCTGATGCTTCAGCCAATGAAGAAAACTTTTAGTATGTTTTATTTCAATTTTGATTCTGTGCAAATTGTTTTCACAATAAATCAATGTAATATAATCTATGCCAATTACCAATGATTGTCCTTGAAAATGGATTGCACTTAAACATGAAAACCCTAAGATGACCTTGAAAAATAACTGCACTTAAACATGAAAACCCTAAGATGACCTTGAAAAATAACTGCACTTAAACATGAAAACCCTAAGATGACCTTGAAAAATAACTGTACTTAAACATGAAAACCCTGAGATGACCTTGAAAATCAATGAAGTTCATTGCAAGTTTTTGCTAGACTGCAATTAAGCAGGCACCCATTTTGCCATGTGTGATTATATTATTGTGATGATTTGGGGTGGGAGCTCCCACAATTAGAGATGCTAAATAAAATGAATATATTTATCTCAATACAAAAAGTCACTTCAATTCCATCCAACTAAATCGGAGTGCTAGTTAATAGATGCACCTGCTAAAATGCAGTTGTCCCCAAGTTTCCTCTCCCGTCAACTAAAATAAAGACATTTTTGGTGAAAGTGCAGAAAAATTTATTTAAAAAGTTGAACAAAATAAAAAAGAGCTACTTGCATGAATCACAATGGCAAATCCCCACACCTTTTAGCGCACACACACACACACACTGTGACCCATGAGTCACATAATGTTTCCTCCTCCATGATGCATGTATAAAGTCTGGTCAAAAAATATTTGAAAATGTAACTGCAATGACAATTTTTGTATGCTTAACCTTTGACCCCATCCATGGACCCCAAGGGAGGGGTCCAAAAATTATACCCCTTTAAAAAATAGGTACCATATGGGCAACCTATGTATGTATGTATGTATGTATGTATGTATGTATGCATGCATGCATGCATATATGCATGGAGTTTAATGGCACATCAGCACAATACTGGCTATGTAGAGCCGATTGAAAGTTAAGTTCTAACTAGAGTGTAATCAATGATTACATGGCTCACTTCTACTTTTACTAGTCTCCAGTAGCCATTGTAAATATTATCACACAGAAAATAAATTCAGACTAAAGTGATCTTGGCCCCTTTTCTAGCTAAAGCTTTTTTTTAACCAATCTCTCATGTTTACATTAGAACTTTTAATCATTTTAAAATTTGAAATTTGAACTTTTAATTTATCACTATATAGCCAGTATTGTGCTGACATATTGTGAAACCACCTACCCACTCACCCACATATCTACCTACCTAATGTGACTGGGCATAGAATATATAAAAGAATAAAAAAGAACATTCTTTTCAACCATACCAAAGTAGATGTAATAAGCTGATAAAAAAAACAGATTAATGATGTTTTGGTAGTACATTTTTAAAATCATTGTTCCTAAAATCTGCTTCAAAAGAAGCCATATATTACTGGGTCAAAGTCACAAAGTAACCTTGGAATGACAGCTAACAGTACATAGTTCATGCATCAATAATTACCTTGATTAAACACTACAGGTGAGACCTCACATCAAAAGCACATGGCATGCAGTCCACTCACCTAATTCCTACACTCATTCACATGTACAAAAACACATTTAACCTGCAGAGTATAACATATCACAAGATACAATATATAGTCATTACTATGAAAAGTTTACCACTAAATAAACAAATTAACACAAAATTTGAAGAAAGTCACTGAGCATGAAATATAGGTCACAAGAAAAAAGGATATAGAACTTCTCAAGATGCATCCACTCACCAAGTTTCATTATTACAGGTATGATAGAAAGCATATAACATACCAAAAACTTGTGGTCATGAGCAAAATGCAAAAAAACTTAACCAATGCCAGTAAAAGATTAAATATAGGCCACAATGAACCTCTCTTGTTGTAAGGGTGTGGTAGTAGCAGAGATGAATATCATCAATTTCATTATTCTAGAATCAACAGAGTCTGAGAAATGAACATCAAACAAAATTTAACCCTAGTCACTAAAGCATAAAATCTGGTTGATATTGACCTGCCAGTGAAATGAGGGAGTAGTGCTCATAAAGATGCATCCCCAATTTTTATGATTCTACATAGGATATTATGCACAGAGCATGCCAAACACTTAAGTGGTCATGAGTCAAATGCAACAACTTAACCTAAGCCAGTAAAATATGAAATATAGGTCACAGTAACCTTTTTGGTATGGGTGTAGTACTAAGAGAGATGTATAAAATCACCTACTTTTGTGATGAGGGTGTAGTATTTAAGGTACATCCCCTCACCAAATTCTTGATAACAGTATTTATACAGATTTCTTAAAAAACCTATTTGGTTATGTGCTAAACACAAAAACTTAACCTAATCCAGTAAAATGTGAAATGTAGGTCACAGTGACATACTTTTGAGGTAAGGGTGTGGTATTAACAGAGATGTATACAATCATCTAGTTTGATAATTCTAGCATAAACAGATCTCAAGAAATAAAATTAAAATACAAAATTTTCCCAAAGTCAGTGAACCGTGAAATATAGGTCAGTGACCTACTTCTGTAATGAAGGTGTAGTACTCATCAAGATGCATCCTCTCACCAACTTTTATGAATCTAGGTATACAGGGTGCAAAAATCCTAGTTGGTCATGAGCTAAAAGCAAAACCTCAACCTAAGAAGAGAAATGTAAATCACTGTTACTTTCCTTTGTGTTAAGGGTATGGTACTAATGGAAATACATACAATAATATAGTTTGATGATTTTATCATGAACAGAGCTTGAGAAATAAACCACAAAATTTAACCAAAGTCAGTGATGCTTGAAATATAGGTCAGTGACCTACATTTATGATAAGGGTGTAGTGCTCATCAAGATGCATACCTTCACCAAGATTCATCATTCCAGGTATAACAGTATTTAGACAGTGTGCAAAAAACCTGAGCTAAATGCAAAAACTTAACCAAGAATGAACAACTAATGTACATGTACAAATTCTGACCCTTCAGCCCCCTCCCCTGTGGGGGTAGGTGCTATGAAACCCACTCCAAAAACTGTTGCCTAGGACCTAGAAAGAAACAATGGTGGACATTCAGTGAAGGTGTACATATGTATATATTTGTATCTGTGCAGAACCTGATGTGGGGATGGGGGGATGGGGTAGTACAATAGCTTATCTCTACTTCATACAGGTGAGCTAAAACTGTAATGATTAAAAAAATGGCAAGAAATATTTTCAAGATTAAGCCTTTGAAATAAACATAAACATGTAGTCCAACAAGACAAATGTTAAAGATGTTAACATTCTTTAAAAGCTATATAAATCAAAAAGTCGGTAAACAATATAAAATTCTTAAAATATAATATATAATTTTTTTAATATAAACCACATTCTTTTAAAAAGTCTAAAAATAATTCAGTCTCAGTGGAAGTTGATATACTTTACAAGAATATGTTCCACTGTCAGTGGACACTGGCAAGGTATGCACTCTGGTCGAGATTGACCCTTCAGGAGGTATGCCAGGTTTGGCAAATTTTGACCTAGTGGAGTTTTATGAGACAGAATTATGGCCAGATGGACAGATGAAGGGTATCACAATATTTCTCTGCTAAACCATGGCGATAATGAAATGTTAAATACATGTACATGATTTGACCTTTTCATAGCAAGAGTACTGTGAATGGTACTTTATACACATACCCCATGTTTAATCATCCTCTATGTAGGCAATAGTAAGGCATGGTTGACTCTGAAGATTACTGACCAATGGGTCTCAATGACCTTGACCTTTGGTCAAAGGTATGCAGTCTTGAACTAAACATAATGTGAAGAAACTATTATCTTCTTATTAGACTTACCATGACCATGATCTTTGTGTAAAACCCATTTTTCTTTGAGAATTAAACTAATGCAAAAGCCATTTTTCTTCCATTAGTTACCTTGACATTGACCCCAAAACCAATAGACTCTTTTCTTATCCAAAGTGTAAACCATCCACAAACTTTGGTGAAGGTAAATGGTCAAGAACTGAATATTTTTTGCAGAAACCATTTTTCTGTCAGTGACCTTGATCTTTGACCAAAAGGCTTCTACCTTTTTCCAAAATCAAGCCATCCACAAAGCCGAGTTCAGGTCTGTGATTTCGATCTAAAGTTATTATACAGAAACCATTTTTGTCTTTCAGAGAGAGTGACCTTGAAATTTGACCTTTGACCCCAATATAGATGGCTTCTTCCTTACCCAAAGTTCAAGCTATCCACCAAATTTGGTCCATAACTGTGATGTAGCACAAATGTTATTGTGCAGAAAACACTGTTGTTCCTTTCTGTCACAGTGACCTTGACTTTCACATCAAAATAGATTGGCTTCTTCCTGACCCAAAATGCAAGCTATTTACAAAGTCTGGTAATAGTAGATGGTGGATAACTAAAATTCTTGTGCAGAAACAAAATAGGGAAGAGTTTTTGTTTCATTTGTTGGTTTTAATGCCACTTTTAACACATTATTTGCTATACCATGCCAAGGAAATATGAGCCAAGTACCTTTCTCAAGGACACATTGTGGCAGCTGACCTTTGCTGGCCTGGGTTGGTATAGAACCTGTGACCTTCGAATTATGAGTACGATGCTCTACCAACTGTGCTACCACAATTCCCCAAATAAGGTAGAAACGAATGGACAGACATCATAACATAGTACACATCATTTATGGTGTATAAAAATCATGAGTTCTGCTATTATGGACTTCAGCTTTGATGTGAAAAAAATAAACATACATGTAGGCTTGCTCTTTCTTTTTTTTACACGAATATACATACACACACACAAGAATAAATATTTTTTAAACAACCAAAAGTATTACTTTGCTAGATGTTAAAGTGAACCATGTTTCATTTAGGAAATTTTCAGTCAAGACAATTGTCAAAAGGGCAAATGAGATGTTTGAGTGATAAAATTTTCTTCTGGGCCTAATAACACAACAAAGTCATGTTGTGATATCAATCTTGCCATAAAAAAAGGAGTAGTTCTGACAATCAATAAAGGCAATATGTAAATAGATTTTAAAAATCTAGGTTACATCTTCTTTCTCATTATTTTGATTAATTTTTCAACATGCATACAGAATAAAGTTGAGGTAAAATCAACTTTATGAAACTGATTATTATATAAAAAATAAAAATATAAAACATGAATTCCTATTATTCACCATAACATTAAATCTTCATATTCACCATAAAGTTAAATCTTCTTATGAATTTCTATTATTTACCATAATGTTAAATCTTCTTATTTACCACAATGTTAAATCTTCAATGAACAGATTTTTTAGTGTACAATACACAGCCAACAGTAAACAGCATGGACCCAATCTACCACCACATAATGTACAGCCAAAAGTAAACATCACAGACCCAATCTACCACCACATAATGTACAACCAACAGTAAACAGCATGGACCCAATCCACCACCACATAATGTACAGCAAACAGTACACATCATGTACCCAATCTACCACCACATAATGTACAGCCAACAGCATTCATCATGGACCAAATCCACCAACACATAATGTACAGCCAACAGTACTCATCATGGACCTGATCTACCATCACATAATGTACTGTCATATTAGGTCTGTGCTATTTGTTCTACTCATGTGAATTGTGTACACCCTTATCTGCTGGTGCATTATACAATGGTTCATCTAACTGTGTACACCTATCTGCTGGTGCATTATACAATGGTTCATCTAACAGTGTACACCTATCTGCTGGTGCATTATACAATGGTTCATCTAACAGTGTACACCTATCTGCTGGTGCATTTTACAATGGTTCATCTAACAGTGTACACCATTATCTAACAGTGTACACCATTATCTGCTGGTGCATTATGCAATGGTTCATTTAACAGTGTACAAATTTATCTGCTGGTGCATTATGCAATGGTTCATTTAACAGTGTACAAACTTATCTGCTGGTGCATTATACAATGGTTCATCTAACAGTGTACACCATTATCTAACAGAGTACACTCTTATCTGCTGTGCATTATGCAATGGCTCATCTAACAGTGTACAAACTTATCTGCTGGTGCATTATGCAATGGCTCATCTAACAGTGTACAAACTTATCTGCTGGTGCATTATGCAATGGCTCATCTAACAGTGTACAAACTTATCTGCTGGTGCATTATGCAATGGTTCAACTAACAAAATAACTAATAAATGCTAGGTCACAAGAAGCTTTTCTTGAATTATAAAGTGTGAGTGAGCCCGTTTGTACATAATGTACACTGAACTTCTTCATTAATATTTTATTAACACATTACAGAATATGAAAAACCTCAACTGTGCATGGGACATATAAGACCTGTAATCCATTTTTAAATATTGTCACTCTTGTATCATACTTTATCATATCCATTTTTCAATATTGTCACTCTTGTATCATACTTTATCATATCCATTTTTAAATATTGTCACTCTTGTATCATACTTTATCATATCCATTTTTCAATATTGTCACTCTTGTATCATACTTTATCATATCCATTTTTCAATATTGTCACTCTTGTATCATACTTTATCATATCCATTTTTCAATATTGTCACTCTTGTATCATACTTTATCATATCCATTTTTCAATATTATCACTCTTGTATCATACTTTATCATATCCATTTTTCAATATTGTCACTCTTGTATCATACTTTATCATATCCATTTTCTTTATAACTGAGGAGATGTACTCTAGCTGACTTGTCCTTTTTAGAATCATAGCCAGGATGCAGTTCTTTATTTCTATGGCTGTATGTTTCTATGTCAGCATGGACTGGTTCTGCATGCTTACTATCTGAAGTGAAGACTGGGTCCTCAATGTCGTGATGACCATCAGAATTCTTCAAAAGGATTCCATCTGGTATGAAAGCATCTCCACCATCAAGTGAAGATGTGTGAGTCTCTAGTGGATTTGGCATAGGGGATTTCACACTGTTTTTCAATTTCTGAAAAAAAAATTCAAATTGTTATCACGTCCTATTCCTCAAGTTCTTTCTTGCAATTTTCCATTTTCTGTAGTGTTTTTTACCACCAAGTTAGAGCATTGTGGCATTCACAACTTTGAGGTCAATCCTACAGATCATAGTTCCAATGTATGCTGATAGTTGCCAATCAGACCATCTTTGCTATTTCCAAAACAAGGACTAACCAAGAAGTTGCAAATGCATCAAACTATTTTAAGATTCACAACGACAGTCAATCCAATAGTTGAAAAACCAAGGTACTCCGAATAGACTGGTTTCCTTTTTGTGAAAAATTACCAGTGAATGAAATATATGATTTTCTGTAGATTACTACACAGACATAAATCAAGAGGCATATTTTTGTCTCACAGAAATAGCCAAGGTGATCAAATGAGCACTGTAGCAGTGGTGTTATCCTACCATGGGGATTTAACCCACTGTGAGGAGCATGGATCTGAATATGGGACATTGACAGATGGTTATCCATTATACACAAGCAGGTACAATAACTAGCCACATGTAATACAAAAACAGGTAGCCACACATAATACACAATCAGATACAAAATAACTAGTCACAGATAATACACAATCAGGTACAATAACTAGACACAGATAATACACAATCAGGTACAATAACTAGCTGCACATAATACACATACAGGTACAATAACTAGCCACACATAATACACAAGCAGGTACAATAACTAGCTGCACATAATACACAAACAGGTACAACAACTAGCCACACATAATACACAATCAGGTACAATAACTAGCCACATATAACACAAAAGCAGGTACAATAACTAGCCACACATAATACACAAGCAGGTACAACAACTAGCCACACAAAACACAAAAGCAGCTACAATAACTAGCCACACATAATACACAACCAGGTACAACAACTAGCCACAAATAATACAAAGCAGGTACAACAACTACATAATACACAAGCAGGTACAATAACTAGCCACACATAATACACAATCAGATACAATAACCAGCCACACATAATACACAAATCAGCTACAGTAATTAGCCACACATGATACATGATACACAATCAGGTACAACAACTAGCCACACATAATCATAGATGTGACAGAACCAGGATTTCAAACCAGTAGATTTACAAATTTTGCTCAGTAGATTGGCTTCTAAACCAGTAGAATATTTATTGGCATATATGTTACATGTTTTAAGGGGTTTGAAAACAAAACAAGTGCATTTTTTGCTATATGTTTTCTCTTCATACTTTAATAAAATAGCAAGTTTTGAACATGAATCAGATTCAGATTTGGATGTAAAATGTTACAATAATAATTAATTAATAAGAGTCAGTATATTGTCAATTAAATGAAAAAGGAAGAGTTGTTTATCTGACAGTTCACTGCAACGATTTTTTAAATAAAATGCAATAGCATCTTTAATTTCATTCACAAGAACAATGTCTGGTGACCACTGATGACATTCAATGTGATTATTAAGCTTCACACTTAACAGGCTTTCAATAGTTCTCTGGTCCAGATTTCCACTTGAATCATTTTGTTTTTTGTAAAGAATGGAGAATGTTCTCTCTATATCAGCATTAGAATGTGGTAATGACAGGACAACCATTCTCAGCCTGCAAAGAAGTTTTAACTTCAGTTTTCCTGTTGCTGGGTTTGTAAGATTGCTGACTGCTCTCCAACACTCCTCCAAGCTATATTCACCCCAATAAAGAAGTTCCTGACTTGGACTTAGGATGTATTCCTGAGCCTCATCCTCAAGGGATTCTTTTTCCTCATGGCTCAGATCTGAAAATCTGTTGGCAAGTTTCACCACTGTAAATAAAAAAACAAAAGATTGATTTAGACTTGAAATAAACAAAGAAAAAATACATAATGTATTTATGTTTTTATGAATAATTATACCAACTTTAAAATTAATTATCTTGTAATATATTTTTTACTGATATATTTTATCTAGGACTTAAACTTAATTTAAGTGCAAGAAAACTTCAAATAGTTTATGAAATACAAAAGATGCATACCTTTGAAACACATAATGCACACTCAGGACCTTTGCTACTTGCCTGCACACATTTAAACTCTGATATCCAAGCATTGTTGAGCTTGTAATATTTCTTAGCCGGTGGTTTCTTAAGATTGTCAGAAAGCACATGTTTTGGCATTTTTACATGGATTGAACAAATAATTTAAGAGCTCCCCATAAATATTACTCATAAAACATCATGAACAATACAATGACAATTAAACAAGACAAAAAAGAAAAAGCAAAATACTCACTCTAGTGTGTCTGCCGAAATAATTTTTTACGGTCGGTCTCCATTTTATCTCTGCTCAACCAGAGGTTGGCCGATTTTCATCAAAGGCTCAGAAGACATTATGGACCACCTTTGATCCCCTTATTACTTATAACACCTCAAAAAACATCCCGCGTGTGGCCTTAAACTCCCAAAATTACAACAATAAGGTAATCAATTAACAGCTTGCTGTGTACACATGATAGCTGTTCTGTAACAATTCTAATCCTATTTCTCTGCCACGCATTATCTCACTGGTCATTGTACTGGTGGAACATTTCCGGTCCTCAGTAGCCTGGTTCTGGCTGGTTTCTCGAATTTGTTGATAGAATGCATAAAAATACCATACTAGGGATTTTTATTCAATTTTTAGAAATTTTTTTTAATTTTCAAAAGTGGTAGATTTGGAATATAAAATGGTATGTGTTGCAGATGGCCTTAAAAACAGTATTTCTGGCCTACATCCGGTAGAATCCTATGTATGCATAATATAAAAGCAGGTATAATAACCAGCTGCAATACATAAGCAGGTACAACAATTTGCCACACATAATACACAAGCAGGTATAATAACTAGCCACATATAATACACAAATAGCTACAATAACTAGCAACATATAATACAGAATCAGGTATAATAACCAGCTGCAATACACAAGCAGGTACAACAATTTGACACACGTAATATACAAAGCAGGTACAACAACTTGACACACATAATATACAAACAGGTACAATAACTAGCTGCATACAATTCACAAGCAGGTATAATAACTAGCCACACATAACACACAAGTAGCTACAATAAATAGCCACACATAATACACAATCAGGTATAATGATCAGCTGCATTACACAAGCAGGTACAACTACTACTTACACATAATACGCAAACAGGTACAATAACTAGCCACACATAATACACAAGTAGGTACAATAACTACAATCTGTGTTTTCTTATCTCCAATTTTCATTTTGTTTCAAAAATATAGCAGGTACAATAAGTCAGTGTTAGTGACAAGATCTGACAGGTATGGAGAAAGTATTGATATGCACCTATTGAGTAAAATGTAGTTATTTTGGGGGTGGAGGTAAAACTAATTTTAATTACGCAGTACTGACCTATTGCTGAGGTAAAACTAATTTTAATTACGCAGTACTGACATATTGCTGTTGTACAGCCTATTACTTTTTTTGTGTTGAAAAATCTTGTCTGTTTGACGTGAATACATCCTCCCTCTGAGTGAAGAATTGTCAATAAGACATGGTCTACTAGTGCACTTCACTGCGCCTGCGCAGAAAAAGTAATCTTTTTCATAGACGACATTACACTAGGAGAGCGAGGTGGTAGGAGGGCATTTGACAATAGCAATGGATAACTATTATATAACTGAATTTAGTTTTATCCCCCCCCAAAAAACATTTTAATAGCAGCAATATCTTACCCATCGCTATTGTGCAGATGAATTTGTCAGTTAGGTGGGTAGGCTGATGTGTTAAACTGATCAAAAACAGAAAAATGGGAAGTACTCACCATCTGAGGAAGAGATCCACTTTACAAATTGTTGGTGTCCCTCTGGGCCACATGTTGTGCCTCAACTATGGGTCTCTGAGAATAAATGCTTGCGCTTTGTTGTGCTAATAAGTGGAGGTAGAAGGCAGAGAAGGTAGTATGGGATTGACAAAATGCTGATTTCATGACGTCCTCCAAGGAAGATTGATTTAGATAGGCCCATGAGGCAGCAATGGCTCGAACCTCATGGGCTTTTAGTTTCATAAAAGAAAGATCTCTATTGGTAAGGGACTGATAAGGTCTTTTGATTGTTGTGACAATCCACTGTGAGATAGTGGAGGCCAAAATATCCACAAAGCCCTTAAGAGGAAGGAAAAGACATTTCCTACCCTTTCTTTTCCCTTTTGAGGCATTTAAATAGAAATGCAATGCCTTAAGTCAGCATAAAAGCTCCAGCACAGATTCGACTGTGACTGGGAATCTCTATAGATGATGGGGCTACTGAAGATTGACAAAGGAGAGAAACAGCCAGTGTCAACAAACAATGCATGAATCTCACTGTGTCTTCTCATAGATGCCAAAACGAGTAAAAGCACAGTCTTAAGTATGTGATCCTGAAAGGAAGCCTCACTCGGTGGTTCATAGAGAGTTTTGGTTAAGGACCATAAAACACAAGATAGATTCCATCTGGGCATAACAGAGTGGGAAACAGGTCTCTGTAGCTCAAAGTACTTAATGAGATCAGCAAGGTGCAAATCTGAACCAATTGCTGAGCTCGGAGAGAATTTAAGTGTGTTGGAAATGGCAGCTCTATAGCCCATTGATAGTTGATACTGAACATCTTTTGTTCTTGAAAAGGAACAAAAGGAAATCAGCAGCAGAAGTTACAGAGGAACAGCTAGGATCAACGCGTTTCCTACTGCACCAATCACTGAAGATTCTCCACCTGGTATCATATACCTTGGATGTCAAAGCTCTACTGGCCTGAATGATGCAAATGGCAACCTGGCTTGAAAACTTGTTCTGGCGGATAGATTCCTTGAGATGAGCCAAGCGTGAAGGTGAAGAATGTGTGGGCTGTTGTGTAGGAGGGAGCCCCTGTGTTGTGAAAGAAGATCCCTCCTGTGCAGCATAGATCTGGGTAGATCTATCAACAGGTCTAGAAGATCGTTAAACCAATATCATTGGGGCCACAGTGGGGCTATAAGAATGATATGAGCAATGAAAGTTCTGACTTTTTGCAGAACTTGAGGTAGCAGTCAGTACAGTGGGAAGGCATACGCGAACAGATGATCCCACTGGAAGCTGAATGTGTCCACTGCCCATGCTCTCTGGTCTGGGACTGGAGAGACATAAAGGGAAGTCTGTTGTTGAGCCTGGTCCCAAACAAGTCCACCAGAGGCTTTCCCCCATAGTGAGAAAAAGGACTATGTTACAGCACAGTGAAGAGTCCATTCCATGAGGACTGTTTTGCCTGATCTGGACTGTCTGCTAAAATGTTCTTCTTCCCCTGAATATGGCAAACTCGGAGGGTAATGTTCTCCAAGGTGGCCCAGTGGAGGAGGTTCCAGACCTCCACCAAAAGAAAAGGGGCATGTGTGCCTCCTTGACATCAGAGATACGTTACTACGGACGTGTTGTTGGAGGAGACCAAGACACATCGACCCCTTACTCTGTCGATGCACCCTTGCAACGCTAGAAATACAGCTTTCATTTCTAGGTTGTTGATGTGAAGAGTCGATTCATCCAGAGTCCAATAACCCCGGAGAATTACGCCCTCCGGCTCTAGATGAGCGCCCCAACCAGAATCTGACACGTTGGCGAACAGATAGGATTGGGGCTTGGGTGCATGCATGGGGACCCTGATCAGGAATCTGTCCCAATTCATCCACTAGTGCAAGGGTGATGAAAGTTGGGTCCTAGAGGAAACAGAGCTGATAGAGAATATCTATGTGGGTTCCACCTTGTGAGAAGGAGAAACTGTAATGTGCGCATATAGAGATGTCCTAAGATAACCAGATCCACAGCACTATTCAAGGTTCCCAATAGGGATAGGTAAAGGCGAGCAGATAACGATGTTTTTAGTCGTAGCACCTCTAGAAGTGCCGGGATTTGATCTATCCAATCCAGTGAAACCTGGACTAAGTTCTGGTTTGTGAGGAAGTTCATCCCCACGTAAAGTCCTGAGATGGAATGAGTTCTGACTTTTCTTGAGGCTGGATAAGAGACGCAATTGAGTTACTGTGGACCAACAATGGAACAGATCCTGATGAAGGGACTGAACCTGTAAATTGTGGATCAGTCAGTCGTTAAAGTACTGGAGAATCGGGGTTCCCAGTAATCAGAGATACAACACTACTACTCCCATAACTTGGGTGAAGACTCTGGGTGCAGAAGCAATTCTGTATGAATGAACCCAGAATTGAAAAATTTCCTGATCCAAGCAAATTTGCAATGTGGAGGAAAATTTGGGATGTGCAAATATGCATCCTAAAGGTTGATGGAGACTGCCCTATCGGATGGATGCATCACGTTCCGGATTGAGGAAGTGGTCTCCATCTGGAAATGTTCCTCTAGAAGAAACCGGTTTAATGGGGAGAGATTGATTATGATACTAAATTTCCTGCTTTTCTTGGTGACCAGGAAGATTTGGGAGTAGAATGCGGGAGACTGATTGTTCAGGACCCTCACAACTGTCCCTTTCTGCAAAAGGGTATGCATGTCTTCTTTTAATTTCACCAGATTGGACTGGTGAAAGAACATGGGGATCTTTGATAGAGGGGGTCACTCCTGCAACTGAAGTCAGTAACCCTCACTCACAACAGAAAGGACCTACCTGTCGTCCATGATGCTTGACCAAACCTCCGTAAAGAGGCCCAGATGAGCACCAATGGGGATGTATGGGAGGGGAATGCACAGCAGGAGAGGGTGCAAGTCCCTAAGGCTGTCCTCCTCCTCCTTCCTTGGGAAAGGAAGGTGGGTTGGAGAACTTCCTCCTAGAGGCCCTTCTGTGACTTCCACACAGAGGACCTGACTGATGAGGTCTCATTTGAGGTTGTGCATCTGTTTGAAGCATGCAGCAGGTGGCCCCTGGGGGGCGATTCACATTAGTATGCTTCCTGGCCAATTGTGATGGGCCAGGAGCAGTTGCAAAGGATCTATGTTGATGATCCTTCAAATCTTGTGAAGCCATGGTGGAGACAAGCCCTCTGAAGAGACTCTCGGCTTCCAATGGAGCAGAGCTTAGAAGGTTTTTACTAAGGTTAAGCAAGACCTTCGAGCGCAACGTCATGGCAGATTTATAGAAGTTCCACTGATAAAGCTATTGCAACAGAAAATGAATGCTGGGATGTCTTGGCCAGAGCTTCCAGCACGCATTGTAATGTGGCTGGATTCAGAGCAACCTCCTTCAGCATACTAAATGAAGTAGCCAAGAAGAGGTCAGCATGGGATGCTATGGTGACCAGAAGCTGGACTTTCTGCTCAATGGCTTCAATTGTTTTAATGGGAAGGTGTGCCCAGGCTCCAATTGTAATACCCACTTGGTACGTAGCTGCATCCAATTGGAGAGGTTTGATGGGCCACTTCAGGGAATGTACCTGGTAACTGAGGTCTTCAAAGTAGAGGGAGGAACAGACCACCCTCTACACCATCGAGCTAAGTCTTTAGTCCATGAAGAACCTCCGTGATATTTCCTTGATCATTGAGGAATGTGGAAAGAAGCAGAAGATCAGGTTGTGGTTGAGTCCAGGAGATCTTTTCCAAAATGGAAAGGATCTTCTTGGGCTGTGCACATATGGTATCAGGCACAAGTCCATGGGTAAACTTTGTTTACCGCCTTATCAAAAGACCAGATCTCTTCCTCTTCATCCAACTGAGAGGAGCTGTTGGGTCTTATAGGAGGTGTCAAATGAGCTGTTTCTACCTCAAACTCATTGGAATCGACTAAGATAGATAATGCATCATCATCTAGAACACTCCGAGCATGAGAGTGGCTGGGCATCACTATGTCCTTTGGAGGAAGTGACATAGGAGCACTCTGTGCCATTTCACGTTCTTGTTCATCATGGTGAGTAGGGGCTCTATGTGTTCTAGACTGTCCAGGATGAAGACAATGATGGATGATGCTATGCCTCCAGCCTTCCTGGTGGATGCCACCTGATGAAGAGGTAATGGCGGGACATGAGCCACTCCATCACCTCTATTGTGGGTCCAGGGTCCAGTAGCCAATGGATGCATAAGGGACCAATTACCCTGCGGTGGAGGGCCCCATATCCCATACAGATTCATTGAGATAATAGGAAGGTGGAGATACCAATCTGATCCCTTTCCCTAGCCTGGACCCACTGGGCAGAATCCCAATCCTGTAGAGGGTATGATGGAAGAGTGGGAGGAGGGGACGTCTTGGTCTGATCCCAATCCCCATACCATGAGGCTTGCAAGTGATGACCGGTGTAAAGTCAGTGACCGGTACGAGACGACCGGTGGCCGGTGATCAGTGACTTCATCACAGAATGAAGTGACCATTGACCATTGACTGGTCATCATACAATGACCATTCACTTTTACAAAGTGACCGCTCAGGTGACATAGATATGTCGGAGCCTAGTTCGTCTTCCATCACTCATCAAAATGGGTTCTGCTCCTCAAATTCAGGAGTGTGCAACACGCTACCCCAGAAATGTTGGGTGCAGTGCAGCTCCTCCCTCTTGGGAGGATGTGATACGCTACCCTAAGACAAGTGGTGCACTTCCTTCCTTGCGAAAGGCTGCATCACGCTACTGTGAACATGAGGGGTGTTCGACTTCTTCTCCCTTTTGGAGGGAGGCAATCTACTCGAACGTTCACTCCCTTCTATGGGAGGGCCATTACCTGTCTCCTAAGAGACACTGGTCCCATGGGTTCTGGGGACCCTGTAGTGTTCTTCCGAGTTGAAGAACTTGTCTTCTTACAGTGTGCTCCTTCCTGAACCCCTGTAAGAGAAAAACCTGAAAATTCAGACGATGAGGGGGATTGACGTTTCCTCCGCCCTCTATACATATGTCTGGAATCTGCTAGATTCAACACTTAATTAGTCCATTTTGTGCAAAAGGTACAATTATTACGTGTACACTTTGAACATGTGAGGCAGTCTGGGTGAGTGTCCCAAGGACCCTTCTTGTGACCACGCTTTCCAACAGACTGTCCCAACATTATTCTCTGATATAAATGCTGTCTGAAGGAGAACAATAATAATAATCCACCTGTTTGTATGTTTGCATGCTATATACACCCCAGTGCATCTGCACAAGGTAAGCAATTGTTCTCTGAATTAAAAGTTATCTGAAAGAGAACAATAATAATAACAATAACAATATTGTATTATTTTCATGTGTGAAACTCACCTGTTTGTATGTACTGCATGCTGTATACACCCCAGTATATTTGCACAATAGTAAACAATGATTCACTAGTGAAGAATTTCCTGTATTCTCACTCTCCTATTGCTATTTTAATAGAAAATTGTTCAATTGTTAACCTTTATTGTTCTCTAGGAGCAATGCAGCCACACACAATAACAATGTGATGCATCATGCCTAGTATTAAAATACAATGGTAAAATAGAACAAACACTGAATTGATGTTTGATTGTTTAATTACAGGATTTACAAATTCCTATTAATTGAGGCAGGGCCTATGTTACATCATAACTTAACACAAAAGACTATGAACCAACTGTATTTTGAAAAATAAGAGCGGTGTACCGTAACCCCTAAAGGGTGGGATACAATGTGGTAATCCAAGAGGACCTTTGCAGAACTAATTACTGAAAAAGGGCAGGGGTTACCGGCATAAATACAGAAGACAAGATGGATGAATGTAACACTAGATGAAATATCTCTGAAGGGAGAACCAAATGTGGATTAAACTGCAACAAGCAATTTTTCTCTGGTCACGTTATGAATGACACAACCATTAACATGGCATCCTTGAAAAAGATGACTATTTCTGCGCAGGAGCAGTGAAGTACACGAGTAGATCATGTCGTATTGACAATTCTCCACTCTGTGGGAGGATGTATTTACATCAAACAGACGAGATTTTTCAACACAAGAAAGTAATGGGCTGTGCAATAGCGGTGGGCAAGATATTGCTGCTATTAAATCTCATTTTATCTTGACCTGATGGGCAAGATATTGCCGCTATTAAATCTCATTTTATCTTGACCTGAGACAAGTAATCCAAAGATTGAATCAATTCACCTATCATCAACTATCAGTCAACTACTACTATCAGTCAACTACTACTATCAGTGATACCAGTGGACTATTCACTAATCAGACTCCAGGCCAGCCACTACCCCTCTTTGCATGAGTCTTTCTTATCTGAATGCTGACATCTGGAAAACTTGCCTATATTACATGTACAAATTCAATTTGCAATCATTTTTTTTTACTTTAGTCCAATTTTGAATATATTTTCAGCAGTGCTGTTGAAATATGAAATTTTTTACAACAAAAAAAAACAAGTTCACTGGCCAATGAGTAGGCAAAAAAGTATATCATAGGTCAATGGAATGTACAGTGACAAGAGTTATCATGACAATAGGTCATGAAATGTACAGTGACAAGAGTTATCATGACAATAGGTCAATGGAATGTACAGTGGCAGGAGTTATGACAATAGGTCAATGGAATGTACAGTGACAAGAGTTGTCATGACAATAGGTCAATGGAATGTACAGTGACAAGTTATTATGACAATAGGTCATGAAATGAACAGTGACAAGAGTTATCATGACAATAGGTCAATGGAATGTACCGTGACAAGAGTCAGCATGTTAATAAGTGAATGGAATGTACAGTGACAAGAGTCAGCAAGTCAATAGGTCAATGGAATATACAGTGACAAGAGTCAGCATGTCAATAGGTCAATGGAATATACAGTGACAAGAGTCATCAAGTCAATAGGTCAATGGAATATACAGTGACAAGAATCAGCATGTTGATAAGTCAATGGAATATACAGTGACAAGAGCCATCAAGTCAATAGGTCAATGGAATATACAGTGACAAGATTCAGCATGCTAATAGGTCAACGGAATATACAGTGAAAAGAGTCAGCTTGTCAATAGGTCAATGGAATAAACAGTGACAAGTTATCATGACAATAATCAATGGAATATACTGTGACAAGAGTTATGACAATTGTCAATGGAATATACAGTGACAAGAGTCAGCATGTATATTTGTCATGCATATTCAACTTCCTCCAGGCAGCAGGCCATATAGCAATTTAAAAAACCACACTGTATAATGTAAATGTAATTGGATAAAACCAGGTCACAGGCCAAATGTTGCAGATGCCTACAATAGGTCAATGGAATATACAGTGACAAGAGTCAGCATGTTGGTGGGTCCATGCAATATATAGTTACAAGTGTCAGCATGTCGATAGGTCAATGGAATATGCATTAAAAAGAGTCAGCATGTCATTGGGTCAATAGAATATACAGTGACGAGTCATCAAAGATGATATATCCCCCATCTCTTACTTATATAAAGACTCCTACTGAAAATAACCTAAGGTCCAGCTCTTTCAATTTGTATACTGATTATGCAAGTAGGTCCATTGAATATACAGTTACAAGCATTAATGGAATCTTCAGTGAGAAGAGTCAGCACGTCGATAGGTCAGTGGAATATAAAGTGACAAGAGTCAGCATGTCAATAGGTTCATGGAATATACAGTGACAAGAGTTAGCAATATACAGTGACAAGAGTTAGCAATATACAGTGACAAGAGTTAGCAATATACAGTGACAAGAGTTAACAATATACAGTGACAAGAGTTAGCAATATACAGTGACAAGAGTTAGCAATATACAGTGACAAGAGTTAGCAATATACAGTGACAAGAGTTAACAATATACAGTGACAAGAGTTAGCAATATACAGTGACAAGAGTTAGCAATATACAGTGACAAGAGTTAGCAATATACAGTGACAAGAGTTAACAATATACAGTGACAAGAGTTAGCAATATACAGTGACAAGAGTTAGCAATATACAGTGACAAGAGTTAGCAATATACAGTGACAAGAGTTAGCAATATACAGTGACAAGAGTTAACAATATACAGTGACAAGAGTTAGCAATATACAGTGACAAGAGTTAGCATGTCAATAGGTGAATAAAACATACAGTGAAAAGAGTTAACAATATACAGTGACAAGAGTTAGCAATATACAGTGACAAGAGTTAGCAATATACAGTGACAAGAGTTAACAATATACAGTGACAAGAGTTAGCAATATACAGTGACAAGAGTTAACAATATACAGTGACAAGAGTTAGCAATATACAGTGACAAGAGTTAACAATATACAGTGACAAGAGTTAGCAATATACAGTGACAAGAGTTAGCAATATACAGTGACAAGAGTTAGCAATATACAGTGACAAGAGTTAACAATATACAGTGACAAGAGTTAGCAATATACAGTGACAAGAGTTAACAATATACAGTGACAAGAGTTAGCAATATACAGTGACAAGAGTTAGCAATATACAGTGACAAGAGAAAGCATGTCAATAGGTGAATGGAACATACAGTGAAAAGAGTCAGCATGTCAATAAGTTAACGGAATGTACAGTGACAAGAGTCAACATGTCAATAGGTCAATGGAATATACATTAACAAGAGTCAGCATGTCAATAGGTCAATGGAATATACATTAACAAGAGTCAGCATGTCAATAGGTCAATGGAATATATAGTGACAAGAGTCAGCATGTCAATAGGTCAATGGAATATACATTAACAAGAGTCAGCATGTCAATAGGTCAATGGAATATACATTAACAAGAGTGAGCATGTCATTGGGTCAGTAGAATATAAAGTGACAAGTAATCTTAAGATGACGTATCCCCGCCCCCTTCTCTTACTTATATAAAGACTTTTACAGAAGGTAACCTATGGTCCAGCTCTTTTAAGTTTTATACCAATTATGCAAGTATCATATGGTCCCACTCACATCCTTCATACTATTATTTATGCTAGTGCCCTATGGTCCAGTACCCTCCACCTTCATACTGTTTATGCCAGTACTTTGTGGTCCAGTACTCTCCATTTTTTATACTACTGTACTTCTGTTGGTACCCTATGGTGACTCAATTTTTATACTACCTATGCCACACTTTGTTTTCTTGGTAACATAAAAAACAGATTTAATGCAGAAAATTATAAGTATCAAAAGGCAATTCTATACAACTTGCTTGACATGTGTAACAAGTCTGGTTGAAAATATTTCGATGGGTTGGAGAATTATGCTCCGGAAATGAAAATGTTTACAGACAAACAGACATATGGACATAGCTATTGCTAATTCCCCCCTCCCATGTTATTTACCACAACTAAGGTATATAAATAAAATATCTAATAAAAAATCATTATCAGATATTACAAAATCAAAAGCTTGTCTAATAATAGCTTTCCTTGGTAAATTCATCCTAACACTGAGTGATAATGGTAATTACTAACATTCCACATAATGAAATTCAGAGTAATAATGGTAATTACTAACACTGCACATAATGAAATTCAGAGTAATAATGGTAATTACTAGCATTGCACATAATGAAATTCAGAGTAATAATGGTAATTACTAGCATTGCACATAATGAAATTCAGAGTAATAATGGTAATTACTAGCATTGCACATAATGAAATTCAGAGTAATAATGGTAATTACTAGCATTGCACATAATGAAATTCAGAGTGATAATGGTAATTACTAACATTGCACATAATGAAATTCAGAGTGATAATGGTAATTACTAACATTGCACGTAATGAAATTCAGAGTAATAATGGTAATTACTAACATGCATAATGAAACCTTTCCAAAATTGGCTCTAAAATTAGCCCATGCACATTTGCATAAGAAAATATTTTCTAATGCACCAAAAGTTATGAAGTTTTACTTCTTATCACTTTAACTAACTGAAAGTCACTTTTGATAAAAAAAAAGATGTGAGCAAAATGAAAGCGGTAGCTTCTTAGATATTTTGGCTCAAAGTTACTATTATATTTCCTATATTTTAGTCCATGTTGTTGGAACATTTCCCACATATGCAACTACCCACATCAGGTCTAAACTTATAACCCTCCCATTTAACCATCAGTAATTAGACAACTACATGCTAAGCATGGCTGACATGTTGGAAAGGTCTATTATGTGTCATCAAACTTCCACTAGAACAAACTAATGTTATACCTGCTATAACATAATGTGTCATGCTGAAAACAAAATTTTTAACTCCCAAACCCCACACACATAGAAGCAATAAAGATGTAAGGCAGTCCAAGATAAACAACCACAATTTCACAGATTACTTATTATTTCATTATCCCCGTGTGCCACGTTTATGCGTCAAAATGGTTCTACCCTAGTTCTGATCTCTGTAATGTCAACATCATTCATGATATACCAAAGTGGGTGGTATTACAGAAAAGGAGAAAGATGTAGTTCTACAATAATACTAAATAATGTAGACTTTCTACTCAAGTTAAAAAATACTGTGGAAAAAACATCATTTTTGAGACCAGATGTTTTAAAGCCGAAAATTACCGGTTTCGGAACTGGAGTTTCTGTCTGGATTTTAGACTTTTTGCCCTTAGATCTGAAGCATACTGGTCCAAACTGCATATGGACATATGAACCTTTGCAAAAAGTAGGATAAGTTTGAGATTTGGAGTAAAAAAAGGTGGGTCCAATAAGCAAAAAAAAAAAAAAAGTATAACTTTCACCTTTCTGCTCATGACCAGGCAAAATGGCCAATTGAAAACAATGTCTTTTATACGCCTAAGCATCCGACAAAACGATAACTCATGGAAACAGATGTGTTTGCATGCAATCAGATTTAACCCCCAAAACACGTTTTCTACCCCCCATTTCTGGTGAAAATTAAAAGTATCTCCTGGGGAAAGTTAGTTAATTGGCTGACAATAGCTAAGTGGTCTTTTGAGCACTGATGTGGGAGAACCCATTAAGCTAATTTGCATAGGTAAAGTACATTAAGTGGAATAACCCAATTTGTTTGAAGTTAGTAAATCAAAAAGATTAGTGAAGAAGAACAAAAGTTATTACACAGCACTGCCTTGAATGCGAATGTTTAAGCTATCTTTATTAAAGATTATTGGCAAGCTCGAGATCAGAGATTCTGTGAAGTTTGATTTTACTCCATATATAAAATGCAAAACATGATTATTTCAGTAGTCAGAATGGTGCACAAGTGGGATTCATTTTTGAAGGCAAATGCTGAAATGCAGCTGTGATTCAAGGAAGGATGAGCAATCAGCAGCACGAATGCAGCTCAATCCCAAAAGTAACTAACATGTTTAAACAATCTTCGACAGACCATGTCACAAGAGCTGAAGTACTTCACAATTTTTTTGCAGAGCACAATTTGCCATTTGCAGTTGCAAATAATTTTTCAGACCCAGATGTTTGACATTCCCCCACAGCAATGCAGATGCAGAAAGATCATTTTCCATGCTGAAAAGAAGTCAAAAAGATCTTCAGAGAAGTCTGAACAACAGCACCACCCAGAAATAAACACAAACGACACTTGCACTACCTTCAAACCTCCTACTGACAGCAGCAAAGACGGCATCTAATTAAGACTGTATTCCACTGTCCAATGGATTTTAAAGACCGATACTTGGTGGGTTTTTTTAATTGATGTCTGTGTGGTTATGATTATATAAATATGGGTACATATGTGTGTATGTGTATGTGTGTGGTGATGATATTTAACAATGTCAAGTCTGTCAATTTTCTGTTGTTGATAAGTGTCTTCAATGTTTCAATGAAAACAGATATGTTATTTTCTTGTATTCAAATTTGAATTTCCAGTCATTTCTATAAGCTTATTAGAGAAGATAACTTATTCTCAATTCTACAATGTCACTTTTCTGGGATCATATGCACTGACCCCCCTTGGGACCTCAAAGTACATTTTTTTAGTCTCAAAAAAACCCAAAGACTGTCTGAGAGGTTGGCAAGTATGTAATGTTTCCTTACCTGCAAGAGACTGTCTCCCTTTGCTTGCCACATAGTATGAATCATACAAGCAGGTATACAAAGGATGGACATCAGAGCAATTAGCCAGCCCAAGGCAGTTGCCCAGGTGGGGTAGATGTACCCATCCACTTGGAATGGCTGGTATTGGATCAGGCTAAACATCCAGATGCCCTGCAAATAAACAGTTTTTATACTAGCGGATATCAGTCATAGTACTAGGAATTCACAATATTCTGTGTGGTATAAATTTTCATGGATTTCATGGTTGCTACAGATATGAACCTTCATGCCAGGATGCTCTATGCCAAATTTGTTCAAAACTGTTCTGGTGGTTTTTGAGAAGAAGTTTAAAATAGCATTTGTTGATGGACACAAAACTGATGTAGGACCATACAGCCTGATGAGCTAATAAATCCAGGGTATTCCAATTAATATCATTATGTTGTTGTTCTTGCTGCTGTTTCTGTTCTTGTTTTTACCAAGACCTCTGTGAACTTTAATTCTCAACTGAAATTTATTAATAAATTCTCTATTTTACATGGAATTCATAGGAGATGAAATAGCAAAGTGATACACTAGATGCACTGGTGACTGGTTTTAGAATAGTAAAGTGATACACTAGATGCACTGGTGACTGGTTTTCAAATAGTAAAGTCATGCACTAGATGCACTGGTGACTGGTTTTCAAACAGTAATGTGATGCACTAGATGCACTGGTGACTGGTTTTAGAATAGTAAAGTCATGCACTAGATGCACTGGTGACTGGTTTTAGATGTTTAGCATAAATAACCACACACATTTCCAACTTGATGTCTGGAAAATCAAATGGGATTAAAGTATTAACTTCCTATCATTTTTAACATGGAAAAAATATGTCTGTGATACTTACAAATATAAGGAGTGGCGATACAACATACCAGCAGGCAATGAAAAACATGGAGGGGGCAATGCCTGTCATGTCTTCAACATTTCTTGCCAGGCGTCTGGCACCTGAAATGCAAAAAGATGAGTAAAAATATGCTTCCTGTAAAATTCACATAGCATATATTTAAAATAGTCATCAAACTCCTACCTTGTATATATATTATGCTATACTGTCATCTAATTCATGTCATCTGTCTTTAATAATGTACTGTATATACTCACTTTTAAGTTGAGTCCAACTGCACAGACCCATATCTACCAGTGCATAATGTGCCAGCAGATCTGGGTCTATGCAGTTTGTTAGGAATAATCAGTAGAATAAACAAAATATACTCTAATCTGCTGGTACATTATAAGATGGCAGATCATGGTCTATGTTGTTTGCAGGTGAACTCAACTTGTAAACGGAGGCCCCAGGTAGCCAAGTGATCTAAGGCACATGCCTTTACAGATCACTCACAACTCATCTCTGTCCACATGGGTTAGAGTTTTGACTCAAACAACATGGGTATGTGAGAAAGCTTGCCAGTAGCTTCCCATGGGTCAGTGGTTCTTCCTGAAGTTTTCCCGGATTCTTCCTCCACCAAATATACTAGCCGCCATGTATAGCCTATCATGTGCTGAAAAATGGTATTAAACCCCACAAAACCAACAAAATCAACTTATATGCAAGTATATACGGTATTGCCACATTCTAGCACAATTAGTTGAACATTAAAATTTGCAGCAGAAATCAAGAATATACTGTTCAAACTTTAATGTAACATCATGATTATCTCTGAGATACCATATAAAATTACATTATCTACTATTTCTTTACAAAATTATCAAAATAAATGTCTTATGTTGGAGGATCTGAGGATGTAAATATCAATTTTACTGCTCTGATGATGCCTTGCCAATTTTTAACAATAATAACTACCATGAATATCCTCATATCCTTAAATATAAGACTGTTCTCTCCTAAATCATAGGTGACTTCAGGTAACAAGAGCAATGTGAACAGCACATTATATGCATGCTCCATGTTTAATAGTTCTCTATGTAGGTACTAGTAGGTATGGTTAACACTGGAGATTATTGACCAACGGGTCTCAATGGCCTCGACATTTGGTCAAGGTATGGAGTCTTGAACTAAACTAACAGTGCAGAAACCCATTTTTATTTGAACAATTACCTTGACCTTTTGACCCTAAAATCAATAATCCTCTTTCAATCCTTAAGTGCAAGCCCTGCACACACTTTGTGAAGGTACTTGGTCTATAACTGAAGTTATTATGCACAAACCATTTTTCTTCTTTCAGTCAGTGGCTTTGACCTTTGACTTTCTGAAACAAAAATCAAAAGGCTTCTTTCTTACCCAACGTGTAAGTCATCCACAAACTTTGGTGAAGGTACCTGGTTGAAAACTGAAATTTTTAGCAAAAACCGTTTTGTTCCATCAGTCAATGTGACGTTGACCATTCAACCCCAAAATCAATGTTTCTTCCTAACCCCAAGTGCAAGCCATCTACAAACTACAAAGTTTGGTCCACATCTGTGATGTAGAACTAATGTTGCTGTGTAGAAACCATTTTTCTTTTTTTCAGTCAGAGTGACACTGACCTTTGATCTTTTGAGTCCAAAATTGATAGGCTTCTTCCTTACCCCAAGTCCAATCCATCCACAAAGTTTGGTAACTGAAGATGATGGAAAACTATTTATTGTGCAGAAACCATTTTTCTTCTTTTAGTCAGTGGCCATGACCTTTGACCATTTGGTGCTGAAACCAAGAGAGTTTTTTTTACCCCAAGTGCCAAGTATCCACAAAGTTTTGTAACTGTAGATGGAGGAGAACTAGAGTTATTGAGCTAAAACCGTTTTCCTTGCTTCAGTCACAAATTGACCTTTGAGCTTTTGAGCCCCAAATCAATAGGGTTCTTCCTTACCCCAATTGAAAGTTATCCACAAAGTTTGGTAACTGTAGATCACGGACAACAAAAGTGATTGTGCGAAAACCAACTTAGTATCTGAGAGACGGATGGATGGACATCATAACATAATATGCTCTGGAGCTTATATAAAGTGAAATAAGTTGCGATGAGAAAACAAAATTTGTGATCAATTTAATGGGATCTATGACTATACCCATGTTATGTTTTTTGCGTTTTTTTTTTTCTTTCTTGGTTTCAACGACACTTCAAACACATTAATGGCTATAATGCTGAGGTAATGTGGCAGCTGTATGCTGCAGGACCTAACAGTGTGGGACCACTGTATTTTCTCCATAGAAAATTCCATTCATATAACAGAGACACCACTAGGTCTAAATGCTTCCAGTGGAAGCTGTATGCTATCTAAGTAGAGGCTGTGAATAACTATTAACAGCACACTGGCGGAATGCCCACTAACCTACAAACTCCATAGACCCTTCTTATTATGTATTCATTTGACCCTAGGTCATTCAGTTTAAAACGAGGCTAAGCCAGGCGCTTTCATTAAAAATTGCATAATTGATGTCTACCACAAAAGATGTCAAGAAGTAAAACCATGATGAATATTGTTGTGTTGTGTTTGTTGTGTTATGGAAATGTTGTGTTGTGTTTGTTGTGTAATGGAAATGCTATGATCCATAAAGACTTAAGCTTCCAACATATTCCATCTTTGGAGAAGGAGCTACAAAACCCATGGATTATTGCTGTATGTCATTATGAGGGACCACTCTTACACATAACAAACATTTTCATTGGTTGATCAAGCAGCCATTTCCTTGAAAAATTTCAACATCAAACTTTACTTGTAGTATTTTTCATGTAACAACAAATAATCAATCCAAGAACAGCCAATCTGACTTTCTAATACTAACTTGTAACCTGTTTATATTCTCGTCATGGTGAAGTTCATAATTCACACCCCTACCAACATTCAACATAGCATTTCAATAAGTTCATAATTCACACCCCTACCAACATTCAACATAGCATTTCAATTACCACAATTATGGTGAGAAGTGAAAAATTAAAGTAATGTCCTTACAAGGTTACCTAATAATAATAATAGTAATATTAATAAAAATAATAATAATAATAATAATAATAATAATAACAATAATAATAATAATAATTACCATCAACATCAACACAGTTATCACAGCATAAGTACTGAAGGTAATACATTTAGCACATGTTCATCTGTATGAACTCAAAGGAAAATTAAGGAAACACTTAAAAATTAACAGAATATAAATAATACCTATGTCATGAACAGTTACCGCACATATAGTACATTCAGATAAAAACATGATACATGATTTGAGAAAGAGGACAAATCAGCATATAAATTAGGTATATGATGAAGACCGGTTTTAGCAGGCCTTATATAGCTAGTTCAGACCTATGTACATTGTTTCTTTGTTCTTCTCTCTTTTCATGTTAGTGTGAGTGGGTGAACCTCAACAGTCTGATTCTAATTACACAGTAGCTGTCAGAACCTAAAGAGCTGAATGACTTTTTTTTCAAGGGCAGATTATGCAAATGAGCAGCTGAAAAATGACCTTTGCTTGATGTCTGATGACAGATTAATGCATGCAGACTGTATTGGAAAACTTTGATCACTATTATTGATAGAGTAATAGGTAATTTTCAGATAAGCTAATTTAATTTATTGATACACTGAGAGATCATATGGAGGATTAACTAACAAATGCTAAGAAATACTGGCATGATCTGTGTGTTATGGATGTACAGCTCTATTAGCCAACCTGGTACATTTGATTTGTGTCAACAGTTAATTTCAAGTGTCCTATAACTGGTAATGGAATACAATGGCTGACATTGGACAAATACAAAAGGAATTAATCTGAGACAAAAGCAGCTTGTAGCAACAAGTTTTGGCACTGCCAAAGTTGAACAAGAGTCCACTGAAGGGACTTGCAATCTACAGCCAAAAAATAATTTCCAGTAATCCAAGATAAGAACATTTCATCTGTCCTTTTATTCTTTTTAATTATTCAGTACTAAAGCCATCTCTGATATTCATGAAAAACTCAAACATACCAAATCTGGTAATAAAAATTATTTTCCTAATGTCTAAATTAACATGTTCACAAGATACCTGTAAGTGCAGTGCAAAATTCATGGTCATGACCTTGGACCTTAAACCTGATATCCTGGATAAAAAATCATTAAACTTGTCTCAGACACTGTCAAGATATAACCACATGCCAAGTTTGGTCAAATCTACAATTAATATTTTGGGGAACAAAAATATTAAAAATATGTATTCATCAAATATACTGTATCCACAAACTGGGTTTGAAAAAATCTGTTAATAATTATATGCCCATTCTTGTTTGATTTTCAGAACTTTCGTTTTAATCAGCACCATATAGCTTGTATTGTGCTGACATGCCCTTACACCCTACAATTACTACTGCTATCCTTGAACCACCATATTTCGTGATCTTAATGTGAATTTTAACATGTTTGTTATAATATTGTGAGAATCTATTAAAATAACCATAGAAAGTGATCAACTATATCTACTTCATTTAATCATCATTAAAAAAATTTGTGCATTCATGTACTTTAGTTCAGAATTACCTTTTCTCCAAGCATGTGTAAGTTTACTTATTTCTGGAAGTGCATCCATGACATTGACTAAAAAGTCATGTGGCATATGACCAGAATGTATCAGTTAGACCAAGGTATGGATATTATTAGTTTATAGCATCTCCGTGTTTGTGAAATTAAAAAATAAAATATTTAAAAATGATTTTTTTTCCCCCCTTAATTCTATATGCAGTTTGTGCACTTACATTACTGCTTGCTTGTTCTTTACCATATAAATACTTGATTCAATAGACTGAGAGAGAGAGAGAGACAGAGACAGCAACAAAGACAGAGAGACAGAGGGAGAGAGAAAGTTTAAAATAGGCACTGGTGAATGGATACACATTTTATTATAATAGATTCAATGTCTTTTGATGTAGAATATATGTTTCTTTTGAAATAATACTGAAACGAAAAAGTTCGTAGTGAATATACATTTCCAGTGTAAATTTTTCTTATGTTGTATAAGAACCCCCAATGTATTTACATTGGCTATCCAGTTGTATAAATTCCCAAAGTGGGTTTTCCTGTTCAAGATCTGTAAACAAAGCCATCATGTGATGGCGGACCTATCTTTAGCATACAATAGAAAATTCAAGGCCAAAATGTCGGACACAAGGCATTAGTGAAAATATAGATTTTCATTCTGATTTTTTTAAATTACATGAAATTACCTGTTTGAATCTCATTTTGTCTGATTTTACTTATAAAATACTTCCCGACACTCTTGAAGAACGCTGGTGACACAGTTGATGATGTCATTATCTTTAAACAAGTGCGTTAGGTCGCGAGAAACATGGTGCACAATTGAAGGACTCTCATGAATTCAGGTGGCTGGATGATACTTTTCATACTTGTTTGTATTATCATGCTCACAAGCCAGTACAGGTAAAAACCTCAGTCAAGACCTTTGACCTTAAAATCAATGTCAGAGTGCTGACTATCAACTAGTTCATTTGAATGCGACTAAATACAAAGACTGGTCAAAATTCATTTTATATGTACAAAGCAGAAATCCTGAAATCACTGTACTTAACAGACATGTCTGGCACATACTCTGAGCAACTGAACATTTGTCATAGTATATCTGAAATATCATTATATAGAATTATCTGCGATTTGCTTATTCATTAAACTGCCAAATAAACACCTTATCCAAATAAAATTCAAATGTCACCCAGTCAAGTTTACTGATATTTCTTTGCCAGACAATCAATAAAGATGTCACTGACTAAGCCTAATTCAAAGGTGACTAAGTCTAGTTTACACATTGTTTCTTTGTCAGGCAATCAATAGAGGTGTCGCTGACCAAGCTTGTTTGATCATTATGTTTGTCCAATTGTTTAAACACTCTATAACCACATAAAGCACAAGATAAAAGGTGTGAAAGTTTATCTCCTGGACT
The DNA here is from genome assembly GCA_029931535.1 of Margaritifera margaritifera. Taxonomy (NCBI): domain Eukaryota; kingdom Metazoa; phylum Mollusca; class Bivalvia; order Unionida; family Margaritiferidae; genus Margaritifera; species Margaritifera margaritifera. The sequence continues at coordinate 2,194,351 of JAQPZY010001546.1, read as the reverse complement.
TGTCCTATAATTGAATGAGGGTCTGTAGATATATTACATCAGTCCCTCACACAATGTGTGATTTTCAACTATAATGTGTCACAGTGTGTCAGTACATCATACCTTTACAACAAAATATGCAAAGCCCTTACCAGAATTAAGAAAAAAAGATACTAGCAACAACAACTAAGTTTTATTATCATCCTCCTAGACTTGTTTGGGGACCTGAGCAAATAAAACTTCACCATCCGACTTTACCAGAAATGCCTAATAATTAGGTGTTATGTATTTTTCATGTAGTAAGTCAGCCTGTTGTCAATTAATAATTAATTTTAAAAACATTATTGTGGAATTAAATACTGTTGTTGGGTGAAATTCTATGGTATAGTTTTCTGAAAGATAAAATGATTTTTTAAAAAGACATTAGTCTGAGAAAAAACTAGTTAATCATTTAGGATAATACTAACACTAAAGCAGCAGCAAATCTGGAACCGAAAATGATACATTTTCGGGTACTTTTAATAAAATATATCAACGTTTTCTTTTTTGTCACAACTTGTTATATCTCCTTTGAATGTTTTTATATTAAATTTCACAAATATATGGCTGCCATGTTCATTTTTGGGAAATACAAGTTTTGCAAGTGTCATCAGAATTTTAGGATGATTGATACAAAGTCACTGTGTTCATAAGTTCAATGAAGTACAAAAATGCAAGCAATGACCTTGGACCTGACCCCAGTGTCAATTAGGTCTGGTTTTCAAAACTCCTTCACAAAAGTGGAGTTATGTTGGTCATTCAAAACCAATTAATTAAATATTGCAAAAAGTGTTTCAGTGAAAACCCGATGTCAAGGCCACCATTCATGTAAGAGGAGTAGTGATAAGGTTTTTTAGATGGCCAGTATGGTGCCATGTTGGATGTCATATGAACACCATTTTCACTCAGAGGCAACAACTATAATGCTATAATTGTGTTTCAGTGAAAACCCCATGTCAATAAAACCATCTGTTCAGGAGAAATAGCCATATAATGATATTCAGTATGGCCATCAAGGCAGCCATTTTGGAGGTTAGACCATCATCATTTTAATATAGGAATAACTATATATTGTAAGAAGTGGTGTTTAATTATCCATTCTGGAAATGTACAATGTAACTGTCACAAGATTTTTTAAATTTGGGAGGTCACATTGGCATCATTTTCATTTAAGAGTAACTCGTGAGAAGTGTTTTAGAGAAAACCCATGCTGATTCAACCATGGCTTTAACCCTTTATTGCGCATCAGTCTGGAGGTTGAACTGCCCGATTTGCACACAATTTTTCCATTAATTCAATAATTTTGCATCACTTTTGAGTATACCCAATATAAACTGGATGGATATTGGGTATACTTTATTTCAGCATACAGGGGATGAAATGGTTGGTTGCGATGGCAACCAAATCCAGCCTAGAATGTGTACAAATCATGACAAAATTACATATTTATCAGTTGTCATTTATATTAAGCTTACTGTTTTCTTGCCAAATCAGTCATGCTTTGAAATTATTCAAATTTTGATTGTGAAAAGTGATATATTCTAAGTATTTAGCTCGGATTGTCCAAGTTTCACCAAATATAGGTACAACAGGTTCTTTGTTTTGCACAGGATTTATCCATTAATTCAATAATTTGGCATCACTTTTGAGTTTACTTCTTGTACAATAATAATTTTCTTTATAGTGGGAAATTTGTTGTGGACACTGGATGGGTATTGGGTATACTTTATTTCAGCATACAGTGGATGAAATGGTTGGTTGCGATGGCAACCAAATCCAGCCTAGAATGTGTAAAAATCATGACAAAATTACATATTTTTCAGTATTCGTTTATATTAAGCTTACTATTTTCTTGCCAAATCAGTCATGCTTTCAATTTTTTTATTGAGACAAGCGAGATTTTCTATTTATTTAGCTTGGATTGTCCAAGTTCCACCAAATATAGGCAAGTGTTAAGACTGAACACCTAAAGTCAATAAAGTTTTGGATGTATATTCTGTGCTTATGTTTTTTTTTAATGTACTCACATGGTCTTAAACATTTCACATATGAAAAAAGTATTTTGGTCTAACATTGAATTTGTTGAAATTTATACCAAATAGCTTTGCTACTATCGTAACAATTGAAAAATGCAGCGATAATATTAAGATATTAAAGCTGATTTTATACCATATCTCCAAAATATAAATGCCTGTGTTCAAGTTCAAAAGAAGTTGAAAGAAAGCTGAAGAATGACAAATAATTCATAAAAACCATGAAGATAAAAGTAGTACATGTATAATCAATCTCATGTGTATTTATTCACATATGTACATATGCATGTACTTAGGTGCTGCATTATTTTGATCCAGACACAAGGAATATACCACGATGACCACTATGATGAAACAAGCTCTTATATCCTAAGATAAAGTTATCTGTAGTTTGTTTGGAAGCACATGGTTTTAATATTCATGTGTCAGAGATCATAATCAGAAAATAATTAATCATGGTTTTAATATTCATGTGTCAGAGAACATAATCAGAAAAAAATTCCATTTCAAGATCGGATAGTAGATTATATGTATATAATGGCATGGGCAATGGAAAGAATCTCCTTAAAGCTGGCTTATTTAAACTGAGCACTCAAGTCATATAAAAATAAAATTATATGAAAATCAAATTTTTTTTGGGGGGGATGTATGCAAGAGGGGCACATTTTACAAAAGTGTCACATTTTTGGGCAAAGGTGCAATTTTTTTACATAACAAAAAGGGGATACTGGTACAAGTATTTTCTCAACCCAAGAACATACTTTTGGTCACAATATTTAGTATGTTCTTTTAAAAATAAAGAACAAAGAAGCTTCCACTCATAGAAGTATTCTATTTTAAATAAAACATAATATATGAAATTATTTGAAGATAGCACAGTTTTAAGTAGGTTTTTAGTGATCTGGACAATGTGGGATGGATGCTAGAAACGGAAGAGGGGATGGCATTATAGGCAAATATGGTAGGAGCATCCCTTTCTTTATATCTTGCTTGAGTACTGAGTGCCAAAGATTCAGATCTTGACGGATTCTTAAAAAAAATGAACTGCTGTATACAAATTTATTTTAAAAAATGTCTTCATCAACCATGAAATATTCCTAAAGATCAATGTCTGAATCACAGTACTCTGAAGTATTGATCTTTCATTTCACCATATCATTTTGTGGATTAAGAATAAACTTAAGACATGTATCATATGATTAATCTTTGCATATTAGATGTTTTGCTTATTGGGAATCATTAAACATTTTATTATGAGAAAATAATAAAGTGGATGAATATCATCATTACTTACACGTGGAATAAACATCATTAAATAATTTTCAATCAAAATTAACATTAATAGGAAGAATATCTCAATTGGAGCCAGTCAATGGTAGTTGGAATGCATGTCCCTGAAATCATGACAGCCAAAATGTGTGTGGAATAAAAATGTCTAATATAATAGCCTTATGTAATGCATGCAGTTTGTAACTGTATCACTATTTTTTTTTAACTTATCACATTATTGAAAAGAACGACAAAAAAGCACATAATTGGATGTCTTTAAACAAGTATTTAATTAAATCTAAAATATTGTACAAAAGAATTATATTTCACAGTCGATAGGCTTGCATATGTAAAAATTATTGGAAATTCTGTGAAGTAAAGCTTGAATGAATAGGACATAATAATGATACAGCTTGAAATAATCACCAAAAATAACTTTATAAAATGAAGCCAAATAATGAGTGGATAAATTATTTTATTCGCCTCAAACTATTTCAATGGTTACCTTGTTAGCATGTGCCCTGTACCATTTGTGACAGATGGAAAATCATTACTTTCATTTTGTCCCCTTTCACTACAATTTAGATTCACTGACCAAATTATGTTTTGCATGCTGCTGAAATGATATCTCTTGATTGCACAGATAAGTCTAGTGTCTTTTTCAATTCTCAAGCTTTCCTAATTGGATTATTTAAAAATACTTGTATGAATTATACTCTGTATTATATATTTTATTATATTTTATGTACTGTATTCTGTAACTCTAAAACCAGACACATTTTCTGTTAAGCAAAATCATGAAACTGAAACTTAAATGATAATGTGTCGTATATACCTCACTCAAGTTTTATACCCATGTACTATGATCATTATTGTTGTTGAGTGAGTTATTCAGAGACCAATATGAAATTAATTTATCCCTTCTCTGTATCCCTTATTAATGAAACAGTATGATGTTAGCTTAGTTTTGTACTTTTCTGTGAATTTTCTATGCCAAAAAAGGTTGTTGAAGTTTCAAAATTGTAACACCCACCATCCTACTCTCTCATTATCAATGCAGAAGCAACTTGAAATGTGCTCTTGGGAGCAGTAATGAAATTGTTACTGATTAAAAACAAAGGTTCCAGCAGATCTTTGAAAACCTGGGGTGGGGGTGGGGGGGGTGGGGGCAATCCAGAATGAAATCAGTATTGATGTGCAGAGTATATTTAACAATTTTAATGGTTTTCTAAATGTAAAGTGCTCGATTCACTCATTGTGGTACTCGTTATTGTGCATCAACTTTCTTGTGAAATTCAACAAATTATGAGCTACAATTATTTAAAAATGATATGTGACATTAATTAATGATTTAAAAGTAATGAAACACGTTTCTCTAATGGCAAATCCCTAATTTTACTACGATAAACATGCACTATAAATTAGTGGAGTTGAGCAGAATTTTCTGTGCCATACGACTAATGGTTTTTCCTTGTTTCTAAAAATTGATGAATATTCAACAACTTCATCTGTATATTTTTCATGCTGATTAGTATTACAATTAACAAGTAAATGTCTTATAAATATCAAAAATCCGTATTTTTGAGAAATTGGTGATTCTTGGTCATATCTTTTTGCTGCAATGACAGATATGAACTTAAGAAGTGAACACATAGCAGTAACTTATTTTTAGCTTATAGCCTCATTCCAAAGTTTGAAGTTTGTTCTAATATTCCTCTTTTTTAGTAAAATCTTGATAATAATAAACTGGACTAGTTTAAAGAATGGTATATTCCCATCTATATTATAAAAAATCTTTCAACTGTAATATTCAAAATTTCCAATGACAACTGCAAGATACAGAGCACGTTTACAAATGGCAGATAGACTGTTACATACAACGGACAAGTGTAGATTCAACTGTGCAGTTGCTTTAATCCTGCGAATAAACTAATGATTTGCTTCATATTTATTTTATAGATTCATTCTCTTGGCCATATAAGAGATAGTTATGGGTACAAAGATTTAATTTTAGTAGTTCTGGGTATCTTAATCAGATTGGTCATGTAAGGCATAAAAAGGTGTCATTATGCAGTAAAGGTGTTGGCGTCAAAAGGCGTCATTATGCAGTAAAGGGTTAACAGTAGTAGTGATAACAAGATTTTTCGAGATTGCCACTAACTTCCATCTCCAAATGTTACAAGTCATTCTACCACAATATCAACACTATTAAATCTATGACATCAACTATCTTTTCAGGGCAAACAATTCACAAAATTCTGCACATTTGTGAAATTTATCATTTCTTTCCAAAATGACAATTTCCTTTCATTAGGTTTTACTATAATTCATATGCTTATGTTACAGATCAAACAAGACAATACTGACCTACATAGTCACTCCCCCATTTTTATCAGTCAATCAGAAGACTCTCCACCCATTTTTATCAGTCAATCAGCTGCATTTAAAGACCTGTAGCTTACCATTACTACTAGTGATTAGGCAAGGCCTGTATCTTCATAAAATTTCAGTTTTGCTCGCAAGTTAGTCAGAAAAGGGACCATGTCTGCTATTATGGATCAAATGTATGAGGTTATTTAATTTTTATTTCATAACCGTATACTTCATTCAATTATGATTCTCCCAGATTAATTTGCACCTTTCACATATCTTAACTGGTGTATCATTGGAATAATAGTTGGCAAGTTTCTTTCATTTCTATCTGTCATCTGTGTACAACTGTATCATCCAGAACATTTAAACTTATGATTGACATCAGCTTGTGTACACATGATTTTACTTAGACCTATTCACCTACTGTTGTCAGCTCATCTGAAATTTTCTATATTTTATGAAATTGTAACATGTTACATCATTGCCATTTTTAAATAAAGCGGCCATTGTTCAGCACCATTTTCATAAGGACCAACTAGATATCATAAGAAGTATCTCAGTGAAAACTGCATGTCTACTATAACAAATTTTTTAAAATTGCTACCATGTAGCCATATTGTAGGTCTGATTGTGAAAACCCCATGTTGCTACAACTATCAGTTGTGAAGAAGTAGTGGTAAAAAGGTTTAAAAGATGGCCACCCATGGCCATGAAATTGTCTGATTAGCAACATTTTCATTTAGGACCAACTAGACAATATAAAAAGTTTTACTGGATTTACAAGGGGCAATATTTTCATCAGGACCAACCAGATATCAGAAGTCTTTTAGTGAAAACCTCATGTTGATATGATGTTTCATTGAGGAGGTGTAACGTTAACAAGGTTTTTAAGATGGCTGCCATGGCAGCCATACTGGATGTCAGCTCCACATTATCTTCATTCAGGAGGAACTAGACATCATAAGTCTTTTAGTGAAAACCCTGTTGATATGACCATCCCCTCAAAAGGAGTATTAATAACAAGATTTTCAAAATTGCCTGATACCAATCTGGTATAATCTGATACCAACTACAAACTGCATAGACCCAGATCTGCCATCGCATAATGCGCCAGCAGATCTGGGTCTATGCAGTTTGTAGGGACTAAACAGTAGAACAAACAACATAGACCCTGATCTGCTGGCACATTATGCAACAGCAGATCATGATTTATGTTGTTTGCATTTGGACTCAGATTATACGCGAGTATATACAGTACTGGTATCTATTGTTCTTCTCTACAGTTTCATGATTTGCCAGGTTTTCCTCACTGGTAATCCTGGCTATTTAAAAAAAGACCTTGTATATCTTAGGTATTGTTAAAAGAATGTTTGCTTCATTTTATTTTGGTGTATGATTGATGGGTGTAATTTGGGTTGGGGGATATACAGCTTGGCCTTACTTCAGATGTGCACCTATCAAAAGACTGCTAGCTCTGCTTGGTCATTTTCACTTCCTGAACTTAAAAAGTAAATTGGACAAAAACAAGCCAATAACTTCTTTTATTTTTTATATTTTTTATAATTCATTCATTCCACTTTTCAGAAGCTGGTACTACCTGCTGTAAAAATTCATTTTCCCTATTTTAATAACTGCTAAAGTTAGTGTACTTAGGACTAGTTCAGACTCATTTGTAGAGCACATGGGAGCAGCCATTTTGATCAGATGTCTGCTTTAGAAAAAAGTGCATGATTTCCATAATTATCCAAAAAGTTACTTTGATCTGAGTTTTGTTCTAGTAACTGAGTAAAATGCAAAAATTTTAATTGCAAACAGTGAAAAATTGTATTGACTACAAAATCAAATCCAAATCAGAACAAAAAACAATACACACAAGTTCTGCTGTGAATCCTGGGGGTGGAGGGGGGGGGCAATCAATTCAAAGACCAACTTACCATAGATCCAAGTTATGGCTACGACCTCAAAAAATGCTAGGTACATAAGAGACATGGCTGCAGCATAATAATCTATCAACTGGAAGAAATATATACCTCCCTGAAAAAGACAAATAATATGTAATTTAAATAATTAACTAGTTTCTATCTGTACATGCTCAAATGCTTTCTGACAAATTTGATCAAATTCTGTTGAGTTGTTTCAGAGAAGTCATTCAAAGGTTCTCCTATTTTTAATAGCAGCCACATTTTATAGAAAATTGGCATCATTTGTAAAAACTTTAAAGACTTTCATGCCAAAATGCTCTCTGTCAAATTTGGTCAAACTCTGTCGAGTCATTTCAGAGAAGTTATTCAAACGTTCTCCTATTTTTAATAGCAGCCACATTTTATAGAGAATTGGCATCATTTGTAAAAAGGTGGAAGTCCTTCATGCCAGGATGCTTTCTGTGAAAATTGGTTAAATTCTGTTAAGTGGTTAGCAACCATATTTTATGGAGAATTGGCATCATTTGTAAAAACCTGAAAGCCCTTCATGCTAGGATACTTTTCTCTCAAAATTGATCAAATTCTGTTCAACATTTTGTGAGAAAAAGTCATATCAAGGTTTCTCTATTTCCAGTAACATTGGCCATATTTGATGGCGAATCAGCATTATTTGTAACAATCTGAAAGCTCTTCATGTCAGGATGCTTTCTGTCAAAATTTGCCAAATTTTACTAAGCAGTTTCAGAGAAGATGCCATTCAGAGGTTTTTCTTTTTTTATTAACACTGGCCATATTTGATGACTGATTGGCATTATTTGTACAAATCTGAGAGCCCTTCACACCTAGATGCTTTATGTCAAAATTGATCTAAATCTATTGAGCAGTTTTTGAGAAGTCATTTAAAGGTTTTTCTCTTATTAACAGTGGTGGCTATATTTGATGGCGGATCAGCATCATTTTTAAAAACCTGAAACCCCTTTATACAGGATAATTTCTGTCATATATGGTCAACATTCTGTCCAGTGGTTTTTTAAAAGAAGTCATTTAAAGCTTATTTAGTAAACGGTGGCCACAATTAATGGCAGATAAGCATAATTTTGTATAAAATCCCTTCATGCCAGGATGTTTTGTCAGATTCATTCAAATTCTGTCATATGGTTTTCGAGAAGGAGTTATTGGAAGGTTTTTCTATTCTTAGTAATGGCAGCCATAGCTGATGACTGAACAGCATCATTTGTACTCTCTGCCAAGTTTGGGTGAACTTGGTCGAGTGGTGTTTGAAAAGATGTTGAAAATAGCTATTGTTGACAGATGATGCATGACGGATGTAGAACCATTCTATTAACCTCACTTGGCCATACAAAGCAAAGTTCTTAATTACATAACCTATTACACCATTCCCTCGGTTTAGCATGCTTGGATAACTCACGATCGTGCTTATAATGCAGAGGCATCATTCCATTTGCAAACTTTAATCAGAAATCAAATATTTTGTATAATTTTCTTTAACAAAAATATTTTCTTTATAAATAACACAATATATAATGAAATATTGATCAATGAAAATGTTGGTAAATGCCGACTGGTCGCAAGACTGTACAAAATAAATACCAATTAAAGTCTTTCCAATTGAAATTCGTGTTTTAATTTTATCTTTTAATTCAGTTTCAATGTAATCATCAATGAAAAAAGTTAACTGTCACATCGATAAACATGAGTACTTCCATGAGAACCTAATTAAATGCTTACACAGCAGCTACTGGTGGAAACTGAATGGTCTTTCAACATGATGACAGAAGCTAATTAATAGATTAATTAACTCAAGCTGATTACAATACATAAATAAAAAATAGGTACTGACATCACAGTAATATCTGGGAGTAGGTCTGCCTAATTTCTTGTTAAAATCACACATCGTAGTCAATGCCTAATGTTTTCCCTTTGACTAATTTGTGGATTGTTCTTCGAAATATGCAGTGATACAATAAAAAAAAGCAGCTGCAAGCTATAAAAAAAATGTACATATTTTTTATATATTCTCTTTCTTTTCAGTCCATTTTTTTTCATCTGGATGTAGTTTTCTGGTACAGTGCAACTGCCATGTTTCAACTATGTTTGTTCGCACAAAAAAACATGGAGCTGTAGGCAGTTACTGCCAACAAAGAAGCGTATAGTGACATTTAAAATTGCTGTCTTGAGGATTAACCAGTACAAATATACTGACGAGTTTGGCTCTGGTGTTTTATGAGTGTAATTCTAACTATGAAACTTAAGTTTTTTGGTGTTTGCTTAAAATGGATATTTGGGCTTTGATACTGAGATGGAGGCAACTCAAACTTTACTAATGCATGAATTTGCAAGTACTGCATATCAACTTGATTTGTATAATTAGTATCTCATCGATTTATTAACTTTAACTGACTTCTCAAGATTTAATATCCATCTATATTAAATCCATTTTACAAACATTTATGTAGTACAAAATGAGATACTAATTCTCACGTATCAACAAAAGTTGATAGCACTGCCTTCCCACCAAAACAGTTGTGTTATTGAAAATTAGCCTCCCTCCCCATTTCACGCCCTTGCTAATGTTTGGTTGATGTTTATGGACCCTACTGCCAATGAGTTTTCAAGAGAGAGGTGTATGATAAACTGCAATTGACATAATTGTGCAATTATTTTTTCACGGGTCACAGATAAAGTAAATTATGCATAATGTATAACATTTCTTCCAATCTCTATTTACCAGATAATGTATACAGTGAAACCTATTAACCTGGACATTAATCTAGCATGATTCACTGGCAGAAATGGGGGGGGGGGGCATTAATCTAGCATGATTCACTGGCAGAAATGGGGGGGGGGGACATTAATCTACCATAATTCACTGGCAGAAATGGGGGGGGGGGGGAACTGTGGTAGCTCAGTTTGTACAGCAATGGACTCGTAATCCAAGGATCACGGATTTGATACCCACCCAAGCCAGCCTGAGTCAGCTGCCTCATTTTACCCTTGAGAAAGGCAATTAGCTCCCATTTTATCAGCATGATATAGTCAATAATATATTAAAAGTGCTGTTAAAATGAACAAAAATAAAAATGGCAAAAATTGGACTATGTATTTCTACATCAGGGGCCATTAACCTGGACACTAATCAGGCCAGATGCACTGGCAGAAACGGGACTATGTTCTTCCCAGTTGGGGGCCATTAATCTGGACATGTATCTGGCAAGATTCACTGGCAGAAATGGGACTATGTAAATCCCAGTTGAGGTCCATTAACCTAGACACTAATCTGGCAAGATTTACTGGTTGAAATGTGACTATCTACTTCCCACTAGGGGGCCATTAACCTGGAGATGAATCTGGCACAATTCACTGGTAGAAATGGGACTATGTACTCCCCTGTTGTGAGCATGTTATATACTGGTGAATACATTAATAAACAAGGTGGGGTTTTTTTTGCTCATAAACACATACACAGACTGTATGGAGAAAAAAAAATACAAGAGTCACTAAAGTCGGAATATTAGGTCACAGTGACCTAATGTTAGAATGGTTGAGTTACTCTCTTTGAGATGCATTCACATACCAATTTTCATGAGTGAATGTGATAATAGTGAGTGTGCAATGAATGAATAGCTGAAATTATAAGTAAATAATGCATGAAAATTACGTCATAGTGACCAAGTTTCTGCATGGTTGAGTTACCCTCATTGTGATGTATCAGCATGCCAGTTTTATGAGTGTAGGCAAAATAGGATTCAAGATACAGAGGGTTTAACAAACAAGTGGCTGAAAACACAAAATTCACTCAATCAGGAATATTAGGTCACAATGATACAGTTTTTATATAGTAGGATTACTCCCCTTGATGTGTATCTACATTGCAATTTTCATCAGTAGGTAAATTAGGGTCGGAGATATTGAGGGTGTAACAAACAGATTAGATGATAATACAAAAGTCACTACAGCATGACAACTGGGTCACACTAATCTAGTTTTGGTATGGCTCAGTTATTCTCTCTGAGATGCAGCAGCAAACAAAATTTTATGACTACTTGTGAAATAGGATCCAGGATATTCAGAGTGTAATGAATGGATAGCAGACAATACACAAGTCACTCAAGCATGAAAAATGGTCACATTGACCTAGTTTATGAATGGTTGAGTTATTTTTCTTGAGACGAATCCAGATACCAATTTTCACAAGTGTGCGTTAAATAGGGTCCAAGATACTGAGGGCATAATGAACAGATTGCTGAAAAAAAAGTCACTCAAGCATAAAAATTGGGTCACACTGACCTAATGTTTGTAAGTTGAGTTACTGTGAATGCATCCACATACCAATTTTCATAAGTGGTGTTGAAACAGGGTCTGAGATATCGACAGTGTAATGAATGATTTGCTGAAAATACAAAAAAATACCTGAAGTATGAAAACTGGGTCACACTTAGTGTTGGTATGTTTGAATTACTTTCGCCAAAATGTATCCACATACCAATTTTCAAAAGAGTACATAAAATAGGGTCCAAGATATTGAGGGTGCAATAAAAAACAGCTACAAATATAAAAATCACTAAAGTGTGCACATTTGGCTACAGTGAACTAGTTTTGTTATGGCTGAGTTACTTTTACTGAGATGCAATCACATAAAATTTCATATTTGTAGATTAGATAGGGTCTGAGATATTGAGAGTGTAATGAACACACACACACATGAACAGACAAAAATGCTATATCCCCTTCCAACTTCGTCGGTGAGGGGATAATAAAGTTCTGAAATACCTGAGTTACATTAGGTAGACCACAAAGGTATGACACAAGGCACACCACTATCACGAGCACCTCCTTTCTCTTCAGGTATTTCTTCACCTGCATCTGGAAGTGATCCTGGATTGTTGTCACTATTACTTCCACTGAGGCAAACTGGAAATAGAAGCTGCTTTGATTATAAACATTATTCATTAATTTATTTTTGTGGGTATGATTTTTTATGGTTTTCCAGAACATGACAAAATCCACTAGTACCCCATGAGTAAAACAGTTGCAGTACTTTATGTTGCACTGGTATAAGTTACCAGTAGTGTGTAGACACTGGGAATATAAATTTTGGTAAAATACCATAGTAAAATTTAAAATTCCCAATTATTATAGTCACTGTGCTGGTTTTGAGTAAAGGGTTTATACAATATGATTTGAAAAAACTAGCCTGCCCCAAAATTACCACAAATGCATGTTTTCGAAGAATTCTGAAACATATATTATTTTCATGGTTTTCATGAGGCCAGAAGGAAGTATTCACTGATTAAGGTAAAACCCTTCCCAAGTTTTATTTTTAAGATACATTCTTGGAAATGGTATATGTTGTGATTCAGACACTATTTCAACTGCAGACAAGAGGCCCAACTGAGCCTGATATCACTCACCTGCTCACGTAACTAAACAGTTGACTTTTTCGCTAATCCTGATTATGTAGTATTGTAAGAACAGAACCCAAGAAAACTATCTCCCAAACTTGTCATGCTGATTTTACCTATTTACTAAATTCTGAAGAAAAAAAAATTATTTCCAAATATAAAGGCATAAATAATATGCATAGTCTCTTGTTCATAATCAAGTCATCCAAGAGCCTTAAAAGTTTAGTTTACTGACAAAACTTTAATTTGTGGTTAATAGAGTCCCATGGCTTTCACATGAATTGAAATTTTAAAAAAAATTTGTAAAGACTGGGAATGAAATTTGGAAGTGTGTTTCAGAAGAATATCATGGGCTACTTCCCTTGCTTTCCTGGAAGGGGGGGAGAGAATAAAAAGGTACTTAGGATGAACGACAGTACATATATTCTAAAAATACTAAGAGATAGCTGTAAAGTTAGATTTTAGAATAGATGTTTACTTGTTTTAAGTAATTTAAAATGCAAGACACATTTACTGTATCAAAAAGTTCCTTTAAGTGTTGTACATTGTAGTAATGATCGCGTGTAGGTTGCAGATCAAAACAATCTATCATAAAATGTTTCACAGTGAAGGGTTCACTGCAAGAAACACACTCAGGTGGGTCTTCGCCCTTTGGTATGTAGGAATGGGTTACATAAGTATGACCAATTCTAATTCTTGCAGTGACTACCTCATCTTTATGGATGGTTCTGTAGGAAGGAGCCCAGTTGCCGAGGGTTGGTTTTATTATATGTAGTTTGTTATTCACTGCAGCATTCCATGATGCCTGCCACTTAATAAGTAAACACTTTTGGCTACTAGGTTTAAAATCAGTGTATGGTATTTTAAAATCAGATGATTCTAGCGATAGGGCCATTTTTCGTTACCTTTAATACTGATATGGCTGAGTAGCCAACAGTACACTATATATTGGGAGGTACACAGCTCGGTATGTTTCATGAGAATTTTGGTCAGTAGTGGATTTTCCAATTTCTTATTGTGAAGTGACTGAAGTCTTGATAGTGAATCTGAGAAGATGATGGAGTTTAAAATATGTTTGCTTTCGATATATTTCAGGACAAGGTCTATTGCCCAGATTTCCGCTGAAAAAATTGAGGCACCGTCTGGCAAGCGAACTTTTGTAGTGTGATTTCCACTAATGAAGGCTGCAGCAGCCTTTTCCTTCTCCTTTGACCCATCAGTGTAAATTCTTGTGTAGTTATTAAATTCGGTAAGGAGTTCATGATAAGTGTTATGAAAGCTGGAAGGGTTTGTCTCCGATTTCTTGCCGTCGTGTAGTGTAAAAAGTACTGTTGGTTGTTTAAGTAGCCAGGGAGGTGTTTCAGAAATGGACATCTTCTGGATTTTAGAAAGGTCAACTTTTGTATTGTCAAGGCTGGGTGATATTCTAATGCCAAAGGTAGGTATGGCATTTAGTTTGTTTTCGTATAATGTTTTGTATTTTGGTTGAAATACAGCCGAAAAAGCAGGGTTCAAATGGTTCGATCTTAATTTGAGGGCATATTGTAGAGACAGCATTTCTCTACGATGTGATAGTGGTGGCTCATTCGCTTCAGCCAAAAGGTTTTCACAATTAAAAAGTCAAAAAGAACAAATACCTTTAAAATTCACATCCAACAATTTAAAAAAGTTATACTCAACCGTTTTCACTTTTTATAGCTTATGGAAGCTTTGAACAAGGATAATGATATATCCACTGGGCCTGATGAAACACATTACCAGTTTCTGAAACATCTACCAGAACCATCATTAATCGCTCTTCTGGAAATTTTCAATGATGTATGGACCACTGGTAATGTACCAAAAATTTGGAAAGAAGCAACAGTAATACCTATTCCCAAACCAGGTAAGGATAGCACAGATCCTACCAACTATTGTCCCATTGCGATGAACAGCTGTGTATGTAAAACAATGGAATGAATAATCAATGCTCGGCTTATTTGGTATTTGGAAACTAATAATTTAATATCTCCTTTCCAAAGTGGCTTTAGATATGGCAGTAGTACCAATGATCATCTGGTTAGACTAGAAATGTTTATTCGCGATGCTTTTATCAAGAAGGAACACTTAGTAGCTGTTTTCTTCGATTTAGAAATGGCCTATGATACAACATGGAAGTACGGAATAATGAATGACCTGCACAATCTGGGTCTAAAAGGCCGTCTGCCCTCTTTTATATCGAACTTTCTCTCAAACAGAGAATTCAAGGTACAAGTGGGTTCCACCCTCTCAGATATGTACGAACAAGAAATGGGTGTGCCCCAGGGCAGTATTTTATCTGTAAGGCTTTTTAACATCAAAATTAATAGCTTTACCAAGTGTTTGGCTCCTGGTATGGATTGCTCCCTATATGTTGATGATTTCCTAATATGCTATCAATCAAAGCACATGCATACAACTGAAAGACAACTGCAACAAAATATAAACAAGATTCAAAATTGGGCCAATGCCAATGGTTTCAAATTCTCAAAATCAAAAAGAGTATGCATGCATTTCTGTCAGTTACGAAGACATCATGATGAACCTAAAATCACACTGGACAGAACACCTATACCAGTTGTCGAGGTAACAAAGTTTTTAGGTATTATCTTCGACAGAAAACTCACCTTTATTCCACACATAAAGAATTTGAAAGCTAAATGCTTGAAATCATTAGATTTACTTAAAGTAGTAGTGCACACTGACTGGGGTGCTGATAGAAAAATCATTCTCAATTTATATAGAACCTTTATTCGATCCAAACTGGACTATGGCTGTGTTGTTTATGGTTCAGCCAGAAAATCAAACTTAAAGATGCTTGACCCAATTCACCACCAAGGAATAAGACTCGCTCTGGGAGCATTTAGGTCAGAACAAAAATATTACACCACCACCATTCAATAACCCAAAACCTAATCACCAAATAATAAGAGACATGGTGGCTCAGTGGTTAAGGCGATGGACTTGTGACAAAGAGGTTGCTGGTTTGATTCCGACCACTGGATCAGCCCAGATAGTGTGTCCTTGAGCAAGGCACTTAACTCTACTTGTCTTGGTATGATATAATGTTCTGAATGTTGCTGTGGTGTAAAATAGCAACCCAACCAACCCAATTTACCATTTCACTTTGTTAATCATCTTCATTACAGCCTGATAGACCATACACATGCGATTGGATGTCAATCTTATCTTCAACCAAGAAGTCCCTGATGCTTAATGTTTTATACATTTTTTATTTTTTCTTATAAGTATTCAAACAAATTTCTTTTTCCACCAGACCATGAAATTTGACATGCAAAAATGCCATCATTTATTAGTAAAGTTATCCTGCAGAAAGCAAAGTCAAGAGAATGGACAGTTAGGGGGCAAAAATAATCTAAATGATAATGTGGAACATTTGAAATTAAACTCATTCAAGGTCTCATCAAGCTGCATACTAAACTTGGTTCAAATGCAGCAAAGCTTAGTCAATTGTTTCTTGCAGAATGATGACAATTAGGAGTCATAACTCAATCTGAAACCACATGTCATATTTGGTACAAATCCAATAAGATTTGATGAAGTTATCTTATAGAAACCAAAGTCAGGAGGACATAACTCTTCAAAATGATACTAACCCCATATAAGGTACATGTACATGCTGAACATTTGAAATTAAACTCATTCAAGGTCTCATCAAGCTGCATGCAACAAAGCTTAGTCAAGTTATGATGCAGACTGCAAAGTCAGAATGATGACAATTAGGAGCCATAACTCCTGTAAAGTTATGATGCAGACACCAAAGTCAGAATGATGACAATTAGGAGCCATAACTCCTGTAAAGTTATGATGCAGACACCAAAGTCAGAATGATGACAATTAGGAGCCATAACTCCTGTAAAGTTATGATGCAGACACCAAAGTCAGAATGATGACAATTAGGAGCCATAACTCCTGTAAAGTTATGATGCAGACACCAAAGTTAGAATGATGACAATCAGGGACCATA
This sequence comes from Margaritifera margaritifera, assembly GCA_029931535.1. NCBI lineage: Eukaryota > Metazoa > Mollusca > Bivalvia > Unionida > Margaritiferidae > Margaritifera > Margaritifera margaritifera. The sequence goes on along the minus strand of JAQPZY010001546.1, from coordinate 2,177,307 downwards.
ACTGCAGACATCAAAGTCAGAATGACAATTAGGGGCCATAACTCCTGTAAATGTCATGAAATGCTGGAAATCAAACTCACTCAAGGTCTCAACAATCTGAAACCACATATCATATTCTGTACAAATCCAACAAGATTTGATCAAGCTATCTTGCAGAAACCAAAGTCAAGCAGGATGTGCAATCAGGAGGCCAAAACTCTTCTAAATTATAATAACCCCATAAAAGCTACATGTAAGTCTATGAGACAATATTCATATCAAATTGCATCAGAATATGTTGAATGGATCTTGAGTTATGTTGTTACAAGTAACATCTCATATGAAGACATTAAGTTCATTGGCAAGTGCCTTAACTTAATCCAAGATGGAGTTGATGAGACAAAACTCATAAAAGGCACACCTACAACCATGCAACAATGTACACACCATATTGCACCAGAATATGTTGAATGGTTCCTGAACTAGGCTGGTTACAAGGATCATCTGTGGTACAGATGTAATATTGATGGAAAAAGGGGCAACAACTCCCTCCATATTGGACCAAGAAAGACAAAACCTTTAAAGGGCACATCTACATATAATAAGCAATCCAGCTAATGAAATAGCATCCAGTTATGTGCAAGGGTTGCAGAGCTGTGCTGGTTACAAGTTATATCTCATGTATGAAATATGTTAAGGGCCATAACTCTATCCAAAATCAAGATGATCAGACAAAATCTATAAAAAGCATATCTAGGTCTATGAGACAATGTACACACCAAACTTCATCAGAATGTGTTTAATAGTTCCAGGGCTATTACTGTACTGCAGATGTAACACTGATGGAATAAAGGACAATAACTCCATCAAAATTAGCCCTGAAAAGATGAAACCTTGAAAAGGCACATCAACACGTAATAGGCAATTCAATGAAAAATTAATTATGTGTAAGGGTTCAAGAGCTAAGCTGGTTACCAGCAATATCCCATGAGAAGATATGAAGTCAATTGCCAAAGGCCATAAGTCTGTTCAAAATGGAATTGATGAGACAAAGCCGATAAAAGTCACATATAGGCCTATAAGAACAATGTACACACCAAATTCCATCAGAATATGTTGAATGGTTCCTGAACTATGCTGGTTATTATGATTGGCTGTATAATACTGATGGAAAAAGGGCAGTAACTCCATCAAAATTGGATCTGAAAGGACAAAACCTTTAAAAGGCACATCTACATTTAATTAGTAATTCACCTTCTAAATGGCATCCTTTCCTGTGTAAATCTATGGCTGGCTGGATGGAAAAAGTGATTACTCTAGGGCTCTTGTGCCTGAGTGTGAAGCCTAATTACTTTACAGCAGGTTCCTGTGCCTGGATATGGAACCCTAATTACTTTACAGCAGGCTCCTGTGCCTGGGTGTGGAGCCCTAATTACTTTACAGAAGGCTCCTGTGCCAGGGTGTGGAGCCCTAATTACTTTACAGCGAGAAATAAAGTACATAGAAACGTTTCCATGTAACCACAATGAAAAGTTGCAAATGTGCAAGCTCAGCAAAACTATGTGTAAATTGTGAGAAGCTGCAGAACCTATGAAAATTTCTAATTATAAAGACCAAAGGGGCCTGAAGAGTGCAGTGATAATGCACTTGCCAAGCATCCCCTTGACCTTGGGTGCTATCCCCAGCTCTGACACATGCATGGATATGTGGAAGTCCATCTTATATCTGTTATTTTCTCTGAATTCCTCACTTTCCTCCATCTCTAAGACCACATGACACCAACATCTGAGCTGTGGTGGAGAACATGTTCTAAAAGTTGGAGGAAACTTGTTAAACATTCAAGGTAAAATAAATAAAACTTAATCAAGATTTATTAACATTACTATTGTGTGGCTTCTTCATCTATAAAAAATAAATGACTGTAAATTCCTTATTTTTCATAGGGTATCAATTTTGGGGGATTTCATATTTGATAAAAAGTACAAATTTAAAGACCCAACAAACAATAATCATTTAGATGAGACCCCAGCTTCAATCCACAAATGTAAGTACTGACAAATTTGTAATTTTTCAACAAGCACAAAAATTGATGCTCACAAATCAACATTTCAAGAATGAACATTAAAATTGTTGTTGATAGTTTCTTATTATTCCAAAAATAATTTCCTTACCTCACTGTCTATACCTAGGCAGACAAGCATAAAAAAGAAGAGGACGGAGAACAGCTGTGACACAGGCATGCTAGTAAAGGCCTCTGGGTAAATTACAAACACCAGACCTGGACCTGTTGTAAATAGAATTTTTTTTATATAAAATCACATCTGAGGGAACAGTATGACAGATGAAATATATCCTGGCCTATGTAACAAATAAAATGACATGTAAATTCAAACCTCTCTTAACAGTCTCCCTTGGAAATTAAGAAATGTTTTATGAAGACAGGTGGTTGCTTACCAGAGGTTGAGTGATATGATATTTAATTTACAGGCTCCTGAAATAGTGGATGCTGAAGACAAATGAATGCTCAACCCTTTACCTCATAACATTTGTTACTTTGTAGGCTGTCACTATACATGTGCCAAAACCAGAGTGCAGTGCGCTATAAATAGAACACCAATTGCCTAAATGAGTCTATGCGAATAGGAATGCATGTAAAATTTAAAGCAGTGTAGTATATGTTAAGTTCCACATGAATTTTAACCATTTTCCCTTTCTTGTTCATATTTGTTATCTATAAATAGATTTAAGAATAAAATCTGATCTCTATGACTATAATTATTTTTCACCGAAGAAATTTGTATATGCTTTAAGATCCTGAGAGAATTCATTCACCATCGCCCTATGGTTATAACAAAGTCTTGCCCAGTCGGTCTGTCTGTGCATCTGCTGATTACTGCATGCCATGTGATATGATTAGATTTGTGATTCTAAAACATTTATACTCCCAATGCAGACAAAAGGTCAAAGTCAAAAGATCAAAAACTTAACTTTTTAACCTACATAAAAGTTCAAAAATGTGTGAAATATTGAAAACTTTCTATAATAGCCTGCAAATCTAATCAGGTACTTTACCTATAAATACAAATATGGCCACCAAATTTCCTTTATCTACCATAAGTGATTTTTTCTTAAATCATGCTAACAAAGTTATTGTCAAAAATTGAAGTCCACAAAGTTTAAAATTGCGTACAACATTGAAAAATTATCAGCCTGATAATATAAACAGATACGCTAGTCAAAATTCATTTGTAAATGTTAAGTAGTTTTTGCACTATCTTGCTAACAAGATTATTGCGATGAACAGATGGTATAACGGTACCAATTGCGCAAGCCCTGGGGGGGCGGAGCCTAAGGTGTAGGGAACATTGTATTAAGAAATAAACAACAAAACTAGCTGTGATTGGTGCATTATGTAAGAGTTGTAGTTTCTGTCAGGCTTAAAAAAAGTTGAGTCTCTAGGCAACATGTGAGATTATGTTAATTCATATTTAGATCATATTTTGTATTTTTTATGATTTTTTACAAATGTGATACACATCACTGAAAATGCCTCTGTTGTGAATGGATAACTCTTATCCTTGTTTAGTTCCAGCAGAGTTATCTCTCTTAAATGCAATGGAGTACCTGGTTCTGTCCTTGCCAAATTGACAATCTAACATTGCTCTCTTTGACAGTGTGTGACACGCATGCTGAAGTAGGATAGAAATTATATTTATTTCGCCAAACATTAACATTTGAGGTCTATGGAAAAACAATTGGTACCACGATTCCAAATGGACTATGTACGTACAGACAGGACAAATCAAGATGCCCCTACTGCAAGCAGTGAGGCATAAAAATTGATGTAATTGTTTGAAAATCTAATCAGGTTATCTTCTTATAACATAATAAAGTGTCTAAAATTCACTGGCTCTAAATTTAATAGTTCTTGTGCAATCGCCTATAATGGATTCTGGATGGATGAACCTGTGGAAATATGGACTTACAGATGGATAGCAGCAAAGCAACATATTCCAGTCTTCTGTCGCAGTCAGGGAATAAATATTAATGATCTGACTCCCTTTTAGAATAAAGAAAGAAAAGATGATAGCATGAATAATATCAAATTCCACCTACCTGATGCAAATATTCTCAATGAACCATTTCATAAATCTCTTCCCTCTGTGCAGTTTTTCTAAGGATTATCTACTGTGACTCTTAAATGTTAGCCAGCACAAAATTTCTCTGAATTTTTAGTTACAAATATTATTTATATAAACAGTACATCATAAATCACTGATGCTCAGTTACTTCTGGAAATTTTATGTTGTGAACTTACAAAATTGCACACAGATTTAATGACACTTAAATATTATTATGTGCAGTCATTTTTGTTAGTAATATTACTGTAATTAACCCAAATAGTCAGACCCTCCAATTTTCCAGACACCATATTTTCAAAAATGTTAATGATTTTATATAGTACAAAAAACAATTCTGGAAAACATGCAAGTTTTTAAACATCTGATGAAAAATACAAAATTCATGTTGGAACGTAAACTAAGGAATGTTTTACCTGTACTCAAAAACTGGTGATTGAGTACTGAACCATCAAGCCATGAAACAGCTATAAATACCCTAATTATCATATGGATTAAATAAAGGCAGCAATAAAAACAACTGACATGTTTCACAACTTGTGATCAAGCAGTTCCCTGAACAAAGCGAGCTGTGAGCTTACTGAAGATAACGATGAAGGAAAAACAACCTTTAATGTTGAGACAGTTGGCAGAATGAATTAATTAATCACTTTGAGAACTGTAAAATCAATGGTCATTAGCATTACATCGAGCCAAGATGTGATTGCTGGGTTTTTTTACATTTACCGGTAGCGAGTGTACAAAGGGAGACAAACCATTCATGCACATCAATTCCCATTCTCACTAAAGTGGATTAACTTGTGTGATATAAAGTGTTTAAATATGTAAGAGGGTTACTGTCTTTGCTTTCCCTTTTCTAGTAAAAGTAAACTGGGTTTACATTTATCTTTGATAAAGTAGTCAACATCTCCAACACATGAGTTTTACAAGTTCATGTAGATTCAGTTTTATTCAATGGCATATTTCCCATTGGTAACCTCATTTTGGATGTAGTCAGTTCGGTCTTCACACCTATAATCTGACTACTAATTTTGATATTCCTCAATTAAATTCCTAAACTAGCCTAAGTGATTTGGCTCCATTATATATTTAGGGAAATAATCACCATATCTGGAGTTTTAGTGTCAAGATCGCTTCATGCATTTTTGAAGAAAAATATGGATTATCTTTAAGATTTTCTGACATAAGATTAAATGAATGTACTGTATATACTTGCGCATAAGCTGAATAATTTAGGAAAAAATAAAAGCCTGGAACAAGGGGAGTCGGCTTAACCATGGGTCAAGGTCTAAACTGTAAAATTTTTAAGTTTTCTTGTTGACTACCGGTATATATTGCTGATTGCCAGGAAACATTGGTACAGGAGGTCCTGGGGGTTCAGGTTAGACAGAAGCTATTAGGAAACCTTAGTACAGGAGGACCTGGGGGTTCAGGTTAGAAAAAAACAGATGGTGTTTTATGGGTCAGCTTATCCATGGGTCATGCACTTTTTAATGTTTTTACCTTATGAAACAATATCGATATTAAAACTGAGTCATGTCGTGCGAGACTTACCACTAATGGCCGTACATGTACATGATAAACAGACTGTCAGTTTTACAAAAAAAAAGAAAAACAAATACCAGAAATCCAACCAGAATTCTTTATATGTAAGAGAACACTGAAACATTATCATACCAGTGTTCTTGATTGGCAAGCAAGGATATAATACAACCTGGTTTACCTACCTAAACATTGTACTTGCTGTGTGCATTGATTGACAAATGTGACAATAAAAATACAAATTTTCCAGACAATATGCAGACAAATTGATAATTTTCATCACTACACAAATTATCCAGACAGAGAGAAAAGTAATTATTTTTTAGTGTCTGGATATTTGGGTTAATGACAGTTTTTTTTATTGCTCTCAGCTAATCATTACACAGTATCCTCCCAGAAAATTATTTCTATCAAGCTGAAAAACAAAGGTTATCATGTGCACCAGTTGCTAGGAAATAAAAAGGTTCCCTTGGCAACCAGTTACTAGGATATTTACCTTCACTGACCACCTGATCTACAGCTTTGCCTTGATTATGTGCCAGGTATCCAAGAATAGAAAAAATTGCAAGCCCAGCCAAGATACACGTGAAAGCATCAACAACTGCAATGGTCAGGGTGTCTCTACAAATAAAAGAGAAATCTGGTGGATTGGCATCAATTTGTGTCCAAAAAATGAAAGGCTTTCAAGCCACAATGTTCTTCATAAAATCCTCTCAAATTCTGCAGAGTGGCTTTTGAGGGAAAGAAGTTTAAAGGTTATTATACTTTTAGTAACAGTGCCATATTGTATGGAGGATTGGCATTACTGTGTTTGTACAAAATATAAAGCAATTGATGCCAGGATGCTTTCTATCAAATTTGATCATTAATTCCGTTGATGAGTGTTAAGTCAATTAAAAAGGACATTCTGTTGTTCAGTAATAGCAGGCATACAGTGAATTCACTATTTTTTGTGAAGTACCAATTTTGTTGAATTTTGTAGTTGCTATAAACAATGAATTTAACAAAAGGCCCAACTTGGCCTGAAATTGCTCACCTGCTGACATCTGCCTAATGGAAAAATGCAAGAGCAGTTGGTCAAGAAATCTGGATCAGTAAGATGCTTTCTGCTAAAAAATAATTCCAATGCTGCTGATTGCAATTTTCGAAAACAATTGCTTCAAGGTTTTTCTTGTTCTTCTATCATCATATCTTATGTCACAACAACATAATTTGTCCAATATTGACAAGGCCTCTATGCCAGAATGCCTTGTGTCCAAGTTGGTCAAAATCTGTTCAGTAGTTTCTTGAAATAAAGTTCTGTAGCTTCTGACTCTTTTTGGTGGATTGCCTTCATATGTACAAATCTGAAAGACCTCTATGGCAGGATGCTTTCTATCAAATTTGGTCAAATTCAGTCGAGTGATTTATGAAAAGTTGTTTTTATATTTTTAGTAATAGTCACCATATTTGATGAGGGATTGGCATCATTTGTATAGATTTTGTATAAATTTAAAGGTCTTTACACCAGGCTTTCTATCAAGACTGGTAAAATTCTATGCAGCAGTGTTAAAGAAGTAGTCATTTAAAGCTTTTTCTATTTTTAGTAATGGCAGCCATATCTGATGGTGGATTGGAATCATTTGTATAGATTTTAAAGGTCTTCATGCCAGGATGCTTTCTGTCAAGATTGGTCAAATTCTATTCAATGGTTTTGGAGATGTCATTTCAAGAATTTTCTATTTTTAGTAACAGTGGCTGTATCTGATCGTGGATCAGCATCAAATGAATACAAATAAAATCACTCTAATGACAGAATGCTTTCTGTCCAATATGGTCAAATTCTGTTGAGTGGTTTTGTGAAGAAATCATTTATAGATTTTATGTTTTTAGTAATGGTGGCCATATTTGATGGTAGATCAGTATCATTTGTATAAACCAAACCTGAAAGGTCTTCATGCCAGGTTGCTATCTAGTTTCATCAAATTCTATTCAGCAGTTTATTTGATGAAGCACATTTAAAGATTTTTCTAGTTTTAGTAATGGTGGTCATATTTGATGGCATATCAGCATCTGTTGTAGATACTTGAAAGCCCTCATTACCAGGATGCTTTCTGTCAACTTTGGTCAACTTCTGTTGAGTGGCTTTGGTGATGAAGTCATTTAAAGTTTTTTCTATTTTTTTGTAATGGGAGACATATTTGATGGAAGATCAGCATTATTTGTACAAATGTGAAAGGCACTCAAGCCAGGATGATTTCTGTCAAGTTTGGTCAAATTCTTTTCAATAGTTTTGGAGAAGTCATTTAAAGGCTTTTCTATTTTTAGCAACAGTGGCCATATTTGATGGCAGATGGGCATTATTTGTAAAAACTTGAAAGGTCTTCATGCCAGGATTCTTACTGTTGAATATGATTAAATTATGTTCAGCAGTTTCTTTCTATTTTTAGTAAAGGCAGCCATATTTCATTGTGGATCAGCATCAGCTGTACAAAATTGCAAGTCCTCTATGCCAAGGTGGTTTTGAGCAAATCTGATCAAATTGTGTTCAGCGGTTTTTGCGAAGTCATTGAAAGGTTTTGCTACTTTTAGTAATGGCAGTCACATCTGATGGCAAATCAGCAACCTTTGTACAAAATTGAAAGGTCTTCATGCCAGATGTTTTCTATCAAGTTTCATCAAATTCTATTTGGTGGTTTTGGAAAAGTCGTCGCTCAAAGGTTTTTCTATTATTAATAACAATGGTCATATCTGAAGGCAGATTGGCATAATTTGTACAAATTTGAAAGGTCTTCATGCCAAGTTGGTTCTCTCATGTTTGTTCAAATTGTATTCAACAGTTCTGGAGAAGTTGTTTAAAGGTTTTTCTATTTTTAGCTATGGTGGGCATATTTGATGGCAGATTGGCATAATTTATAAATAAATTTGAAAGGTTTTCATGCCAGGATGCTTTCTGCCAAGTTTGGTGAAATTCTATGCAGCAGTTGTGGACAACAGGCAATTTGAAAGATTTTTCTACTCTTAGTAACAGTGGCTTTCCTACGTTTAGTAACAGTGGCCGTATTTTAAGGCAGACCAGCATCATTGTGCAAACTTGAAAGGTCTTCATATCTGAATGCTCTCAGTCAAATTTCATGAAATTCTATTCAGTGGTTTTGGAGATGAAGTCATTTAAAGAATACTATATTCCTAGTAATGGTGGATATACTTGATGGCAGGTCAGCATCATTTGTACAAATTTGAAAGATCTGCAAGCCACAATAATTTCTGCCCAGCTTGGTCAAACTGTGTTCAACAGCTTGGGAGAAAAAGTCATTTAAGGGGTTTTCTATTTTTAATAACAGTGACCATATCTGATGGTGAAAGGTCTTCCTGCCAGGATGCTTTCTGTCAAATCTTATGACCAAATTCTGTTGAGCAGTTTTTAAAGAGGTCATTTAAAGGGCTTTTATTATTTTTAGTAATGCTGGCCATATCTGATGGCAGATCAGCATCATCTGTATAAATTTGAAAATCCTTCATGCCTTGATGCTGCATGCCAAATGTCGTCAAAATTGGTCTAGTGGTTTCTGTGAAGTTTAAAAAACCAATTGTTGATGGACGCACAATAGATGCTAGGCCATATTGTAAGCTCACTTGGCCTTATGGCCAGGTCAGCTAAAACCAAAACAACAATTATGCATCTCTTCAGACAAGAGGAATCCCTTTACCAGCCACTAATTTAAGTGCAAACAAAAGTGTCATTTTTCGCAAAACCAAAATAAATTAATTCACAGTATTTGATCTTGAACTGGCTTTAAAGTCTTGATGCCGGTATTATCTCTAACATTTGGTTAAACTGGCTGAAAAGTATTGATGCTTGTATTATCTGCAACATTTGGTTTAAAGTGGCTGAAAGGTCTTGATCCCTGTATTATCTCTAGCATTTGGTATAAACTGACTGAAAGCTTTTGATGCCTGTATTTATCTAGCATTTGGTTTAATGGTAGGAAAAACTCAATGCCTGTATTATCCCTAGCATTTGGTTTAAACTGGTTGAAAGGTCTTGATGCCTGTATTATCTCTAGCATTTGGTTTAAACTGGCTCAAAGGTCTTAATGCCTGTATTATCTCTAGCATTTGGTTTAAACTGGCTCAAAGGTCTTAATGCCTGTATTATCTCTAGCATTTGGTTTAAACTGGCTCAAAGGTCTTAATGCCTGTATTATCTCTAGCATTTGGTTTAAACTGGTTGAAAAGTGACTGAAAAGACTCGATGCCTGTAATATCTCTAGCATTTGGTTTAAATTGACGGAGCAGGTTTGAGTTGGTTTATACTGATTCAGCAGGTTTGAGAACAAGATTAATAGCAAATGTGAAAGGCTGGACATTTGATGGGCAACACCAAATGTACATAAGGCAATTACCATAAGGTCACTTGGCTACCATATATACTCACATATCAGTGAGTCCAACTGCAAATAACATAGACACTAATCTGCCATCACATAATATGCAGGCAGATCGGGGTCTATGTTGTTTGTTCTACCGATTACTCTGAACTGCATAAACCTAAATTTGCCGGCACATTATGTGATGGCAGATCTGAATGTGAAGTTTGCAGTTGGACTTAATTTATAAATGAGTATATACTGTATATCGCCTGGTGAGCTCAAAATAGTAAGCATTTGTAAACTAAGGGTAAATCACAACAATTATCAATAATTACAATAAACAGTAGCAATTAACTCAAGTTATTTTGTGCCATAATCAAAAAAATTGAAAAAAATCACTGAGAAACTTTATTTTTTAATTTTATTCTTTATTCATGAATTTCCATGAATACAGAATAAATTCAATTTCATAAGAAACAATTAACATAGAAACAAATATTTCGACTAGTAAGGAATTGTTGAAATACTATACAAAACTTAAGTTCGTTCATTAACCAATAATTGAATTCAAAATTAATTGAAACACTGTGACATATAACAGAGATATGACTCTCTCTTGTTATGCTGTCATTTAATAGTTTTGCCAAATTATGTCAAAGGGAGATAACCCCATGAATCTTATTCAGAATAACCTTTATTGCCTTATAACATATACTAAACCTAGGTACTGTAGATATGTATTCAAAATATGATTAGATCTCAAATCCAGTTTTTTGAGAGGGTAAAACTAATTTTAATTATGTAATACTTACCTGCTATTATTAAATTGCTATAGCTTTTTCTTGCACTAGTCCCCAGTCCAAAGACATTATTCCTTCCTCCAATTAATAATTAGAGGTCTAGAATAAACAAGAGTCCCTTGAAGGGACTGATGTTCTACTGGATGAAAAGAATTTCCAGGAATTCAAGACAAGACGATTTATTCCTTTTAACTGCTGAGTGTTGAAACCATCGCCGATATTCTTCATTGATAACAAGATTTTTAAGTTAGCTGCTGTAGTGGATATACTGGGTGTCAGATTGGCACCATTTTCATTTAGGACCAAGTAGACATCATTAGAAAGTCTTTTGGTGAAAACCCCATGTCAGTACCAACTAGGTATCATAAGAAGTCTATTGGTGAAAACCCCTTCTAATGGCCATCTATTTGGGAGGAGTAGAGATAATGTTTTCAAGATAACCACCATAGTGGCCATACTGAGGGTTAGTTTGAATCATTTTCATTTAGGACCAACTACACAACAGAAGAACTCTTCTGATGAAATTTTTTATTTCCAACCAACTAGACATCATCAGAAGTCTTTTAGTGAAACCCCCATGTCAAAATGACTTTCCATGTAAGAGGAATAGTAATAACAAGATTTTCAAGTTGGCCACCATGGTGGCAAAATTGGACATCAGATCAGCACTCCATATTCATACGATCATCCATTCACCATTTTAATTTAGGAACAAATATGCCAGTCAAACTTAATTTGTCTACATTTAGTGGGGTTTTTTTTTTGGCAATCTTGCAAAAAGAAGCTTATTGGGACATGTAGATGGGCAGGCAAATGGACTTAATGATGTATGAATGGATAGACAGGACCAAGTCAAGATGTTTACATGGGAACATAAAAAAAAACAGGTCTTCTTAACACAAAAATTCAGACAAAATTTTGTTTGAATTGATGCATCAACTGTCCTTCAAAAGTTATTGAACAGACACAAAATCTGTGATATGTAGGATGGAAAGAGATGTGGTCATCAACCCCACACAACTCCCATCCCACCCACCCCTCACATGAATATGGTCAAGGAATAAAAAGTAACAAGTTTCATATGTCTTCCTGGAGTGGCAAAGTTCTAAGATTCTTAAAAATGCAGGCTACAATACTTGGGAAGTAAGGTTCTCATCTATGATATTAGTCTTGTGGTTGTAGCCCTCCTCTCAGTCTACTGACAATGAAAGGTAGGGATTTAAAATGTTTATACAGCAAAATCTTTATGTACTCCCATACACCAGTATCTCATACAGCACCATGATTTTAACAGATGTTTGATAGCTATTACATTAAATGTTATTGATTAAATTGAAAATATATGACCAGTAAAACTCCTTCAAAGCTAGCACATGTTATTGATTAAATTGAAAATATATGACCAGTAAAACTCCTTCAAAGCTAGCACATGTTCTTTTGAAACCAATTAAGTTTCTGACACAGTTGCCTAATATAAAGGTCTAAGTCATTCCCATCTCTGCTTTCTTGTCCAATATCTAGGTCACTTGACAACATAGAAGTCATTCCCATCTCTGCTTTCTTGTCCAATATCTAGGTAACTTGAAAACATAAAAGTCATTCCCATGTCTGCTTTCTTGTCCAATATCTAAATCACTTGACAACATAGAAGTCATTCCCATGTCTGCTTTCTTGTCCAATATCTAGGTCACTTGACAACATAGAAGTCATTCCCATGTCTGCTTTCTTGTTCAATATCTAGGTCACTTGACAACATAGAAGTCATACCCATATCTGCTTTCTTGTCCAATATCCAGGTCACTTGACAACATAGAAGTCATTCCCATGTCTGCTTTCTTGTCCAATATCTAGGTCACTTGACAACATAGAAGTCATTCCCATGTCTGCTTTCTTGTCCAATATCTAGGTCACTTGATAACATAGAAGTCATTCCCATGTCTGCTTTCTTGTCCAATATCTAGGTCACTTGACAACATAGAAGTCATTCCCATGTCTGCTTTCTTGTCCAATATCTAGGTCACTTGACAAGACAGAAGTCATTCCCATCTCTGCTTTCTTGTCCAATATCTAGGTAACTTGACAAGACAGAAGTCATTCCCATCTCTGCTTTCTTGTCCAATATCTAGGTCACTTGACAACATAGAAGTCATTCCCATGTCTGCTTTCTTGTTCAATATCTAGGTCACTTGACAACATAGAAGTGATTCCCATGTCTGCTTTCTTGTCCAATATCTAGGTCACTTGACAACATAGAAGTCATTCCCATGTCTGCTTTCTTGTCCAATATCTAGGTAACTTGACAAGACAGAAGTCATTCCCATCTCTGCTTTCTTGTCCAATATCTAGGTAACTTGACAAGACAGAAGTCATTCCCATCTCTGCTTTCTTGTCCAATATCTAGGTAACTTGACAAGACAGAAGTCATTCCCATGTCTGCTTTCTTGTCCAATATCTAGGTAACTTGACAACATAGAAGTCATTCCCATCTCTGCTTTCTTGTCCAATATCTAGGTCACTTGACAACACAGAAGTCATTCCCATGTCTGCTTTCTTGTTCAATATCTAGGTCACTTGACAACACAGAAGGCATTCCCATGTCTGCTTTCTTGTCCAATATCTAGGCCACTTGACAACATAGAACTCATTCCCATGTCTGCTTTCTTGTCCAATATCTAGGTCACTTGACAACGTAGAACTCATTCCCATGTCTGCTTTCTTGTCCAATATCTAGGTAACTTGACAATGTAGAACTCATTCCCATGTCTGCTTTCTTGTCCAATATCTAGGTAACTTGACAAGGTAGAGGTCATTCCCATCTCTGCTTTCTTGTCCAATATCTAGGTAACTTGACAACATAGAAGTCATTCCCATGTCTGCTTTCTTGTCCAATATCTAGGTCACTTGACAACATAGAAGTCATTCCCATGTCTGCTTTCTTGTCCAATATCTAGGTCACTTGACAACATAGAAGTCATTCCCATGTCTGCTTTCTTGTCCAATATCTAGGTCACTTGACAACATAGAAGTCATTCCCATGTCTGCTTTCTTGTCCAATATCTAGGCCACTTGACAACATAGAAGTCATTCCCATGTCTGCTTTCTTGTCCAATATCTAGGTCACTTGACAACATAGAAGTCATTCTCATGTCTGCTTTCTTGTTCAATATCTAGGTCACTTGACAACATAGAAGTCATTCCCATGTCTGCTTTTTTGTTCAATATCTAGGTCACTTGATAAGGTAGAGGTCATTCCCGTCTCTGCTTTCTTGTCCAATATCTAGGTCACGTGACAACGTAGAAGTCATTCCCATGTCTGCTTTCTTGTCCAATATCTAGGCCACTTGACAACATAGAACTCATTCCCATGTCTGCTTTCTTGTCCAATATCTAGGTCACTTGACAATGTATATGTCTTTCCCATGTCTGCTTTCTTGTCCAATATCTAGGCCACTTGACAAGGTAGAAGTAATTCCCATGTCTGCTTTCTTGTCCAATATCTAGGCCACTTGACAAGAGCTTCGAGATTAAATTTAATGAATGAAGACTACATCTATAGTATTCACTTACCCTCCCATTTGTTAACCCCCCCCCCCCTACTGATTTTAAAAACAAAAAGCATCAACATACATGTGAACCTCCCAAGTTGCTAATCTAATTTTGTTGGCATGGTATTAATGTCATGATGAAACAAAAAAGAGGATAAAATATGAAATTTGATTGGCTTATGTGATGAAAAAATGTTCAAGACTTGCTTCAGTGGAGTATATCCACCTAGTTAATAGACAATTCTGCATTGAATGCTATATTATATAGAGAACTTTCTGATTCTCTATAGTCTTCAAAGTTTATGTTCTCCTTGTCCTTCATCTTATGCAAGTCATGCCCTAAAATCATGCATATATGTGTAATGAGAGGATGAACTTATTAGGGGAAAAAGAATGCTAATATTTATAAAAGGTGGGAGACAGGTTTATGATCAAGCATGGGTTTAACAAGAGAGAATTATGATACCTATGGACAAAGATCCACACCAGTCTTATTATGCATGTCTACGTACCTTGTGATAGTACCATACCAGTCTTATTATGCATGTCTATGTACCTTGTGATAGTACCATACCAGTCTTATTATGCATGTCTACGTACCTTGTGATAGTACCATACCAGTCTTATTATGCATGTCTACGTACCTTGTGATGGTACCATACCAGTCTTATTATGTATGTCTACGTACCTTGTGATAGTACCATACCAGTCTTATTATGCACGTCTACGTACCTTGTGATAGTACCATATTTACTCGATTATAATTGCAAACTGCAAAGACCAAATCTGCCATTGGATAATGTGCCAACAAATCTGGGTCTATGCAGTTTGTTATGACTAATCAGTAGAACAAACAACATAGACCCTGATCCGACGACTCATTATGCAATGGCAACTTAAAAGTGAATACATATGATAATGCTTACATTACCATTGGTACAATTTCTGTAATGCAATAAATGTGTTCTTTTTTTTTGTGAAAACTTCTAGACAGAACAATTTTGAAGACATCACCACACCTGGCAGAAAACTTACTTCAGAATCCTATTGTGAGATTTGTTATAGCTTGCCAGGGTAATTACTCCACCAAAAGCTATCCCCAGTGAATTGAAGTTCTGCGCAGCTGCATTCACCCACACCTGCATAGAATAAGAGATGTTATTCATAGATATATGCAATAGGCCCATTCCTATTAATGTGTGCAGCATGGAATGCCTCATGTGACATCCGTACAAATAGGGGGCAAATGTACTGGTATAAATGTAAAACCTAACAAATTATGTGTTTGAACATGACTGAACATGACTGAAAACAGTTTGGAAGCAAACATTTAAAGATGCCCAGCAGAAGGCATTTAACCAATGCAATTTTTTTCTGATTTAAAAACTAATTTTAAGCAATTTCAACAGTAATTACACCTATTAATCTTTTCAGTTGTCCACATCGTCCTTTTTATGTTGACAAGCTGCCATCCTATATTTTGTCTATTCAAAAAAAATGTATAGTTCCAAAATTACATCTATGATATATTACTGTCAAAAATTATGTTATTTATGCAAGAAGATTCATATACCATTCGACATATGTACATGAGAGGTCTTTTAATTAAACCTATAAATTCTGTATCTGATTCAGTCAGTTGATATGCTTTTATTTTCTTAGTATGAAGTGTCTCTCAGGCTACAATAGCAATGCATGCATTTTATGTACATGTAAGTAAGGTGATTCCATCCATAAATCTATATCTATCTCAGTAAAGTATTTTACATGCCAATGAAAAGTGAGAGATATTCAGTTCAAATGTATACCTTGTCTATTGATTAGTTTTGCTAAACCGTGACAACTTGATCAATTAATTTAAGCTCAGAATTGGTCTCTGGTGATTTTTACTTTGCTATGTCATAATTAGTGAATATCATATGATTATTCATTCATCTAGGATCTATTCATCATGGATATTGTTCATCTAAGTACTTAAATGTTTTTGGTAAATCCTCATTGTGACTGATGCTGTTAAAATTTTTATTATTTTTTGAAAACACTTATCAGAGTTCTGCATACAAATAAAATGGTGGTAAATGTAACAATGTCCATACTGTAGAAAATTTTCAAATGATCAAGTCTATTTGAGTTCTTTGGATTCACCTAAGAGGATATTCATAATGTGGAAGTAAATTCATATAGAAAGGTAATCCCAGATTTTATCCACATCAAAGAAAATCAAGACAGTATCCATATCCATGTCAGGAACAACTCATCACTCAAGCAGATGAATGAATATAGGACTAATTTCCAACTCTACAAATACTCGTAGCTACATGGGTATGTGTCAAAAATCACTAATGCACATGAAAAAAAAGTTACATGTACTGTATTCCCATCAACAAACACCATTTTATTACAGGGCAGTGAATGCCTGGCTTGAACTTGTAATGGATTTCTTCAACTGTGTTAACTCGTTAACCCCTGGCACTACATTTATACGTCATGAGGTTGTACCCTACTTCTGAGCTCTGTAACGTCAACATCATTTAAGATGATGGTATTACTGGAAAGTAGACAGATGTAGCTCTACAGTGATACCAAATAATATCAACTTTCTACTCTCATAAAAAAATACAGTGGACAAAATTCAATTTTTGAGACCCAATTTTTTTAGGTACAAAAATGTCAGTTTTGGAACTGGAATTTGTGTCCGGATTTTAGTTTTTTTGGCCTTAGATCTAAAGCAGACCAGTCCAAACTGCACACAGACAGATGAATCTTTACAAAAAAGTAGGATAAGTTTGAGATTTGGAGTCAAAAGGGGCCAGGACACAAAAATCAGGGGTCCAATATGAAAAAAAAGGTAAAACTTTTACCCTTCTACACATGCGTGAGCATAATAGCCAATCAAAAACAACATTTTTGATACACCTAAACATCCAGCTAAAAAAAAAATTTTTAAGCAGATGTGTTTGATTGCATTCAGAAGTAACCCCAAAAATGCATTTCCTACCCCCATTTCAGGTGAAAATGAAAAGAAACTCTCAGGGTTAATGAGTTAAGACATAAAAAATAGATATAATACCAGCACTGTCACGACAGCCATCCTCAGTTTGGCTCAAAACCTCCACTCCTATTAGTGCATGCCAAGCAAGGCCATAATTAATTACAAACTCACTTGCTCTAGTAGACACAAGCTACACAGGGGCTAATTACTTAACACCTTCCTCTCCCCTACCCCTGGTAGACCCAGATACATTTCATCAAATTGTAGAAGACAATGCCACTAATTAAGATAACGAAAATCCAAGTACATGTACTGCTAGCCAAGCAAGACCCAACTTCTTTACACCTTCACCAGCACAGGCAGGCACAAGCCACATAGTGCCTAAATGCATAGCACCTCTAACACCCTCCTCTCTCCAAGCCCAGATAGACCCAAATATACTTCATCAAAGTGTAGAAGACAATGACACTAATCATTATGATACTTCTTTCAAACACAATGCAAGTCATAGTTCATAGTGCCATGGAAAATTATGTTCTAAGTGACTTGATAGGCAATCCTGAAAGTAGTTTAGGATGGACATCGGACATGGACGACAGACCAGCACCATTTTCATTTAGAACCAAGTAGACATGATAAGGAATTTTAGTGAAAACCCGATGTTATGCCCATCCAGGAGGATAGCGATAACAAGATTTTCAAGATGGCTGCCATGTCAGCCATATTGGACAACAGAGCGGAACCATTTTCATTAAGGACTAACTATACATCAAAAGAGGTCTTCTAGTGAAAACCCCATGTTGATATGACCATCCATTCCAGTGGAGTAGCGATAAAAAGATTTTCAAGATGGCTGCAATGGCCCCATTTTCATTATGAGCAACTAGACATCATAAGAAGTCTTTTCGTGAAAACCCCACATCAATATAACTTTCTGTTCAAAAAGAGTTGCAATAAGAAGATTTTTAAGATGGATGCCATGGAAGCCATATTGGACTTCAGATTGGTTCCATTTTTATTTAGCACCAACTAGACATCATAAGAAGTCTTTTAGTGAAAACTCTATGTTGATATGACCATCCATTTAGGAGGAGTAGCAATAACAAGATTTTCAAGATGACTCTCATGGCAGCCATACTGGATGTCAAATTGGCACCATTTTCATTTAGGACCAAGTAGACATCATAAGAGGTCTTGAAGTGAAAACCCCATGTTGATATGACCATCCATTCAGGAGGAGTAGCAATAACCAGATTTTCAATATGGCTGCTGTGGCGGTAATTATTCAGGTTCAACTAGACATTATAAAAAGTCTTTTAGTGAAAACCCCATCTTGATATGCCATCCATTCAGAAGGAGTAGCAATAACAAGATTTTCAAGATGGCACTTTGATGGCAATATTAGATGTCCGAGCAGCAAAATTTTCATCTAGGACCAACTAGACCATGGGATGAATGTGTGTGTCAAGTTCATGGCAATTCTCCAAGTAGTTTAGAAGGAGTAGCAATAACAAACTTTTGCTAAAGGACAGATGGACCACAGACGATGAACAGACCACAGATGGCGGACAGACGACGAACCACAGACCATCCCATAAGCTCTTCTGGTCTATGACCAGTATAGCTGGTAAAACTGAAAAGAAATCAACCCTTGTATTGAATTCAAGCAAATGAAGAATGATCCAGTGTTTCTCTTTACCCTCATTTCTGATCCCACAGGGATTTTTGACTCTCAATCTTGCACCCCTAGGGGAAACACTGATGATCCAACCATGTGTATGAAACTTCTCATTAAGCATTCCAAAATTATCTTCATTTAACTATTTTGCACCAACTTTGAATCCAAATTCAGCAGGATCCTTACCTTACTCTACTCCATCAAATTTAAAGAAAAAGTGATGTAATTAAAATCCCTCACCTCCCAAGATAGTTCTGGAATTCACCACCAATTCTGATTTAAATTTTTGCATCAAACAGTAAATGTAGACTTACAAAGATGAGTGCTGGGTTGCATACCATACAATTAAAATCTGGTGAAACAGCCTTTGTTTGTAATGGTGTCATGTCACTTGCACAAGGAAAAATCCACAACTTGCTTATCCTGAGTAAATCTATTATGGGAGAAGTCATATTGAACAGGTGCTCAAAGGAGTTGCTGAAAAACACAGTGTAACTCACATATGCAAGCTTGTGAAAACACATTCATACATGTATTGAAACTCTGGCATGGAAAGAAAAATTTGGAGTACTTAGTTGCCACTTTATCTTCTGGTTTCATATTAAAAACAACAAGAATCCCTTGAAGAGACTGACGTTCTACTGGCCAAAAAGAATTTCCAGGAATTCAAGACAAGACCGTTTCTTCTTTTTAACTGCGAAGTGTTGAACAACCTCTGATATTTTTTAGCAATAACAAGATTTTCAAATTAACCACTATGGCAACCATATTGGATATAAGATCAGCACCATTTTCTTCTAGGACCAACTAGACAGCATAAGAAGTCTTCTGTCGATATGACTTTCCATTCAGGAGTAGCAGTGATAATAAGATTTTAAAGACGGCTGCTATGGTGGTCATATTGGACATCAGATTGGCACCATTTTCATTTCGGACCAACAAGACATCAGAAGTCTTTTTGTGACAATCACATATGATGATTCATTCAGAAGGAGTAGCAATGGTAGTGGCCATACTGGATGTCTGAGCAGACCATTTTCATTTAGAACCTACCAGACCTTGTGATGAATGTGCATGAAAAGTTTCCTGGCAATCATCAAAGTAGTTTAGGAGAAGTAGCGATAACAAACTTGTGCTAATGGACAAACAAACAATGGAGAACAGTCCGTTGCATCAATTCTTCTGGTTTATGACCAGTAGAGCTAAAAATTGGTTGACTGGTCGGAATAAGATTTCTCTTTTATTCCTTTTTCCCCCTCCATTTTCCGAAAGTGAACCATGGTTGCATCATCTAATTTTGTTCCTTTGAGAAAAGACCATGTTAGTATTACTTAACAACATGATGTAATATGATAGATATACACTATCTTTATAATTACTTAAATAATTTACGTTTGATATAACTTGTTGTAATCTATGAACCAATCATAATTAGTGAACAGCACGCAACGGTAGCCATTATTGAATCATGCTTTCTAGAATACAAAATATACACTTCCAATAATTTCTTATTAATGGTTAATTTATATGAAATGCCATAAAATAATGTATATACATGTAAAGCATAATAAAAGCAACATATATATTTCAGACATTTTAATATAGCAATTCCATTTTAAGATATTTAGTGGCTTTGGTTAGTTTTTGGTGGGCAATGAAAGTAAGGTGTCTTACATACACAGTATGCCAAATTCATTTCCAAGACTGCATACACTTCATTGTTTTCCAGGCTAATATCCATAATTTATTTAATCTACTTTGAGTGTTAATTCTTTTTTAGCTTCAAATGTTCCTTCTACTTGGGATTTCATGGAAAAATAATGATATGCAACTTTACCGACATACCTGAAGGGCAGGCTTTGACCAGAGTGTATACCCTGCCATTGTCCACTGACAGTGGAACACATTCTTCTCGAGTGTGTCATCTTCCACGCTGTCAGAGACAAGTATTTTGAAGTGAACTTGATGAAGAAACTGTATGATGATGTAGCACAGGAGAACATCTTAAGACATTTTGTGGGGATAAAGTTTATATATAAAAAATTTACATTCTAAGGACTTTACATGTGTAACCTTTATCTTTTATTACGTATACATTTTAAATTTTTTTTAACCTTTTAACCGTTAATATTTAATCTTGCTGTACATCATGTTTACAATCATTTAAAAGGGTTTGTCTTCCTCAAATTTTATACAAGTCTTCTTTTTTACATTTTTAGAACTTAACTGCAAATGTGTTGTACAAGGGGCTGCATTATGCACTATACAAGGGGATGCATTATATACTGTACAAGGGGATGCATTATATACTGTACAACGGGCTGCATTATGCACTGCACAAGGAACTGCATTATGCACTATACAAGAGGCTGCATTATGCACTGCACAAGGAACTGAATTGCTGTATACATACAAGAGACTGCATTATACACTGTACAAGGGGATGCATTATGCACTATACAAGGGGATGCATTATACACTGCACGAAGGACTGCATTATACACTGTACAAGGGGATGCATTATATACTGTACTGTACAAGGGGCTGCTTTATGCACTGTACAAGGAACTGCATTATACATTGTACAAGAGGCTGCTTTATGCACTGTACAAGGGGCTGCTTTATGCACTGTACAAGGAACTGCATTATACATTGTACAAGAGGCTTCATTATGCACTGTACAAGGAACTGCATTATACATTGTACAAGGGGCTGCATTATGCACTATACAAGGGGATACATTATATACTGTACAAGGGGCTGCTTTATGCACTGTACAAGAGGCTGCATTATACACTGTACAAGAGGCTGCATTATGCACTGTACAAGGAATTGCATTATACACTGCACAAGGGGCTGCATTATACACTGTACAAGAGGCTGGATTATACACTGTACTGAGGTATTGGATGGTAAGGGACCATTGTATTATCATGTTTATTTAAATTAAGAATTGCTTTGTTTACTCATCAAAATCCATCAAATGAACTAATCCAATGGAACATTAATACGCACTAAGAAGGACTGCAACATCTCGTTTTCATATCAATTTTGCTCCTATTCTGAGTGAAATCTGAAAATCTGCAATTGCTCACCTTATCATGTTGGCCTAGCAGCCAAATGTAATATCAGTATGATGCAATCTTTGGCCAGGTAGCTAAAATAATAAAGTTAGCAAGGGCCATGGACCACCTTACTAGTATTCATGCATTTGACTGGTTATCAAACTCTTTCAAGATCATGTTGATATACAGTTACATTGAAAATTGAATCAAAATTTGTTCATAAACAAAGCCTCAAGTGTGTCAACAAGGTCAGCCAATCAGAGCTCAGATAACCTCATTAATATATCTGAATTTTACTGGCTATCAAACCTGTATGAGATCTTGTGGATATAAACCTAAAAAGCAAGTCAAATCAAAGTCTGTTCATAAGAAAACCTCTACTGCATCGGATCCATTCAGGTCAATCAATTAAAGCCCAGCTCAACTCATTATTATTAGCTGATTTCACTGGTTATCTAATTCATCCCTAGATCTTATTGATATGCATCTACACAGCAAATAAATTACATCAAAATAAGTTCATAAATAAAGCCTCTAGTGCATCCATGAGGTCAGCCAATCAGAGTCCAGATCACCTAATTAATATGTACAGATTTTGCTGGGTATTCAACTTGTCTCAGATCTTGTTGATACAATGATACTGTTATGTATGATGTTTATATAATATTGTGGATATTTTGGGAAATTGTAAGTGTTTCTTCGCTTTGGTGTTTGCTTAAATCTTAATGTTTATCATGAAAAACATGTTTAACTAGTGTCCTTGAATTAGGTTGTTTTGATCAATATGTTTTCTCAATTTGAAGGTCAAGGCTGAATTTTGTTTACAAGTAAAATTCCATTAAGATGACACATGTTCTAGAACATTCTGTCATGTGACCAATCTTTATATATGCCATGTTTGGTGGACATTTATTCAGTTTTGACATTACCATCAGTCTTGTAAAGAGCTATTACAGTTGTGAAAATTCATTACAAATTCTAAGAGAGGAATTATTTTAAAAATTCATTGGATTATAACAGTGCTCATAAACTTTTGGATTTTGGATTTTTAATTAATGATTTTGGAATTTAACTGAACTTATTCAGAGATTTTGGAATACTTCATTTTGACATCAGCACATCAAGATTTCTAGTACATCAGGACTTTGGAGACCATTAGTACATCATAACATTCAAGGACACAGCCGTGAATTCGGAACATTCTATATTTAGGACTTGTGATTAGAACAATCATTCTTATTGGATTATTAGGATTTCAAAACACATTACTGTAAGTGACTTTTTTGATTTTTCATTTTAATTATCTAGTAATAAATTGCTTGTTCATTTTTTTTACATGATTTGTTGGTTTCACTTTCTTTCTGTTACATTTTTCTTAGACCATAGAGTCGTAACAGAAATTGGGGGCTCGTCGTTCCGGGATCTGAATTTCTTTAAAGCATATTAGAGATATTAAATTTATCTTTGAAATTCATATTGATTTTGTCTTGGAATTTTTTTTTTGTTTTTGTCTTTAGCAAAGATTTTATATAGAGAAATTTTTTTTGTGTGAAACCAACAAGCATTTACTATGGCATCTAATGTTCAGAATTTCATTTCAAAACCTACCCAGGAGGGGTTAGAGTGTATAAGAAAGGATGAGTTGCTCGAGCTTGCCAGAAAATACAGTCTATCTGAGGCAAAAGTATCATTGACAAAACAGGAAATAAAGATTATTTTAATTCAATATTTAGTAGGAAAGGGAATTTTTGAAAATAGTGCTTTAAGTTTGAAGAGAAAGCCTGTATCTGGTTCTGACAGGAAATTAAGGGAATTAGAGTTAAAGAACCAGATGGATTTAGAATTGGCAAAGCTTCAGATACAGATGGAGAGAGAGAAAGAAGAGAGGCAGATGGAGAGAGAGAAAGAAGAGAGGCAAATACAGATGGAGAGAGAGAAGGAAGAGAGGCAGATACAAATGCAGAAAGAAGAGAGACAAATACAAATGCAGATGCAAAGAGAAGAAAGGGAAATGCAATTTAAGTTAAGAGAATTAGAACTGGCAAACAGAGCACACTCCACTCCTTCAAAAACAAGTTCAGGTTTTGATGTTACTAGATATATTAGGTTAGTACCCCCTTTTCAGGAAAAAGAAGTAGATAAATACTTTCTTCATTTCGAGAAAATTGCTGAAAACTTGAAATGGCCCAGATAGCATTGGACTTTGTTATTACAAAGTGTACTAATTGGCAAAGCTCGTGAAGTCAACATTTCACTGTCAGTACAACAAAGCACTGATTATGATGTGGTTAAGGAGTACATCTTGAAAGCTTATGAGTTGGTACCAGAGGCATATCGACAAAGGTTTAGGAATTGTAGAAAAGAAACTGGACAAACTCATGTCGAATTTGCAAGGGATAAAGAACAACTATTTGATAGGTGGTGCTCAGCCAAGAAAGTTAATCAAGCTTATGATAACCTCAGGCAGCTCGTATTAATTGAAGAGTTCAAGAGGTGTATCCATAGTGATGTTAAAACCTATCTTGACGAGCAGAATGTGGAAACTTTGGAAAATGCTGCTCGTATGGCTGATGATTATTCCTTGACTCACAAAATTTCATTTGGTAATAAGTCGTCCTCTCAGCAGTTTTCTGGTAAAAAACCATTTCAATCTCATTCGAGTTCTTCCAAATTTCACAACAGCACAACTGTTAGGAATCAAACATCTGATAAGACTGATCAGAAATCCTTATCTCTTCCTACGTGCACTTATTGTAAAATAAAAGGACACGTTATTTCTGATTGCTTCAAGTTGAAAAATAAGCAACAGAGAAAAGACAGAGCTTTTCCAAATGCTCTTATTTCTACGAGGTCAAGGTCACGGTCTTATATTGAAAGCAATACATTTGTTGGGTCAAACAAATCCCAGTCTGATTCTATTTTGGAGGCTTATGAACCATTCATGTCAGAAGGTTCTATATCACTTATTGGTGATTCTGCCAAGCCTATCCCAATTAAAATATTAAGGGACACTGGAGCTTCTCAGAGTCTTTTATTGTCAGGTACTTTGCCTTTGTCTGAGGAGTCTTCTTCAAGTGAAAGTGTTCTTGTTCAGGGAGTAGAGTGCGGCTTTGTAAATGTTCCTCTTCATTGTGTAAATTTGGCATCAGACTTAGTTTCTGGACCTGTGACTGTTGGGGCAGTGACTTCTTTACCCATAGAGGGTGTTCATTTATTACTAGGCAATGACCTAGCTGGAGATAAGGTTGTGGTTAATCCACTTGTAACTGACAAGCCTTGTTTGGATCAGAAAGTTGATCCTGTCGAAACTGAAATCCCTGATTTTTACCCTGCTTTTGCAGTTACTAGAGCTATGGCAAAAAGAGCTCTTGAGAGTGATGTTGATCAGGATATTATTCCTTTAGCTGACACATGTATTGGTCAGTCTTTTGATGAGATCCCTTTTTCCTCAGGTATTGATCAATCAAATGGTATTGATCACAGTGATCCTCTTTTGGCAACTCATTCTCTTTGTTCTAATCAGGATGACAAACGACAATCCCTTGTCGTTGAACAGGAGCAAGATCCCGAGATATCTTGTTTGTTTCAGAGGGCTATTAGTGAAACTGAAGCCACACAAGTTCCAGTGTGTTACTTTGTGAAAAATGGGGTCCTTATGAGGAAATGGAGACCACCTGATGTACCCGCTGGTGACGAGTGGTCAGTGAGCTATCAAATTGTTGTTCCTAAGTCATATCGACAGGAAATTCTTAATTTAGCCCATGAAACTTCTTTGGCTGGTCATTTAGGAGTCCGTAAGACTTATCACAAGATCTTGAATCATTTTTATTGGCCGAAACTCAAAAGTGATGTTTCTAAATACTGCAGATCTTGTCACACTTGTCAAATGGTAGGAAAACCCAATCAGAAGATACCTAAGGCTCATCTGCAACCTATTCCTGCATTTGATGAACCATTTAGTAGAATAATGGTAGACTGTGTTGGTCCTTTACCTAAAACCAAGTTAGGCAACCAATACTTGTTGACCATCATGTGTACATCTACAAGATTTCCAGAGGCAATTCCTCTGAGAAATATAAAAACTAAAACTATTGTGAAAGCTTTGGTGAAGTTTTTTACACTTGTTGGCCTTCCCAAATCTGTCCAGTCGGATCAAGGGTCAAATTTTATGTCTGGAATTTTCCAACAAGTTATGCATGAACTAGGCATCCAACAGTTTAAATCTTCTGCCTATCACCCTGAAAGTCAAGGTGCTTTGGCAAGATTTCATCAAACTTTGAAGAATATGATTCGATCATATTGCTTTGATACAGAAAAGGATTGGGATGAGGGTGTTCATTTGTTGTTGTTTGCTGTTAGGGAATCAGTTCAAGAGTCGTTGGGTTTTAGTCCCTTTGAACTAGTTTTTGGTCATACTGTCCGTGGACCATTGAAATTATTGAAAGAGAAACTTCTTTCAAATGAAGATTCAAAGATTAATCTTCTTGATTATGTTTCTGATTTCAAATACAAGTTGTCAAAGGCCTGTGAAGTAGCAAGAACTAATCTTCACAATACCCAGTCAAAAATGAAATTAAGGTATGACAGAAATTCACAGGAAAGGAGTTTTAAACCTGGTGAC
This sequence comes from Margaritifera margaritifera, assembly GCA_029931535.1. Lineage (NCBI taxonomy): Eukaryota > Metazoa > Mollusca > Bivalvia > Unionida > Margaritiferidae > Margaritifera > Margaritifera margaritifera. Next base: position 2,150,594 of record JAQPZY010001546.1, on the reverse strand, counting down.
AAAGTTCTGGCTCTCTTTCCCATACCTCAGAATCCTCTTCAGGCTAAATTTTTTGGTCCTTATACCATTGAAAAGAAAGTAAATGACTTAAATTATATCATTAACACTCCTGGGAGACGGAAACAAAAACAACTTTGTCATATAAATATGTTAAAGGAATATTTTGACAGAGATAGCTCAGCTAATTATTTAGTTAATTTAGTTGTACCTGTCCCACACAGTGAAGATATCAACGATGGAGTACAATCAGACTATAGTGACTCTGGTATAACCAATCTTCGGAATTCAGAAATATTGAACAACCTAGACCAGAAACTTTCACATCTACAACAACAGGAAAGAAATGAACTAAAACAGCTATTACATGACTATGAGCACTTGTTTCCTGATGTTCCAACACGAACAAGTAAAATTTATCATGACGTTGACATTGTAGATTCTGCGCCTGTGAAACAGCATCCTTATAGGATGAATCCTCTCAAACAGAACTATCTGAAGAAAGAAATTCAGTATCTACTGGAGAATGATTTCATAGAACCAAGTAAAAGTAACTGGAGTTCACCATGTATTCTTGTTCCCAAGCCAGATAATACATTCCGTATGTGTACTGACTATAGAAAAGTCAACAGTGTCACCAAAACTGATTCATTTCCAATCCCAAGAATGGACGATTGCATTGATAAAATTGGAAATGCGGAATATGTCACCAAGTTTGACTTTTTAAAAGGATTCTGGCAAATTCCACTGACGGAAAGGGCAAAAGAAATTTCAGCATTTGCAACTCCAGATGGACTTTATCAATATAAAGTCATGCCGTTTGGAATGAAAAATTCGCCTGCAACGTTTCAACGTCTGATGAACATGATAACATTTGGTCTTGATAATTGTGACACTTATATCGATGACGTCATTATCTACAACAACACCTGGGAAGATCATTTGGAAACCATTAGAAAATTCTTTGATCGACTCAGTGATGCGAATCTGACAATTAATTTGAGCAAAAGTGAGTTTTGCCATGCTTGTGTCACATTTTTAGGACATATTGTGGGACAAGGTCAAGTTAAACCTATAGAAGCTAAGGTCAAAGCTATCTCTGAATTTCAAGTTCCAATTTGTAAAAAGCAACTGATGCGATTTCTAGGTATGGCTGGATATTATCGGAAATTTTGTTCCAATTTTTCCAAAATTGCTGAACCTTTGACAAGTTTATCGAGTAAGAAAACCAAATTTCATTGGTCTGACAAGTGTCAGGAATCTTTTGACAAGTTAAAGACCATGCTTAAGAATGCACCAGTTCTTTCTGCACCAAATTTCAGCCAGTCATTTAAATTATCTGTTGATGCAAGTGATGTAGGGGTTGGTGGAGTATTGATTCAGGAAGACAAAAGTGGTGTGGATCACCCTGTGTGTTATTTTTCTAAAAAACTAAACAAGCACCAGAAAAATTATTCCACAATTGAGAAGGAATGTTTGGCTCTGATATTGGCTTTACAGCATTTTGAAGTGTATGTTACCTCAGCTCTTTCTCCAATTATTGTGTACAGTGATCACAATCCCCTTACTTTCATTAACAAAATGAAAGATAAAAATCAGAGATTGTTGAGATGGAGTTTGATATTGCAAGAATATAACATTGACATCAAACACATCAGGGGAAAAGACAATGTTGATTTCAGATGCACTCTTGATGTAATTAAGTCCAGTATCATAAAACATGTTCTTATGTAATTTTGGTTATTATAGTATTAGATGTATATTCAAAAGAAAGCTTTATTATATAAATCTTTCTTTTTCTTTATGAGGGGAGGTGTTATGTATGATGTTTATATAATATTGTGGATATTTTGGGAAATTGTAAGTGTTTCTTCGCTTTGGTGTTTGCTTAAATCTTAATGTTTATCATGAAAAACATGTTTAACTAGTGTCCTTGAATTAGGTTGTTTTGATCAATATGTTTTCTCAATTTGAAGGTCAAGGCTGAATTTTGTTTACAAGTAAAATTCCATTAAGATGACACATGTTCTAGAACATTCTGTCATGTGACCAATCTTTATATATGCCATGTTTGGTGGACATTTATTCAGTTTTGACATTACCATCAGTCTTGTAAAGAGCTATTACAGTTGTGAAAATTCATTACAAATTCTAAGAGAGGAATTATTTTAAAAATTCATTGGATTATAACAGTGCTCATAAACTTTTGGATTTTGGATTTTTAATTAATGATTTTGGAATTTAACTGAACTTATTCAGAGATTTTGGAATACTTCATTTTGACATCAGCACATCAAGATTTCTAGTACATCAGGACTTTGGAGATCATTAGTACATCATAACATTCAAGGACACAGCCGTGAATTCGGAACATTCTATATTTAGGACTTGTGATTAGAACAATCATTCTTATTGGATTATTAGGATTTCAAAACACATTACTGTAAGTGACTTTTTTGATTTTTCATTTTAATTATCTAGTAATAAATTGCTTGTTGATTTTTTTTACATGATTTGTTGGTTTCACTTTCTTTCTGTTACATTTTTCTTAGACCATAGAGTCGTAACAATACACATGTTGATACAATGATACACATGTTGATACAATGATACACATGTTGATACAATGATACACATGTTGATACAATGATACACATGTTGATACAATGATACACATGTTGATACAATGATACACATGTTGATACAATGATACACACAAGTTTCATCAAAACCATGTTTATAATTAAAGCCTTTAGCACATCCACAAGGTCATCCAATCAGAGCATGGATATCCCAGATTTTCAATGATCATCAAAAACATCTGAGATTGTATTTATACAATACTAAAAAGTTAGTTTCATTAAAATCTGTTAATACTTATAACCTCTTTTGAGTCAACAACGTCAGCCAATCAAAACTCAGATCTCCTCATTATAATTCACGTATTTGGCTGGTTATCAAACCCTTTAGAGATCTTGTTGATTGTTGCCAAGTAGCAATAATAAGATTCTCAATATGGCCACTGTGTTGACTATATTCTGATGAATGTGTGTGTAAAGTTTCAATTGCAATCCTCCAAGTAGTTTAGGAGTAGCGATAACAAACTTGTGATAACAGACAGATGGATAGACATTGGATGATGGACGAAAGACAACAGCCATGCCATCCCATAAGCTCTTCTGGTTGATGACCAGTAGAGCTAAAAAATAAACTTAACATGTCCTTGAATTAGATTTTCAGAGGGATAGATAAAACTACCAATCATCTTATGCAATATTGTCATGACTCAATACTACCACTGTCATCTTTAGACTGAATGAAATTAACTAACAACATAGCAGTGAGGCATTCAATGTATAAATAATAGCCACCAAAAGGATGGCTGATTCCCCTCAACCAATGATTGCTGATCCCCCTCAACTAACCATAGTTACTACAAATGTAAAAATGGCATGAATTTATCTCAAATAATGACCCTGACATGTAATGATTGGACACGAAATCACTATGCATAAACCAAGTCAAAACCTGAACTCTATCACCCTGAATTTTGAATTTCTGACCCTCAATAAAATGAAAAACTCTCAATGTTGTTCAGATGGAGGTGTGTGTGCATGTGTGTGTGTGTAACAGACTGACCCCTGGAACTGATTAAGAGCTGCTATTGTCCAAACGTAGTACACCTGTGAGGTTTGATGATAACTGGGTCCATGTAACTATTACAGTTATTATGCAGAAACCAAGTATGAAATTTCACATACAGTAACCATGACCTTGGATCTATCAATTGTAGACTCTATAAGGAGCTGCCCTTCCTCAAGTACAATGTAACTATTAACCCTTGACTTCGTAGCATCTGTTGCTGTGTAGGCTGTAGCTATACATGTCGGTTGGTTAGTTGTTATGGGTTTAACGCCATTTTTCAGCACATGATAGGCTATACATGGCGGCCAGTATATCTGGTGGAGGAAGAACCCGGGAAAACTCCAGGAAGAACCACCGACCCACAGGAAGCTACTGGCAAGCTTTCTCACATACCCATGTTGGCCGAGCCCGAGACTCGAACCCATGCAGACAGAGGTGAGATGTCGGTGATCTGTAAAGGTGAGCGGCTTAGACCACTCGGCCACCAGGGACCCCAGCTATACATGTAACAAAACCACTGAGTGCAGTGTGCTACAAATAGAACACATTACCTAAATGATTCTGTGTGAATAGGCCTGCCTTGAAAATTTGAAGGAGTGTAGTAATATTAAGTTCAACTAAATATTAACCATTTTACCCTTTTTGTACATATTTGTTATCCCATTTTTGAGTAAAATCTTATCTTTATGGCTGTATAATTACTTTTCACTAAGATTTTTTTTTATGTGCGATAAATTCCCGAGATAATTCATTCACTTTAAGGAAGTTTTGTGACCAACTGTAAACTTTCTCAACCTCTAACTCTGCTGGTTCATTGTCAACGTCTGTATCACTAAATCATCAAAATCTGATAAATAATCAAAATCAGTATTGCCTACATCGATATCGGAGTCTATATCTGACTTACTGAAGCCTTCAGTCATAATTCTAATCATCCAAACTCTAGAAAGTACTGAACAAAGTCCATGGCCTCCATTTTGAATAAGGATGAATCTGACCTAGTTACTATTTTTAATTAGCAGATTACGACTTATCTTAAATAGCAACCACATGATGTTACATCATGGTACATGGTAATTTTCCTCAATGCCCTTAGTTTCTAAAATTTGGTATTCCCTGAAGGTGGTGCTATGAAAACCAGCTCAAAATGGCCAATATTTACTGTAGGCATCGAAACACGCTTCTATGCAAATGATGCACAGGCATCCAAATGCACCTGTATGCAAATCAGATCAAGACATCAAAACACGCTTCCATTAAAACGCGGCAGAGGCATCCGAAAGTGTTTATGCAAGGTTGAGGGTAAAAATGATAAAAACTGGGTGTGGCAGTGTTCCACCTTAAGCACAGAATACCAGGCTTCACGCAATTTTGTTGATCCATGTCCCGCAAATTTTGACCCCTCTAAACCCCTTTGGTGCCCTTTTTTTGACAATACTTCTAATGCAAACAATTATTTGTTCCTTTAAAATTTGTGGTGTCCCGAACAATTGGTGGAGAGAGAAACATCTCGTCCCTAGCTCACTGAATCCTAGGTGCAACACTGGTGAGTAAAACTTCAGGAAAGTGGACTGGTCATGTGAAGCCCCAAATGATAATTTTAGCTTCAGTGACCAAAACCTTAGACATCTTGGCCAGAAAATCAGTAGGGAGGTGCCTCCACCCAGATTTGGGAAACAGGGGGACACAATGTCCATAGCTCCATGGATCCGAGGTTCATCACTGGTGTGGAAAAGTTGAGGAAAGTGAATTTATCATATGAAGCCAAGTATTATTTTACCTCCAGTGACTGTGACCTTTGACCTCTTCACAGAGAATCAATAGAGAAGTGCCTCTGCCTAGATTTGGGGAACAGGGGGACACACTTTTCCTTGCTCACTCGAGCCTAGGTGAAACAATGGTTTAGTAAACTTGAGGAAAGTGGACTTCTCATGTGAAGCCCAAAATGACAATTTTAGCTAACCTCGACCTTTGACCTCTGCATCATAGAATCAATAAGTAGGTGCCTCTACACAATAGTGAAAAAATTTTTTTTAGAATGTTGGCTCCAGTGACCTTGAACTTTAATCTCTCTGGGTCAGAAACAAAAGTGAGCTGCCTTGGCACAAGTGTAATCTTCCAATGAAATTTAATGAAAAGGCCAAGAAAACTTGACTAATCATATAGAAAGTAAAATCACATTTTCAGCTACAGTGACCTTGATCTTTGACCTAGTATCTTCCAAACCAATATGCTTCTGTCTCCACAAATGGGTAAGGCGCACATGAGGTTTGAGAAAAAAGACCCACAAGAAACTAAAGTTATGTTGCAAAAACCACCTTGTCTGTGTGCAGATAGATGGATGGACATATGGACAACACTATCATTATATCCCCCAGTACTTTCAGGTGTTTTATAAAAGAAATATAATACAATTTACCAAAATATACATCCAATTTGACAAACTTAATAATAATCTTGAAACAATTTAAAATGCAGATACAGATTTTAAAGTTTCAAAAAGGGTTTTTTAAAACAATAAATACCTTTGCATCTAGTAGCAGTTCCCACCTGGGGATGAGGAAGTACAAAATCCCATCAACGGCTCCTGGAAGGGTCAGGCCCCGTACCAGTAGAATGATCAGAACAACATAGGGAAATGTTGCCGTGAAATACACAACCTGGAAAGAGAACAAATTTTCATTTTAGTTCTAATGATTGATATTGGTGGAAGTTGCACTGATCAAGATCCATTTCTCAACCAAGTTTCTTAAATATGGCTGAAGAAGAAATGGAGATACAAACTTCCACAAAAGTTTTATAGTACAGACAGGGCCACCTAGTGTTTTGACTCTAACGTGAATATTTAACAGTGACTGACATATCAATACAAACAAACTGTTTAGCAATAATTTTAACTAAAGCAGGCAGTTTGCATGCACATGCTACAGTACAAATGAAAAAATGAGAAATTATGCACTCCTCACAGCTCATATTCTTTCAGAATATAGCACTGCCATAAGGCTGTTTTGACCCCTGGGTCATGTAAACCTTAGTCACTTATCTCCTGCATTAGTACACAAGCACACTGATTGGACATTCCTTCTCTAATCAAATAAAAGACAAGAGTCCCTCAAAGAAACTGACAATCTACAGGCCAAAAAGAACTTCCAGGAATTCTAAATAAGAATATTTCTTCGATTTAACTGCTGAGTGCTGAAACCATCTCCAATATTCTTCAAATATAACAAGATTTTAAAATTAGCTGCTGTGGTGGACATATTGGCTGTCAGATTGGCACGATTATCAATTAGAACCATGTAGACATATTAAGTCTTTTGGTAAAAACCCCATGTCAATATTACCATCCATTCAGAGGGAGTAGTGACAAAAAGATTTTCAAGACCACCATTGTGGCAGCCATATCGGATGTAAAATTGGCACCATTTTCATTTAGAACCAACTAGACCATGGGATGAATATGTGTGTATGTGTGTGTGAAGGTTCCTGGCAATCCTCCAAGTAGTTTAGGAGGAGTAGTGATAACAAAATTGTGCTAATGGATGGACAGACATCAGACAATGGACATCAGACCATCCCATAAGCTTTCATGGTCAATGACCAGTAAAGCTAACAAGGGATAAACAAGAGTCCCTCGACAGGACTAATACTCTACTGGCCAAAAAGAATTTCCTGGAACTCAAGATAAGACCATTTCTTCCTTTTAACTACTGAGTGTTGAAACCATCTCTGATATTCTTCAGCAATAACATGATTTTCAAATTATCTGCTGTGGATGTCAGATTGGCAACATTTTTTTAGGACCAACAAGACATCATTTAGAACCAACAAGACATTATAAGAAGGCTTCTGATGGAAACCTGATGTTGATGTGATTTTCCATTTTTGGAGAAGTAACAATAACAATAACAAGATTTTCAAGATGGCTGTCATGGTGGCCATATTGAATATCAGATTGGCACCATTTTCATATGGGACCAACTAGACATTGTGTGAAGTCTTTCTTTTGGTGAAAGCACAATATCGATATGACCAGTCATCTATGAGAAGTAGCCATAACAAAGATTTTCAAGATGGCCATTATGGTGACCATATTGCCAGTCAAATCGGCACTATTTTGATTGATCACCAACTAGACCTCATAAGAAATCTTTCAGTAAAATCCCATACTGATATGACCATTCATTCAGGAGTAGTGATAAGAGTGTCTGAGCAAGATAATTTTAATTTTGGACCAACCAGACATCGTAAGAAGTCATTTAGTAAAAATCATATGATGATATGAGTGTCCATTCAGGAGGAGTAGATATAACAAGATTTACAAGATGGCTGCTGTGGTGACCATACTGGATCTGCAAATGGCATCCTTTTATTTAGGACCAACCAGACATCTTAAGTCTTCTGGTGAAAACTCCATGGCAATATTACTTTTTGTTCAGGAGGAGTAGTGACAATAAGATTTCAAGATGGCCACTATGGTAGACCTCAGATTGGCACCATTTTCTTTTAGGACTAACTAGACATCATAAGAAATCTTTCTGTGAAAACCCCATGTTGATATGGTCATCCATTCAAGAGGAGTAGCAATAACAAAATTTTCGAGATGACCACTGTGGCGACCATATTAGACATCAGATTGGCACCATTTTCATTTAGGACCAACTAAACATCATAAGAAGTCTTCTGGTGAAAACGCGATGTCAAAATAACTTTATGTCCAGGAGAAGTAGCAATAACAACATTTTCAAGATGGCTGCTGTGGGGGGCCATATTGGACATCAGATCAGCACCATTTTCATTTAGGACCAACTAGACATCATAAGAAGTCTTTCAGTGAATCCCCAGGTTGATATGACTATCCATTCAGGAGTAGCAAGAACAAGATTTTCAAGAAGGCTGCTGTAGCGGCCATATTGGGTGTCCAAGCAGCATGATTTTCATTTAGGACCAACCAGACAATGGGATAAATGTGTGTTTGTGTAAAGTTTTATGGCAATCTCCAAGTAGTTTAGGAGGAGTAGCAATAACAAACTTGTACTAACAGACGGATGGACAACAGATGACAGACAACAGACCATCCCATAAGCTCTTCTGGTCTATGACCAGTAGAGCTATAAACTAGATTATGTATGGCAGCTCAAATGTGGTTCATTGTGACATTATCAGTATACTGTGACATCTGTTGCATGTTACCTTGTAACGTCTCTGTAAGTGAAGAATTCCTCACATTTTCCTCCTACATATTGGGTAAAATCTTCACATTCTGGACTAAAATCACTGTAGAGGAAAGATTGCAAAAAATGCAATATAATTTAAGTGTGATGCAGTTTTCAAAGTGTATGGTTTTCTCCAGGTAGCATTTTACCACCAAATTTACAGTATTGTGGCAGTGTCGTTATCCTTCCAAAGGGAGGTAATCCACTGTGAAGAGTATGGAGAAATTATGGACTCCACCCCCCACCTTAATATGCTGCATCCGATACTTAATTCCATGCACAATCTTTCGAACAAAATATCATCAACACTTTCAATTTTCTTTTTTTTTTGCTTGTTTTTTTCTTTTTATTCTTGTACAAATAAATCCAAAGACATGAGGGAATATGTACAATATTAGCAGAAAGTGTAGGTCTTTCTCTCACATATGCAGACCTCACAGTGAGTTGCCAATAATGTACTTGAAAAATGCTGCTTCATGAATTAAAAGTTGTTTAGTGCTTGATTTTCTTATTTATGACTGGAACTATTCTGCTAGACATGCTAGTCATGTCTTTGTCATTATTGAGTCACTGTTTTCATTGATGTAAGTGGCCCTGCCTAAATATAGTATTCAAGCAATGCAATGATGATTTTCCTGACTTAATTTGTTTCCCAGAATGACAAAATACACCACATTTGGACTAAAACCATTGGGTTGTGCTTCTAGTCTTATGGTTACAACTATTATTCACAGCATTTTTGGAGAGAAGTATCACTAAAGCAGGATACTATCACAAGCTACCTTAGTCAATGGTCTTCAACCAAAGCAGACACAGGATAACTTTGACCTGACAGAAACCAGAATGTAATCAACAATTACACAGCTCAGCTCTATGAAGCTTTAAGTAGTCTCCAGTAGCCATTGTAAACATTAATTATCATGCAGAAAATAAATTCAAACTAAAGTAATCCTGACAACAAAATGCTGTCCCCTTTTGTAATTTAAGTTTTTTTTGGGTAATTTTGTATATTTTACATTTTTACAAATTAACTTTTACTCAGTACTGTGTAACCAGTATTTTGCTTGCATGCCATTAAACGATACACATACATACACACATAGTGTGATGGGGAATAAAAGACATAAAATAATAATTCCTATGATATCAGAGTAGATTTACTATGATGAGTTGATAAAAACCAGACAATAATTTAGTTTTTTGGGTTTTAAATATCATTATTCTTAAGATCTGCTTCAGAAGCTAGTATTACTGTCCACCCCTAAAAGCCAGATTTTACTAGGTGTAAGTCACAGGCTTTAAATAACATGGGAGTGACAGCCAGTGTTAGAAACAAAGTTCATGCTTCAATAATTACCTTGATAAGCCACCATAACTGAGGCCTCACATGAGAAGCCTGCAATCTACCCAGGTGATTCATGTAAAATACACCATTAACCTGTTGAGGGTAACCTATCACAATATACAACGTACATATTGTTAATATGGCAAGTTTACCACTATATAAACATTTCTATTCCTACTTCCAAATGCCTGATCAGAAAGGACCTTCTGTGTAGGTTAGGGTGTATAGAGCATGGAAGAGTCTATGTGTAGGTTAGGATGTATAGAGCATGGAAGAGTCCATGTGTAGGTTAGGATGTATAGAGCATGGAAGAATCTATGCGTAGGTTAGGATGTATAGAGCATGGAAGAATCTATGTGTAGGTTAGGATGTATAGAGCATGGAAGAATCTATGTGTAGGTTAGGATGTTTAGAGCATGGAAGAGTCTATGTGTAGGTTAGGGTGTATAGAGCATGAAAGAGTCTATGTGTAGGTTAGGGTGTATAGAGCATGGAAGAGTCTATATGTAGGTTAGGGTGTATAGAGCATGGAAGAGTCTATGTGTAGGTTAGGGTGTATAGAGCATGGAAGAGTCTATGTGTAGGTTAGGGTGTATAGAGCATGGAAGAGTCTATGTGTAGGTTAGGGTGTATAGAGCATGGAAGAGTCTATGTGTAGGTTAGGGTGTATAGAGAATGGAAGAGTCTATGTGTAGATTAGGGTGTATAGAGCATGGAAGAGTATGTGTAGGTTAGGGTGTATAGAGCATGGAAGAGTCTATGTGTAGGTTAGGATGTATAGAGCATGGAAGAGTCTATGTGTAGGTTAGGGTGTATAGAGCATGAAAAAGTATATGTGGTCATGAGCCAAACACAAATACTTCACCTATGTAATTAGAGCATAAAATGCAAGTCATATTGATCCTCTTTGGTTGTAAGGGTGTAGTACTAACAGAGATGTATCCAATTATCAATTTTGATGATTAGAACATAAACAGCACCCAATAAATTAGCTTTAAGCACAAAATTTCAACAGTCAGTGAAGCATGAGTTTGGGTCAAAGAGACCTCGTTTTGCAATAAAGGTGTAACACTTACAAAGATGCATCCCCTCAACAAATTTCATGATTCTAGAAAGGATAGTATGCATATCGCATGCTTAAAACTCATGCTGTCATGAGCTAAATGCAAAAACTTAACCCAAACCGGTAGAAAATGAAATATAGGTCACAATGATTTTTATTTGTTGTAAGGGTGGTACTGAGATGCATATCATCAACAATTTCATGATTCTAGCATGAACAGTGCCTGAGAAATTAACCTCAAGTACAACATTTAACCATAGTCAGTGAAGCAAAAATATGGGATATAAGGATTTGCTTTTGAAATGAAGGAGTAGTGCTCATTAAGATGCATCTTCTTATCAAGTTTCATAATTCTAGATACAATAGTATGTACATAGCAAAAACGTTAAGTGGTAATGAGCTAACCGTAAAACAAGTCTGCCAAATTAGAGTCTATGTGTAGGTTAGGGTGTATAGAGCATGGAAGAGTCTATGTGTAGGTTAGGATGTATAGAGCATGGAAGTGTTAATGAGCTAACCGTAAAACAAGTCTGCCAAATTAGAGTCTATGTGTAGGTTAGGGTGTATAGAGCATGGAAGAGTCTATGTGTAGGTTAGGGTGTATAGAGCATGGAAGAGTCTATGTGTAGGTTAGGGTGTATAGAGCATGGAAGAGTATGTGTAGGTTAGGGTGTATAGAGCATGGAAGAGTCTATGTGTAGCTTAGGGTGTATAGAGCATGGAAGAGTCTATGTGTAGGTTAGGGTGTATAGAGCATGGAAGAGTCTATGTGTAGGTTAGGGTGTATAGAGCATGGAAGAGTCTATGTGTAGGTTAGGGTGTATAGAGCATGGAAGAGTCTATGTGTAGGTTAGGATGTATAGAGCATGGAAGAGTCTATGTGTAGGTTAGGGTGTATAGAGCATGAAAAAGTATATGTGGTCATGAGCCAAACACAAATACTTCACCTATGTAATTAGAGCATAAAATGCAAGTCATATTGATCCTCTTTGGTTGTAAGGGTGTAGTACTAACAGAGATGTATCCAATTATCAATTTTGATGATTAGAACATAAACAGCACCCAATAAATTAGCTTTAAGCACAAAATTTCAACAGTCAGTGAAGCATGAGTTTGGGTCAAAGAGACCTCGTTTTGCAATAAAGGTGTAACACTTACAAAGATGCATCCCCTCAACAAATTTCATGATTCTAGAAAGGATAGTATGCATATCGCATGCTTAAAACTCATGCTGTCATGAGCTAAATGCAAAAACTTAACCCAAACCGGTAGAAAATGAAATATAGGTCACAATGATTTTCATTTGTTGTAAGGGTGGTACTGAGATGCATATCATCAACAATTTCATGATTCTAGCATGAACAGTGCCTGAGAAATTAACCTCAAGTACAACATTTAACCATAGTCAGTGAAGCAAAAATATGGGATATAAGGATTTGCTTTTGAAATGAAGGAGTAGTGCTCATTAAGATGCATCTTCTTATCAAGTTTCATAATTCTAGATACAATAGTATGTACATAGCAAAAACGTTAAGTGGTAATGAGCTAACCGTAAAACAAGTCTGCCAAATTAGAGTCTATGTGTAGGTTAGGGTGTATAGAGCATGGAAGAGTCTATGTGTAGGTTAGGATGTATAGAGCATGGAAGTGTTAATGAGCTAACCGTAAAACAAGTCTGCCAAATTAGAGTCTATGTGTAGGTTAGGGTGTATAGAGCATGGAAGAGTCTATGTGTAGGTTAGGGTGTATAGAGCATGGAAGAGTCTATGTGTAGGTTAGGGTGTATAGAGCATGGAAGAGTATGTGTAGGTTAGGGTGTATAGAGCATGGAAGAGTCTATGTGTAGCTTAGGGTGTATAGGGCATGGAAGAGTCTGTGTGTAGGTTAGGATGTATAGAGCATGGAAGAGTCTAGGTGTAGGTTAGGGTGTATAGAGCATGGAAGAGTCTATGTGTAGGTTAGGGTGTATAGAGCATGGAAGAGTCTATGTGTAGGTTAGGATGTATAGAGCATGGAAGAGTCTATGTGTAGGTTAGGGTGTATAGAGCATGAAAAAGTATATGTGGTCATGAGCCAAACACAAATACTTCACCTATGTAATTAGAGCATAAAATGCAAGTCATATTGATCCTCTTTGGTTGTAAGGGTGTAGTACTAACAGAGATGTATCCAATTATCAATTTTGATGATTAGAACATAAACAGCACCCAATAAATTAGCTTTAAGCACAAAATTTCAACAGTCAGTGAAGCATGAGTTTGGGTCAAAGAGACCTCGTTTTGCAATAAAGGTGTAACACTTACAAAGATGCATCCCCTCAACAAATTTCATGATTCTAGAAAGGATAGTATGCATATCGCATGCTTAAAACTCATGCTGTCATGAGCTAAATGCAAAAACTTAACCCAAACCGGTAGAAAATGAAATATAGGTCACAATGATTTTCATTTGTTGTAAGGGTGGTACTGAGATGCATATCATCAACAATTTCATGATTCTAGCATGAACAGTGCCTGAGAAATTAACCTCAAGTACAACATTTAACCATAGTCAGTGAAGCAAAAATATGGGATATAAGGATTTGCTTTTGAAATGAAGGAGTAGTGCTCATTAAGATGCATCTTCTTATCAAGTTTCATAATTCTAGATACAATAGTATGTACATAGCAAAAACGTTAAGTGGTAATGAGCTAACCGTAAAACAAGTCTGCCAAATTAGATCACAAATATGGCTTCCAGCGTGGTAACAAGCTCAGCCAATCTGTTGAAAGATTACAATATTAATACGCTTGGATCTAGCTCATTATCAAACCCATCCAAAATCTTGATGATCTAAGCCAACATTTCAAGTTTAATCAAATTCAGATCAGACATATGACTTTCAGAGTGGTAACAAGCTCAGCCAATCAGATGCAAGATCAACTCATTAATATGCATGCATCTCACTCATTAGCAAACTTGTACAAGATCTTGATGATATAAGCATATATACTAACCATGATCAAAATCTGATCAGAAATATGAGCTATAGAGGGATGGCAAATTCAGCCAATCAGATGCAAGATCACCTCATTATTATGTGTGGAGCGAACACATTATTAAAACCATCCAAGATCTTGATGGTATTGGCATATATTCCAAGTCTGATCAAAATCAGATCAGAAATCTGGTCTCCAGAGTGGTAACAAGGTCAGCCAATAAGATGCATGATTATCTCATTAATATGCATGGATCTCACTCATTATCAAACTCATCCAATATCTTGAAAATATCAGCATATATTTCAAGTATAATCAAAATCAGATCTGAAATATGACATCCAGAGAGGTAACAAACTCAGCCAATAAAATGCAAGATCACCTCATTACTATGCATGGATCTCATTCATTATTTAACTCGTCCAAAATCTTAATGATATAAGCATATATTCCAAGTCTGATCAAAATCGGATAAGAAATATGGCCTCCAGAGTGATAATACACTTGGCCAATTAGACGCCAGAGCACCTAATTAATATGCACAAATTTCACTTATCATCAAACTCATTCGAGATCTTAATGATATAAGCAGCCATGTATTCCAAGTCTGATCAAAATCAGATCAGAAATATGGCCTCCAGATAAGTAACAAGATTAGCCAATCACATGCAAGATCACCTCATTAATATGCATAGATCTTGGTCACTATCAAATTTGTCCAAGATTGTGATGATATAAGCCCATAGTCCAAGTTTGATTGAAATCAGATCAGAAATATGGACTCCAGAGTGGTAACAAGCAATTGTTGACTGACGGATGCATGACAAAATCAACAAAGGGTGCAGGGCTGTAACTTCTCTAAATGGTGACAAGGAATACTGGAAATCAAACTCATTCAAGGTCTCATAAAAATATAACTGGCTGCTAAATTTACTTGAAATCCAATGATTCTTGCTAAAGTTGTGCTGCAGAAACCAAAGTTAAGGAGAGGAGCAATCAGAAGCCATAACTCCCCTAAATGGTGATAAGGAACACTGGAAATCAAACTCATTCAAGAATTATCAATATAAAAGTTGAATGCTGTTCTGGTTGAAATTTGCCCGTTCTTGGTAATGTTATCTTGCAGAAACCAAAGTTAGGCTTGTTGTTTTGTTTTTTTGGGGGTTTTTTTGTACTTTTAATGGCACTTTTAACACATTATTGGCTATATCATGCCAATAAAATGGGAGCTAAGTTGGACACACCAAGGCAGCCAACCCAATCTGGCCTGGGTGGGTACCAAACCAGTGACCCCTGCAGTATGAGTCCACTCTACTATCTCCCATGATTCCTGTAAAAGTTTACATAACTGAAAATCATCAGTATAAAGCTACATACCAAATTCAGTTGAAATTCAATTATTTCCATACATGTGAACCTCCCAGCTGGAAGGATTTTCAAGCTGAGGTGAGGGTTGTCTCCCTTCCCTCCCATCGCTCATTTAAATCTCTGCGTACTCAAAATTATTATTAAAAAAATTCTGGAACAGACATTTTTCTGGATTTTTTTCACACCTTGCTTCTAATGTAGTATATTTATGGTAAAGACTTTCTGTGATCACTTGAATGTGAACTGGCTTACATGAACATGACACCTTAATTGCTAATTTGACTTACAATAACCTAAAAGTATTCATTGGATTATACTATGTGTGATTCATAGTAATTCAGAAAGTATTAAAGACTCTAATGTATTATGGTTGGATTACTAAAGAGCTCAAGCAGCATAAAGCAATTAACATTACTTGGATACTTTCGGCAGGGTCAGTTTGGCTTCAGTGTTTAAAGTTTGTAGAAATGGATTAAAAAACTCTGTGTGATCAGAAGTAATTTGGAAAGGATTAAAGACAATAATCGATTATGGTTGGATTAGTCATTACTAAAGAGCTCAAGTGGCACAGAACAGGTCAATTTGGCTTTAGTATAAAAAGTTTGTCAAGATATCTAAACACGCATCATCTCCCAATGCTAAAACACCAAAATCTAAAGAACTGAAATATCACATGAAATTCAATAATTGATGGAAACAGTAAATTTCAGTGGTTAGAATCAAATTCAAAGGGATATGAATATGCAATCTGCTATTCCTGTAAGTCAATTTTAAGAAGAAGTTCCCAAATTCGACCCAGACAGCACCAACCCTAAGAAGTACTGGCAGGCAGCCAGCAACCTGAATCTACCCACATGCAGGGAACAATTTAAACTTCTTGGTGGACCCAGTAGAGGACATTTTCTATTCTGAGGAAAAATCAGGCTGACTCAAGAGGAAACCTGGATCCAGTAATGATACATCACCTACTAAGTGTTGAGATCAACAATGATGAGGACTGTCACAAATATAATCCATGCAATGATCTACAAAAAAAGGCTAAAAATGCTTGCGTTACATATAAGGATAGTATGAAAGGCAACACGTTACTGTGAAAGGACTGATGTGATGAGATGATGTGTATATTTTAATATAGAAAAAATAAATTTGTTAAAAAGTTGTCATATTTGTCCATTTGCATGGTAAAAATCAGGTTGACAAAAACGCTTCTGATTTGAAGTCAAAACTCCTTACCAAATTTTCCAAATCTCCTGATCTGTCCTAAGCTGATCTCTCTGTTCTGTCACATGTATGTATTCCTATTATATTTTTTTGACGAAACTTAACTGCTGATGAACTAATAGACAGATAATGTAATTACTATAGGACTCAATCAATTTCACTATTAAGAAAAACAGCACTATTATCCTACCTTGCCAGTCAATTTTGGCCCCTTCCAGATACAGAAGTACACAATAATCCAGCACATCAGCAAAATAAGGGCCAGATCCCATTTCAGAACCCCTGCTTCATCGATCCCCGACGTTTTCTCCAGAAGTCGTCTTCTGGAAAAAGAGAGTTTCAAGAGAGGACTAAAATAATTCCTCCAAATCCTTGAATCTGTGGCAACTCGCACAATGGTTTAGAACTTGAATATTTTATATTTTGAAAAAAGCCTTTATCTGAAGGTGAAGGCTCACATTTTTCCAGTGCACTCTAAATCTAGAGATCATTCACCTGGCTGACATCTAATATAAAAGCTAAATGCAAGGGCAGTTGGCCAAGTAATCTGGATTAGCATGGTCCTTTGTAAGATAGAACGGTTTTTAAAAGTTTGTTTAATAATGGAGCTATATTGGAAGACAGATTGGTATCATTTGTGCAGATTTGAAAAGCCTTATGCCAGGTTGCTTTCAGTCAAATTTGGTCAAATCTGCTGAATGATTTTTTTTTTTAAAAAAAAAGGGGTAGCTGACAGATATTTAAATTTTTAGTAATGGCAGCCATATCTGATAATGGATCAGCATTAAAAGTCTCCATGCCAGCATGCTTTTTTGCAAAATTTGGTCAAATTCTGTTCCGTAGTTTTGGAGAAGCCATTGAATGTTATTTCTATTATAAGTAACAGTGGCCATATTTGATGGAGGACAGGTATTATTTCGATCCATTTCAAAGGTCTTTATGTCATGATGCTATCTGTCAAATTTGGTCAAATTCTGTTCAACATAGAAAATGCTGTTTAAAGATTTTTGTTGCAAGTAAAAGCAACCATATGGTGGATTGGCATCATTTGTATGAATATTAAAAGTCTCCATGCCAGCATGCTTTTTTGCAAAATTTGGTCAAATTCTGTTCCGTAGTTTTGGAGAAGCCATTGAATGTTATTTCTATTATAAGTAACAGTGGCCATATTTGATGGAGGACAGGTATTATTTCGATCCATTTCAAAGGTCTTTATGTCATGATGCTATCTGTCAAATTTGGTCAAATTCTGTTCAACATAGAAAATGCTGTTTAAAGATTTTTGTTGTAAGTAAAGGCAACCATATGGTGGATTGGCATCATTTGTACAAAATTGAAAGGCCTTTCTGCCAGGATGCTGTATGCAAAGTTTGGTTAAAATTTGTCCAACAATTTTTGAGAAGTTGAAAATAACATTTGTTGCAGATATTTTCAAGCATTGTTACTCTTTACTCTTGTCTTTTCAGAATGAAGAACGATATCATGCTTTTTTGAATTAGTCCAAAATAACCCCCTACCATTTTGTATTAAACTTATGGTGTAAGAGACAAGTGTTTGAGAATTTGATTTTGTATTAAAATTAGGGTGCAACAGACAACTGTTTGAGGATTTGATTATATATTAAAATTAGGGTGTAACAGACAAGTGTTTGAGAATATGATTTTGTATTATAATTAAGGTGTAATAGAAGGGGTGAAATGATATACCTCTGCCATGTATTGATAAGATTCACAATATACAGCCTATTATATGATACATTATCGATACACATATCAACTTGATGGTCGTTTCATCTTTAGAAGGTCTGTCAGTGGTAGGATGGTGCTGTTTTTTATGTGTTGATATACTGGTTGTATTTCAAGTATGCAGATTACAGACAGACAGACTTATCATATGCCATTCTCATCCTTAACAAGATAAAAATAAGTACTTCCAAACAGACTACTTGTTAGGTGGCGGTGATTTTTATTCAACCTTTTAGGCCATTTTATCAGGTGCAGGACTCATCTTGGTTACCACACCCTTTGTTTTGCAATGCATGAATGCTTTAAAAACATCTTGTTACAAATTTCATGTCTTCACTTAAATTTGGAAGGCATTACAGTGTTATCTTCAAATTTCATGTCTTCACTTAAATTTGGAAGGCATTACAGTGTTATCTTCAAAACTGAAGAAATAGTTTAATTTCCTTGTGCAAGAAAAATCTTATCTAAAACAAGTCCAAGTGTGGGAGTGGAGATGACTAACATCCAAATCCATCACACTGTACTTCTTGCAAATGCAAAACAACTGCCATGGCCACAGACACTCGTTTCTGTCAGTGAAAATGGAAATTATTGACAACACCCACTCTCCTTCTACAAATTAACAAGGCAACTATAACTCATGCAGTTTGGAATCTGCCCCCTTGCTGATTCAGTGCTAATATTTAGCTTTGCTGGTCATAGACCAGACAAGTCTATGGGATGGGATGTTAGAACAAGTTTGTTATTGCTACACCTGAAGGATAGCCTTGAAACTTTACAAACACATTCATACCATTATATATAGTGCATTTAAATGCTGCAAATTTTGAACCCAGAACAATCATTGATAATAATACATTCATAAATGTGTTAGAATGTATGTATTCAAAAATTTGACACATTTGTTACAACGACAAGGCGAGAAAAGGACATACTCAAAGAAATCTTCAGTGGGAGACAAAGATTTATTAGGCTTAACATCCACAACAGTAAAGTTGGTAGCAGGATCTGTATATGTATTGTTTCTGCCATCCCAACAGCGATCAGAGTTCCAGATGTTGCTGCAGTCTGACCATGGCAACACAGAGACAAAGGAGCTGAATAAGTAGTAGAAAGCCCAGGCAATGATGACGTTGTAGTAAGTCGTGAAGAGAAATGAAATCACAACTGTAGCGAGGCCTGCACCTGTTACAAATATAAAATATATATATTATACAATTTCAAGTTATTGCTGACTGGAAGTTTAAGACGGCATGTGGTGGCATGGATACCCATTGCTCCTTACCCAATTTCACCCATGTGGTGGCTTAAATACCTAATGCTACTTGCCCTATTTCATCCATGTGATGGATTTAATGCCCACTGCTAGTTTCCCTATTTCACCCATGTGATGTCTTGGATACCCACTGCTCCTTACCCTATTTCACCCATGTGATGACTTGGATGACCACTGCTCCATACCCTATTTCACCCATGTGATGTCTTGGATACCCACTGCTCCTTACCCTATTTCACCCATGTGATGACTTGGATGACCACTGCTAATGACCCTATTTCACCCATGTGATGTCTTGGATATCCACTGCTCCTTACCCTATTTCACCCATACGATGTCTTGGATACCCACTGCTCCTTACCCTATTTCACCCATGTGATGTCTTGGATACCCACTGCTAATTACCCTATTTCACCAATGTGATGACTTGGAGACCCACTGCTCCTTACCCTATTTCACCCATGTGATGATTTAGATGACCACTGCTCCTTACCCTATTTCACCCATGTGATGACTTGAATGACCACTGCTCCTTACCCTATTTCACCCATGTGATGACTTGGATGACCACTGCTAATTACCCTATTTCACCCATGTGATGACTTGGATACCCACTGCTCCTTACCCTATTTCACCCATGTGATGACTTGAATGACCACTGCTCCTTACCCTATTTCACCCATGTGATGACTTGGATGACCACTGCTAATTACCCTATTTCACCCATGTGATGACTTGGATACCCACTGCTCCTTACCCTATTTCACCCATGTGATGACTTGGATGACCACTGCTAATTACCCTATTTCACCCATGTGATGACTTGGCTGACCACTGCTAATTATCCTATTTCACCCATGTGATGACTTAGATGACCACTGCTAATTATCCTATTTCACCCATGTGATGTCTTGGATACCCACTGCTCCTTACCCTATTTCACCCATACGATGTCTTGGATACCCACTGCTAATTACCCTATTTCACCCATGTGATGACTTGGATGACCACTGCTAATTACCCTATTTCACCCATGTGATGACTTGGAAGCCCACTGCTCCTTACCCTATTTCACCCATGTAATGGCTTGGATGACCACTGCTAGTTTCCCTATTTCACCCATGTGATGGCTTGGATACCCACTGTTAATTACCCTATTTCACCCATGTAATGACTTTAACGACCACTGCTCCATACCCTATTTCACCCATGTGATGGCTTTGATGACCACTGCTCCTTACCCTATTTCATCCATGTGATGACTTGGATGACCACTGCTCCATACCCTATTTCATCCATGTGATGACTTGGATGACCACTGCTCTATACCCTATTTCATCCATGTGATGGTTTGGATACCCACTGCTACTTACCCCATTTCATCCATGTGATGACTTGGATGACCACTGCTCCATACCCTAATGCACCCATGTGATAGCTTTGATGCCCACTGCTCCTTACCCTATTTCACCCATGTGATGACTTTGATGCCCACTGCTCCTTACCCTATTTCATCCATGTGATGACTTGGATGCCCACTGCTCCATACCCTATTTCATCCATGTGATGGTTTGGATACCCACTGCTACTTACCCTATTTCATCCATGTGATGACTTGGATGACCACTGCTCCATACCCTATTTCATCCATGATATGGTTTGGATACCCACTGCTACTTACCCTATTTCACCCATGGCACGTCCATGCTTAATAATAAGCCAATCCACAAATGCTTACCATGGGGAAAAATACTGAAGTTTGGTAACTAAACTCCATAGAGCACAATGATTGACTCGCTCATTTTCTGACATGTTCAATTCTGGAACTAGCACATAAAAGGGTAAAAGGGTAAGTTGATGTCTACCTAAATTTAGTGATTTACTCTTGGTTTTCAAGCAGTTTCCACTATCTATAAAACCACCTAAAGTCTCTAAATACACCATCCAAAAATAAAGTCTCTAAATGCATCATCAAAAAATAAAGTCTCTAAATGCATCATCAAAAAATAAAGTCTCTAAATGCATCATCAAAAAATAAAGTCTCTAAATGCACCATCAAAAAATAAAGTCTTTAAATACACCATCAAAAAATAAAGTCTCTAAATATATCATCAAAAAAAACTCAGTAAAAGTTGTGAAACTTGAGGTAAACTCAATGCTGAATGCAAATAACGTATTTTCTGCATGTCTTCAGACCACAAATAATAATTCATTTATTTGTGGTCCAAAAACATTAACTTTCTTCACTTGGAATCCAAAAACAAATGGGATAAAAACCATCACCCAGCAATGAAATTAGCAGCTATGATAATGTGCTACCAATGAAGTAAAAGAGGCAAATGTTTCTACGAAGAGTAATGAATGGAAAAGAGTCTTTACTTGCCTAGTTGTTGTATTTAATATACTGTATGTCCATTACTTGCCTAGTTGTTGTATTTAATATACTGTATGTCCATTACTTACCTAGTTGTTGTATTCAAAATACTGTATGTCCATTACTTGCCTAGTTGTATTCAATATACTGTATGTCCATTACTTACCTAGTTGTTGTATTCAATATACTGTATGTCCATTACTTGCCTAGTTGTTGTATTTAATATACTGTATGTCCATTACTTACCTATTTTGTTGTATTTAATATACTATATGTCCATTACTTGCCTATTTTGTTGTATTTAATATACTGTATCTCCATTACTTGCCTATTTGTAGTATTTAATATACTATATGTCCATTACTTGCCTAGTTGTTGTATTTAATATACTGTATGTCCATTACTTACCTAGTTGTTGTATTTAATATACTGTATATCCATTACTTACCTAGTTGTTGTATTCAATATACTGTATGTTCATTACTTGCCTAGTTGTTGCATTTAATATACTGTATGTCCATTACTTGCCTAGTTGTTGTATTTAATATACTGTATGTCCATTACTTACCTAGTTGTTGTATTCACAATAATGTATGTCCATTACTTGCCTAGTTGTATTCAATATACTGTATGTCCATTACTTACCTAGTTGTTGTATTCAATATACTGTATGTCCATTACTTGCCTAGTTGTTGTATTCAATATACTGTATGTCCATTACTTACCTATTTGTTGTATTTAATATACTGTACATCCATTACTTGCCAATTTTGATGTATTTAATATACTATATGTCCATTACTTGCCTAGTTGTTGTATTTAATATACTGTATGTCCATTACTTGCCTAGTTCTTGTATTCAATATACTGTATGGCCATTACTTGCCTAGTTGTTGTATTCAATATACTGTATGTCCATTACTTGCCTATTTGTTGTATTTAATATACTGTATGTCCATTACTTGCCTAGTTGTTGTATTCAATATACTGTACATCCATTACTTGCCTATTTGTTGTATTTAACATACTGAACATCCATTACTTGCCTATTTTGTAGTATTTAATATACTTTATGTCCATTACTTGCCTAGTTGTTGTATTTAATATACTGTATGTCCATTACTTGCCTAGTTGTTGTATTTAATATACTGTATGTCCATTACTTGCCTAGTTGTTGTATTTAATATACTGTATGTCCATTACTTACCTATTTTGTTGTATTTAATATACTATATGTCCATTACTTGCCTAGTTGTTGTATTCAATATACTGTATGTCCATTACTTGCCTAGTTGTTGTATTTAATCTACTGTATATCCATTACTTACCTAGTTGTTGTATTCAATATACTGTATGTCCATTACTGGCCTAGTTGTTGTATTTAATATACTATATGTCCATTACTTGCCTAGTTGTTGTATTTAATATACTGTTGTCCATTACTTGCCTAGTTGTTGTATTTAATATACTGCATGTCCATTACTTGCCTAGTTGTTGTATTTAATATACTGTATGTCCATTACTTACCTAGTTGTTGTATTCAAAATACTGTATGTCCATTACTTGCCTAGTTGTATTCAATATACTGTATGTCCATTACTTACCTAGTTGTTGTATTTAATCTACTGCATGTCCATTACTTGCCTAGTTGTTGTATTCAATATACTGTACATCCATTACTTGCCTATTTGTTGTATCTAATATACTGTACATCCATTACTTGCCTATTTTGTTGTATTTAATATACTATATGTCCATTACTTGCCTAGTTGTTGTATTGAATATACTGTATGTCCATTACTTGCCTAATTGTTGTATTTAATATACTGTATGTCCATTACTTGCCTAGTTGTTGTATTTAATATACTGTATGTCCATTACTTACCTATTTTGTTGTATTTAATATACTATATGTCCATTACTTGCCTAGTTGTTGTATTTAATATACTGTATGTCCATTACTTGCCTAGTTGTTGTATTCAATATACTGTATGTCCATTACTTGCCTAGTTGTTGTATTTAATATACTGTATGTCCATTACTTGCCTAGTTGTTGTATTTAATATACTGTATGTCCATTACTTACCTATTTTGTTGTATTTAATATACTATATGTCCATTACTTGCCTAGTTGTTGTATTCAATATACTGTATGTCCATTACTTGCCTAGTTGTTGTATTTAATCTACTGTATATCCATTACTTACCTAGTTGTTGTATTCAATATACTGTATGTCCATTACTGGCCTAGTTGTTGTATTTAATATACTATATGTCCATTACTTGCCTAGTTGTTGTATTTAATATACTGTTGTCCATTACTTGCCTAGTTGTTGTATTTAATATACTGCATGTCCATTACTTGCCTAGTTGTTGTATTTAATATACTGTATGTCCATTACTTACCTAGTTGTTGTATTCAAAATACTGTATGTCCATTACTTGCCTAGTTGTATTCAATATACTGTATGTCCATTACTTACCTAGTTGTTGTATTTAATCTACTGCATGTCCATTACTTGCCTAGTTGTTGTATTCAATATACTGTACATCCATTACTTGCCTATTTGTTGTATCTAATATACTGTACATCCATTACTTGCCTATTTTGTTGTATTTAATATACTATATGTCCATTACTTGCCTAGTTGTTGTATTGAATATACTGTATGTCCATTACTTGCCTAATTGTTGTATTTAATATACTGTATGTCCATTACTTGCCTAGTTGTTGTATTTAATATACTGTATGTCCATTACTTACCTATTTTGTTGTATTTAATATACTATATGTCCATTACTTGCCTAGTTGTTGTATTTAATATACTGTATGTCCATTACTTGCCTAGTTGTTGTATTCAATATACTGTATGTCCATTACTTGCCTAGTTGTTGTATTCAATATACTGTATGTCCATTACTTGCCTAGTTGTTGTATTCAATATACTGTATGTCCATTACTTACCTATTTTGTTGTATTTAATATACTGTATGTACATTACTTGCCTAGTTGTTGTATTCAATATACTGTATGTCCATTACTTGACTAGTTGTTGTATTTAATATACTTTACGTCCATTACTTGCCTATTTTGTTGTATTTAATATACTGTATCTCCATTACTTGCCTATTTGTTGTATTTAATATACTGTTCGTCCATTACTTTCTGGTGCAACACTGAACGAAGATGGAACAAAGAGGAGGTTGAGTGAGACTGCCAGGATGCAGCTTTCATGACATCATCCGAAGAAGAATGATTAAGAATATCCCAAGATATAGCAATAGCTCTAGCCTCATGGGCTTTGGTTCTCATGAAGAAAAGATCTCTCAGTGAGACTGATAAACACTTTTGATAGAATAATCCACCTCAAGATGGTGGCTGTCAAAATATCAGAGGTACCTTCGAGAGGGAGAAAGAGGCAATTTCGACCATTTATTTTCCCTTTCAATTTAGCCAAATAGAAATGTAAGGTTCTAACGGAGCATTAAGGAGTCTATCTTGATCATCCCTAGCACTGCTGCAACAAAGATGAGCAATTTCAGTTGGTTCAGGGGCTACTAAAGGTACCCGATTTGTGGTCAGAAAGCCAGGCTGGCAAACAAGGGAGACTGACTCATAGCTAACAAGGTATGAATTTCACTCATTCTCCTCACTGACACAAGTGAGGGAAGGAAGACCATCTTTAAGGTAAGGTTCTCAAAGAAAGACTCACTGAAGAGCTCACAAGGTTGTTTAGATAAGCAGAGAACACATGAAAGGTTCCATGTAGACATTAAAAGAGTGAGAGGCTGGTCTTTGGAGCTCTAAGTACTTGATAAATTATGAAAGATGAAGGACTTACTCTATGGTGGAACCCACATAGAGCTTAAGGGTACAGGAGAGGGATGCTCATTAGCCCTTAATGGTGGAGACTGAGCAGTCTTTTTATTCAAAAAGAAAGAGAAGAAAATCCACAAATGTGGTCAAGGAATGGGGCTGGGTGTGGGCAGATCAGATCAATGTGTTGCTCATTGCATCAATTACAGAATACTCTCCACTTGCCATCATAAAAGTTGGAGGTTGACTGCCTTCTAGCCTCTTCAATGCAGTCTGCAATCCTGCTTGAAAATTTATATTGGTGAATAGATCATTTGATATGAGCTAGACTAGACGTGAAGGTGCAGAATCTGTGGATTGTTTTGCAGGAGGGACTCTCTGTGTTGTGCTGTGACAGTAGATCCCTCCTCAGCAGTAACTCCATGGGGACATCCACATACAGTTCAAGGAGATAACTGAACCATGAACATTGGAGTCACAAGAGATCTATGAAGATGAGCTGTGAGGATGAAGTCCTGACTCTGTAAAGAACTTGAGACATTATTCTGAAGTGTGGGAATGCATAGGCAGCCAATTAATCCCACTAAATGGATGTATACTTTTTCTCTTATAGGATGCCAATTCTGTTTGGTTAAATCAATTGAGGGTCCTTGACAGAGGTGGCAGCAAAGCCAGTAACTCTCTCTCTTATTGTGGAAAGTACCCATGTATCGTCTGTTTGGTTATACAAAGCAGCTGGAAAAAGGTACAGTATGGCACCTCTTGTGAAGTCAGGAAGACATGGACTTGGCAGGAGACGGTGCAGCTTCCTTGGGCCCACTGCTCCTTCCTTGGATGGGGGAGGAGTCTGCAGACTTCCTACCCTGGCTCTTCCGTCACCAAGTTTAACAAAAGAAAGGCGAAGAAATTTCAAGATAGTTTTGTTGGGACCCCATGCTTAACACTGAGACAAGGGACCCATAGATCTCCAGGGCTGAGAATGCTTCTTAGCCGGTTTAGCTAGTTTTGCGATGCTGAAACGAGGGGCCACAGCATGGAAGAGAGGACTGACTAACCCTTCTGCTGTCTGGCTGCCTCTTGGCCCTGTTTTAACTTTTGTGCTATTCCCTTCAACCATAGCAAAGTGGAGAAGTAGCAGAAAATTGGATTTATCCTGAACTCCCAAAAGCCTCTCCAAACTGAAGAGGATCCAGGCGTCCAAAAGACTCAGAAAGCACTGGACATAGATTTGGTGGAAGAAGGCAGTTCAAAGACCAAGAAAACTTCAGACACAAATCTGGGGAAAAAGGCAGTAAACAAAGGCAGTTAATTTACCACCTTATTGAACGTCCATACTTCCTCATCTTACGTTGCCTAACCAGTAGAGAGGTACAGAGATGAAGCCACTAGAGGAGGAAAATGAACTGACACAACTGGGTCCACCTTGAACTCGTCTGAGTCGATTTGTATTTAAGTTCATCATCCTGTTTCCACTGACAGGACAAAACTGGACTCTCCCTTCTCTCTCGTTGAAGAAGGGGCCTGGTGATGGAGGAGTACAGGAGTGATGGCCCCCTTTTTTTCCTTACATAATGAAGGCAGATAAGGGGACTTGGAGGGCCTATGGCCTGCCTGGATCAACAACTGATGGAGCCATGGAAAACTCGTTCATGGTGCCATGGGGGGTGAGGGACACATTTGAAACTTCCAGGTGGCGGGAGTCCTAAGCCCCACAGGGATTAAATGGAAACTGGGAAATGGGGGTGTCAACCTGGTCCCTCTCCCTTGCCAGGTGACTCTGTACCCTATAATTTGCCTCACAACAGGTACTAGATGGACACACTGTGACCAGTATTTGTCACCCTTCCCAGTGACCAGTGACAGACACCCAGTGACTGGTATTCACCCATGACCAATCAGGTTGACAAAAACCTGCTCAGCGAGTCCCTATCCAGAGAACTCAACTCATCTGGCAATCTAACTAGATTCAGGTCTGGTGGTGCAAGTTGAAAATTACCAGACTTTCCTTGTGCCAGAAAGTAGGGGCTTGTTCTCGGGTGTTAGCCGCTTCCTTTGACATAGAAGTGATCCCTTGGGTGCTGGTGACTTCCTTGAATCACGAAGTGCCATTGATCCCTTCCAGGATCAGAAGGGGTCTACCAGAGAAGAGATGCATCAGACTCCCTTCTTCCTGCCTGCATAGAAGTAGCAGCTTTCAGCCAGATCCAACACCGCCTCTGGCCACAAGGCACAGAATTAGATCCATCTGTGTAAGAGCATCATGCACATGCCAAGCAGGTGGGGTGAGTGTCCCAAGCAGCCTTCTTATGGTAGCATTTGCCAACTCCTTGTACCATGCTGAAAGGCTTAAAGAGAAGTACAATAACAAACAACCAGAACAAATCTGTAGGGGGTAATACCTACCCTAACACTGTTAACAACGAGTGCATTAAATTACACAAATACCGCTTAGCTAGTGGGTTCACCCAAAACCTCAAAATAAACAAAAGGAGACACAGATAAATGAATAAAAAATGCAAGGACTGGGGAGAAAAGGTCAAATGCAACATAGAAATGAATATGTTCAACGGAAAAGGTGCTGAAAATCACCAGAATTAGCTCAAATGTCAAGCACCCAAAGACATGTATAATCCTGCAAGGAGTGCAAGGAAAAGAAGTATGATATTCCAAAAGATGGAAGTGACCAAGGTATCAGACTAGGACTCTATCTGTTTTTGTGCAAGGCCTCCAATTACTAATTGGAGCAGAGAATTCAATATAATAATAACTTATAATTTATTACTGCTATTTAAGTTTAAAGACTAGGAAATTGAGCTCCATATTAACAAAACAGTCAAGCCAGTAACCCTGCAACCCCACAGACTGCCATTAGCTTGTATGAAAAAGTGAGTCTGAACAGCTTGATATAATTGAAAAAGTAAATGGTTAAACCCCATGCATTATCCTCGTAGTAGTGGTGGTACCCCATGCATAAACCCAGCATTGGTAGTACCCCATGCATTAGCCCAATAGTGATGGTACCCCATGCATTAGCCCAGTAGTGATGGTACCCCATGCATTAGCCCAGTAGTGATGGTACCCCATGCATTAGCCTGGTAGTGGTGGTACCCCATGAATTAACCTGGTAGTGATGGCAATGAACTCTAATGGAGAAATATGTTTATGCATATACATGTGTTAGGCAAATAAAGCAGTAGTTAGAGAAAGGCATCCTATTCCTACAATTGATGCAATGTTAAAAAGAAATGAACAATTGTACTGTTTCTCCAAACTGGATCTAAATTTGGGATATCACGATTTACCACTGAAGGAGGAATCAAGACAAATCACCACATGCATAACCCATAAAGGTTGACATCATTACAAAAGACTGATGTTTGGTAGTATCATCAAGTTCTTCAAAATGTCCAACAAGAAGCCGGTAACCTTTCAAACGACATCTTTGTACTGGGATCAAATATGAGGGAACACAATGAAAGATTAAAGAAAGTTATAGACTAAGTTAGATAAAGATGTCTAACTTTGAGTAAGGACATGTGTGTGCTGACAAGGACAAGTGTGTGCTGAACATGTCAGAACTTTACATTTATGGGTCTTGTTCTCTTGACAAGAGGTACTGGGCCAGCAGAAGAAAAAGTTAAAGCTATTCTAGAAGCAAGAGCATCAGAAGTAAGAAGCTTGCTGGGGTTTATTAATTTCTGCAGCGTTACACGATTTATTCCAGATTTAGCTACAGTAGCAAAGCCCTTACAAAGAAGAACACATCATTTAGGTTGGGACAAGAGCAGAAAAATGCTTTCAATGTTTTGAAAGAAAGACTGGTCAGAGAAAGAAGCATTATCACATAAATGCCATTGAGGCGTTGTTGAAACTCAACAGAGACTACATACATGTGTTTGGTGGTCAGGAATGGAGAAAGAAGCAGAGCATTTTTTCAGATCTTGCTATGTATATGTCAGTTGGTCAGTGCAACAATAGCACCAGAACCTATTAAATCCACAGCTGGATCCTGGTGTAACCTTGCCATTGATCTTTTGGGGCCACTTCCTTCAGGTCATTACTTATCAGTAGTGGACTATTATAGTTGTTACTACAAAGCTAATGTTATGAAGACCACAGCTTCAGAGAATATTGTAAAAGCTTCAAGAGAATGTTTGTTACACGTTATCAATAACCAGTGACAACAGACCAAACTTAGTGTTCAATGTGTTCAGAAGTTATCTCTCTAAACAAGGGATACAGCATAGAAGTATTTACTCCTTTATTGCCACCTGACAATGGAGAGGTTGCGTGGCTAAACAGACTTCTACTGAAATGTATCCAAACAGCTCAGACAGAAAGTGTAGAGTGGAGTAAAGCCATTCAAACATGTACATGCTTAAACATCAACACATTCAATAATTGGTAAATGTCCATCTGAACTGAGGAAAATACAAACAAAGTTGCCAGAAACTGAATTTGGAGTAGATGACGATGAAGTTAGATATTATGATCAACTGCAAAAAGAGAAAATGAGACAATATGTAGATGCAGTGTTCATTCCAGGAATGAAAAAAGTGGGACACAATGCCCCCTACCATGTCAAAAAGTGGGGTCATTTAGAATCAAGAGTCCCTTGAAGGGACTGATGCTCTACTGGCCAAAAAGAATTTCCAGGAATTCAAAATAAGACCATTTCTTCCTTTTATTCTTCAGCAACAACAAGAGTTTCAAATTAGCTGCTGTGGTTGTCAGATTGACACCATTTTCATTTAGGACCAACAAGACATCGTAAGAAGTCTTCTGGCAGAACCCCATTTTTGAGAAGTAACAATAACAAGATTTTCAAGATGGCTGCCTTGGTTGCCCATATTGGAGATAGATTGGAACCATTTCCATTTAGTACCAACAAGACATCATGAGAAGTTTTTGGTGAAAGCACAGTACCAATATAACCAGTCATCTAGAAGAAGTAGCCACAACAAAATTTTTAAGATGACCATGTATCAGATCGGTACCATTTTCATTTATGACCAACTAGACATAATAAGAAGTCTTTCAGTGAAAACTCCATGCTGATATGACCATTGATTCAGGAGTAGTGATAACAAAATTTTCAAGATGGCCAACTAGACATCATAAGAAGTCTTTCAAGATGGCCACTGTAGCAGCAATATTGGATGTCTGAGCAGCACCATTTTCATTTACGACCAACTAGACATCATAAGAAGTCTTTCTGTGAAAACCCGATGTCAATATGACCATCTACTCAGGAGAAGTAGTGATAACAAAATTTTCACAATAGCCACTGTGGCGACCATATTACCTGGTAGATATCAGATCGGCACCATTTTTCATTCAGGATCAACTAGACATCATAAGGAGTCTTCAGTGAAAACCTCTTGTTGATATGACTATCCATTCAGGAGTAGTGATAACAAGATTTTCATAATGGCCATTGTGGCAGCCATAATGGATGTCCAAGCAACACTCTTTTCATTTACGAGCAACTAAACAATAGGATGACTGTGTGTGTAAAGTTTCTTGGCAATCCTCTAAGTAGTTTAGGAGAAGCAGCAATAACAAATGCTAATGAACAACAGACCATCCTAAAAACTCTTCTGGTCTGACCAGTAGAGCTTAAAAAATGGGTCACAAATACCCTTAACTATATCTTGTATAATCAAGAAATTAAAATGCATATCATTATCACAGGCACATGCATCTTGGATTTAGTCATTTCTGCAATAAATATATTCTTTTCCAGTATTATATGCTTTGAGTCAGTTGTGTCACTAGTAAAATCAATTTGTGACAGAAAAACAACCATAATGTCCTCAAATCCTCAAATAAAAGACCTAATCCTTAAGTATAAATGAGGTCACATGATTTGTATGGACCTGAAATCCTTCATTAAATTGAACAGGGCTCCAAAAATTCTCCATTGGCTACTTGTCCTCCAGGGCAAGTGACTTGCAACTTGTACTTGTCCTGCGTCCATTTTACTTGAGTACTTCAGTACATGATACTGAATCTGTTTCATATGCCACTTGACCAATCGGATGAACATCTTGAAAAAGTTACTTGCCCTTCCTCGGACACTGCTCATAAATTTGAGTGCATGAATGGAATTTTCAAGGCCTGTGCAAACTATCAACAGCATTAAGTAACACCTGCCTCTTTACTGTGCTAAAAATGTAAAGTTAACAAACCTTTAAAGAGTGGACAGATCTTGGCCAGAGCCCCTACTGGCCCCTGTTTGGTGTATTGACCCACTGCCAATTCCATAAACAACAGGGGAACCCCACACAACACCAGCATGATAAAATAGGGAATCAAGAAAGCTCCTGAAATAGAGAGGAATAAAAGTATATATAAAATATAGCAAATCATACCATTTTCACAAGCTTAAATTGTTGAACGCAAATTCATCAAGGCAACAAACTTTGCATTCAAAATTATTCAAATTTCTTGCAAAGTAGTCATATAAAACAAAATAATTAGAGAAAAGTTCACTTTAAGATATTATAAATCACAAAACTATATTTACAAGCAGTTAAATTGTAATGAATTGAGTGAGGTTTATTTGCTTAGAGTTAAATGGTACATCAACACTTGAAAGGCTATATCATGCCAAGGCAATTAGAATAAAATGCCTTGCCCAGGGACACACCTTGGCAGCTGACTCAGCCTGCTCTGGGCAGAATTCAAACTAGTACCTTTCTTATTCCCAAGTCTGACACCGCAGCTCTAGACAATTAAACTCTCACAAATTTTATTCACATTAAACTGGTTAAACAAAGTGCAAACAGTTACTGCTGACGAGATAGTGCAAAAATTGCATTTTGGAAGTATAATTAATTGACAGGATTTAGAATGTAAATTTGATGACACTATCGTAGTATGATTTACACTAATGTATTTGACAATACTATCAGAGTATGATTTACACCACTGTATTTCAAAATACTGTCACAGTATGATTTACACTAATGAATTTGACAATGGTATCAGAGTATGATTTACACCACTGTATTTCAAAATACTGTCATAGTATGATTTACACTAATGAATTTGACAATGGTATCATAGTATGATTTACACCACTGTATTTCAAAATACTGTCATAGTATGATTTACACTAATGTATTTGACAATTGTATCAGAGTATGATTTACACAACTGTATTTCACAATACTGTCATAGTATGATTTACACAACTGTATTTGTTTATAATGCGGTATGCACCCAAGTGCAAACAGCACAAACCGTTAATAGTCTAACATATTTGGTAGGGGTGAAACGATACACCTGTGCAGCATATCGATACGATTCACAATACACAGCCTACGATACGATACTTTATCGATTCTTAGTTTAAAGAATAAGAAGGCAAACGACAAATAATTATTCATGACTGCTAAAGATTAAAGTAACTTATATAGGGTAGATATCGTTTTGTATCGATTCTTCACCTCTTGTATCGATATGTGTATCGATATGGCAAAAGTATCGATGCATCAATATATCGATGAATCATTTCACCCCTAATATTTGGGTCTATGTTGTTTGTTCAACTTATTATTTAAAGCAAATAGCACAATGGACCCAGATCTGCCATCACATTCAAAGACAAATCTGCCATCACATTCAATGACAGATTTGCCATTTCATTCAATGACAGATCTTGGTCTACAATGTTCCGAGTTCTGTATACATTAGAAACCAGTAAATATGGTAATAAATCTTGTAATAAATTATTGATGCTGACCTCTCACAATCCTGACCATCAAAAGTTTGATATGTTTTACCCTCAAGTTAATGGACAATCAAGAGCCTAATAAATATGGCAGAAGCTTTCTTTAAAAGTCAGCTAACACAGAGCTTGAAAAATCCTATGCTGCCTAGTTCAAATTATTACTGAGCAAGGGAATTTTTACTTGCGCATAATTTAAAGCAAAACATAAAGGGGGAAATTACCATTTTTTTTTTTTTCAATTTCACCAAAATCGCAATTATTGGCAAGTAGTTATTTTAAGAATTTGTTCCTCCCTGCTACAGATAGGTAAAGTTTATCTCTTATTGACAGTTGTCCACCATACAGAGGAGTTTCCTGAATATGCTCTGGTATATACTTGTATCTATGTGTTTTTGTCATCACAAATAACAGATGAACTTTAAATCAAGATTTACCAGTAAAGAGACATTTTAATAAACTCAAACATCAACAAGAGTCCCTCAAAAGGACTGAAGTTCTAAGAATTTCCAGGAATTCAAGATAAGACCATTTCTTCCTTTTTAACTGCTGAGTGTTAAAATCATCTCTAATATTCTTCAGTAATAACAAAAGATTTTTAAATTACACGTAGCTGCTGTGGTGGACATATTGGATGTCAGACTGGTACCAATTTCATTTAGGACCAGATAGACATCATTAAATATTTCTTAGTGAAAACACTATGTCAATATTACCATCATGGCAACCATATTGAATGTACAATTGACACCATTTTTATTTAGGACCAGTTCCGTGAAAACCCTATGTTGATATATCCATCCATTTGGGAGAAGAGATAACAATATTTTCGAGACAACCACCATAGTGTCCACATTGAGGGGCAGTTGGCATCATTTTCATTTAGGACCAACTACACACCATAAGAACTCTTCTGATGAAAACCCCATGTCAAAATGACTCTCCATTTTATAGTGATAACAATATTTTCAAGATGGCCACCATGGTAGCCATATTGGATGTCAGATCAGCACCATTTTAATTTAGAGTCAACAAGACATTATCAGAAGTCTTCTGGTGATGACCCCATGTTCATATGACTTTCCATTTTAGAGGAGTAACAATAAAGATTTGTTCAAGATGGTTGCCATATTGGATTATCAAACTTACACCATTTCCATTTAAGACCAACTAGAAATCACAAGAAGTCTCTTGGTGAAAGCACAATGTCAGCCAGTCATCTAGGAGAAGTAGCAATAACAAGATTTTCAAGATGGCCCATGCAGTGGCAATATTGGAGGTCGGATTGGCACCATTTTCATTTACAACCAACTGGGCATCATCAGAAGTCTTTCAGTGAAAAACCCATGCTGATATGACCATTCATTCAGAGGTAGTGATAACAGGATTTTCAAGATATCTACTGTGGTGGCTATATTGGATGTCTGAGCAGCACCATTTTCATTTAAAACCAACTAGACATCTAAAGAAGTATTATAGTAAAAAACCCACGTTGATACAACTATTCATTGAGGAGGAGTAGCAATAACAAGATTTTCAAGATGGCCACTGTGGCAGCCATTTTGGAAGTGAGAGGGCACCATTTTCATTTAGGACCAACTAGAAATCACAAGAAGTCTTCTGGTGAAAATCCCATGCCAATGTGACTTTCTATTCAGGAGGAGGAGCAATAACAAGATTTTCAAGTTGGCTGCCATAGAGGCCATATTGGACTTCAGATCAGCACCATTTTCATTTAGGACTAACCAAACATCATAAGAAGTCTTTTATTGAAAACCCCATGCTGATATGACCATCCCTTCATGAGGAATAGCAATAACAAGATTTTCAAGATGGTCACTGTGGTGGCCATATTATACATCAGATTAGCACCATTTTCATTTAGGACCAACTAGACATCATAAGAAGTATTGTGGTGACAATATCATGTCAATATGACTTTCCATTCAAGAGATGTAGCAATAACAAGATTTTCAAGATGGTTGCCATGGTGGCCATATTAGACTTCAGACTGCCACCATTTTCATTTAGAACCAACTAGAGATCATATAAGAAGTGTTTTAGTGAGAACCCCATGATGATATGACCATCCA
Source organism: Margaritifera margaritifera (assembly GCA_029931535.1). Classification (NCBI taxonomy): domain Eukaryota; kingdom Metazoa; phylum Mollusca; class Bivalvia; order Unionida; family Margaritiferidae; genus Margaritifera; species Margaritifera margaritifera. The sequence continues at coordinate 2,114,721 of JAQPZY010001546.1, read as the reverse complement.
TTAAGAACTAGCGATAACAAGATTTTTAAGATGGCTGCAGTGGTGGCCATATTGGCAGTCTTTCCCGAAATCCTGTATAAAAACATAGGGAAAAAGTAGGGCCAAATACAGCTCTCCCTTGTTATAATGCATTAGTCGGTGTCCATAACTGCCAGCCACGTTATGTACCGAACCGTGTTATATTGAGAACAGTAACATGTACAGAACTGCAATATATTAAGAAAAGCTTACTATGCCCAATAGTAGAATAGCAGGTACTATCAAATTTGTTTAAATAATGGTGTTTTGAAAAGGAAATGAAAATATAAGATTAACTTTCACCTTTCACCTCGTTTTCTTTCAACCCATATTGTTATACACTGGTATGATTTTGGTCATGGGGTCCATAGTAGTAGTGTTATATCTGGAATACCATTATAATGAGGTGCATTATAATGGGGGAGATCTGTAGGTATATTTTATCAGAAAAATAGTATGAAATTTATGTAAATTACTGAAAAAAGGAAAATCTTTAGTCCAGGTTGCCTCTGTGTTGTAGTTTATTTGTCCATTTTTGTCATGACAATGTATTTTGGTCACACGACTTCAAATGAGTACAGCAAAAACTATAAATTGTAATGAATTGCAACTAATAGGAGTAACTAGATTACATTATTTTAATTGCAACCAGATACAAACATTTAATCAATTGCCACTAGAACAAGCAATTTATTTTTGTTTCAGTTTCCAAAAACTTCACACAAAATTGACAGAGTCCAAAGGATTTACATTCAGTTTTGAATTGTAAAATTGTAAGCATGTAGTTGTAAAGTTGAGGTTACTCACACATAATATTAGTGACCATTACGGTTTGAATAGATGACCACTATAGTACAAAGACATCTGTACATATGGTCTCATGTACTTTTATAGGGGTTGTTTCAAAACATCCTTAAAATGTTTTGGACTTCGTCATTTTTTTAGTGATGTTTTTAGAAACAAACAAAAAAAAAAAAATTGCTTATTCTATTGGAGTTGTTAAAATATTTGTACCTATACAAAATTACATTATTATAATCTACAGTAAGTAATCCTATCAGTTTTAATTAATTACAATGTATAGTTTCTGCTGTGCTCATTTTAAGTCATATGGCCCAAATACATGGTGAAATGACTCAAACAGGCACATAAACCTTAAACACCCAGCTCCACATCACTTAGGCCATACATGAATTTGCTTCACTACGACCGTTCATGCAGTGTGTAATCAATTTCAAAGTAGGGAAAAATAGGAAGTCCAACAAAAAAAGTAGGAAAAGTATGAAAAAATAAGGACAACTGGAAAGACTGTATTGGATATCCAAACGCCACCATTTTCCTTTAGGACCAACTAGACCATGGGATGAATGCATGTGTAAAGTTTCATGGCAATTAGTTTAGGAGTATCGATAACAAACTTGTGCAAACAGATGGACGGACAGACAATAGACTATCCCTTAAGACAAGGCTTTACAAATTTTAAAAGCTGACTGGAAAATTAAACTTGCCCTCGGGAAATTTGAGCTTGCCCCAAAATATGATAACATAATATCACACCTAAAGTAGAAAATAAGGTAAAATAAAATATGGGATGTTTTAAAGAAATTGTGTTCTGTTTATTTTTACAAATAAAGAACTTTTGTTTTCTTTTTATCTTTCTTTGCGCCTTAAAATCGTATGCCAATAATTAAAGTTATCAAGAAAGATATATGTAAATAGTACATGTAAACAGATATGTAGATGAGAAAAAAAGGTTTAGAATGCAGATATAGCTAGAAGAATCAAGACAGACATATACATGTATATAGACAGATAAATGGATTGTAGATAAGGGTTTTGGAAATACATGTAGCTAGATTTGAGAGAGAGAGAGAGATGTTTAGGTAAATGACCTTGAACTGAAAAATTAAACAACTAAAAACAGAACTGTGATAACTAAATTTTAATAATGTTTTAATATGTCATAACATTTTTCTTTATCTACTTTTCCACTTAGAGTTCTCATGCAGATTTTAAATATCCATCCAGTAAGATAACAAGGTAAAACCAAGTCCATCACTGAAATATTCCAATATCAATTAATTCACTCTTTGCTTTTTCTGGGAAGTGTTGTGTCAACTCACACCTCCTGCTTCAGCATGCGACCTTGAAATCGGCAACATGCATCAAAACAATCTTTAACAAGCCAACTTTTGAGAATGATTTGAGAATACAAATTTTTTCCATTTAATTATTTGCCATAGAGTAAGTATGTATCAGTCTCCTGTAATTGTCACGTAAACAATAGTAGATGATAAACATTGCTTGTGGATGCTAAATGTTCAGTACATCTATTGCACTTTTATCGAAATCCAGATGGCTAATCGTTAGAGACAAGTGCCTTTTATTTCCAAACACACCTGTCAAAGAAATCTCACATATTTTATTATTAACAATTATCACCTAGTTAATTTTTAGTCGGCGACATGCATCTAAACAATCTTTGACAAGACAAATGTTTTGAGTCTGCATGCTCAGCTCATTTTGAGATTCCCGTGGCTAGGTTAGGACTTGAAAGTTGGGTGATCCTGTATATGTACAAATATTACATGTACATCTAAAATATAACTATTTATTCCCTATTTTCAAAATTACTCAATGAACTCTCAGGCTTGACTCGACTTTTTGAACTGTGCTAAGTGCATGTTAGTATGATCTTATATACTGACCGAAAATGTAAGAGTTTTGACCAATCAAAACGCAAGGTATTATTTACAGCCAATAAATTTCATGAGCTAGTCAGAGATATAGCATGAAAAATAACTATGGAGTGAAACTAATGTGATTATTCACTAATGATGGTGTGTGTGTATATATATAATACAGGGTTCCGGAAAACCACTCGTCCTGACCAGTTAAAATTTGGCTGAGCCAAGGAAAACTTTACTACTTACTCATCACTGGGCCAAGTGGATGCAGATTTGCACCCCGAGAATAAATCTGTGTCCATTGATACACTTAACAAGAGTCGAATTCAGTTCAACGATGCTTAACATCTAGCGTGGGTCAATTATCGATTACTTTTGCCTATCTTGCCTACTTGTCAGTCCAGAACATGTTGCAAAGAGAGCTGAGTTTGCCTTTTACTCAGGTACGCTTTTTACTCAGGTACATGATGCAAACCTGATATTGAAATAGGTCCAAAACATGAAAATATTGCAAAGAGTGGAGACAACGGGTTTAAAAACCTTATCATACATGGCCCCTTATATAAATATATAAGAAGACACAAAAGTTTTTGTTCTAAATCAAGTAATCGCAGTTTCACAACAATTTCTTAATGATATTCATATTTACTGTGACATTTTTAAACATTTTGTTAATGTGTAAAAATTTTCCTTTTCAGCGCTCTTTCCAACATCTTGATAAGTTAGACCTCTTATAACTTAAGAGCCTGAGAATGTCCAAATTTTGTGACATTTTGTCACGTCAGGCCGAGTTATGCTCACCCCAGATCACCAGAATTTTCAAGACTGCAGCTTTACTGATACATTCTCACAGCAAAGTGAAGACAGCAGTAGATATTTCTATAAGAATGTTATTCCTTTTCACAAGAAAAAAGGTACTAACTTACATGTATATTCGAAATAAGCGTTTTAAGTGTCTCTGCCGATTCCCACCTCATTTCACACAATGCACACCATTGTAATCTATTTAGAAAGCACATTATGTTGAGACAACAGCAGACTGGTCTTAATTTAAGTAAGGCCATGATGTAAAAACCTTCCAACACTTTTGGCAAATCAGGAATCTTGAGTCTGATAGGCGCCTTGAGTAGTTCTCTAGAAATGGAAGTTTGAATGAAATTGATCACCGAGTACAAAAGTTTGTGAAAATTTCAGAGACACTTGGAAATTCTTCTTTCAAATGAAAGTTAGCGACTTTTCTAGTCTGAAAAGTAATTACATACTGAAACAAATATCTGCTGGCATCTTCGCTTTGGTGTGACAATGTATCAATAAAGCTGCGCAGTCTTGAAAATACCTCTGATCTGGGCAGAATGTAACACTGTTTGACTGGACAAAAAATAAAAAAAAATTGACATTTTCTAGCCGTTAACTTCCCAAGTATGTAACTTATAAGATGTGTGACAGCTCACTGAAGTAAAACTTCTCCACATTAATATGACACCTAGATTATTAAAAAGTGTCAAAAAACCCATTAAGAAATGGTGGCTAGGTGCAAAACTACAATTTCTGAGTTACAAACCGTGTCTCTTATTATATATTTATCTAAGGGGCAATGAATTAGAAGTGTTTTAAACTCACTGCCTTCACTCAGAACTTAATATTTTCATGGTTTGGGTCCATTTTAGTATCAAGCTTGCATCCGGTGCCTGTGGTTTTGTCGTAAGTAGTGTAGTGGATAAGTTTACTGTGTTGAGTAAAGTGATGACAGGGACAAGTATCTGTTGCAACTGACTTGTCTCAGTGACGAGTACTTGGAAAATATTTCCTGAGCCCTGATAACAACAAATCCCACCTTAAGGCAACAGCATATAATTTGGTACCTTCTGATGACATCTTTGTACAGTAAATATGTACGAGTCATTATTGTACCCGTAGGGTATATTCTGTGGGAAATATTGGAAGGAATATTGAAAGGCATAAAAATGGGTAAAACAAAAGAAATGAAAATGTACATTTTGTGTCGTCAGAAGGTAAAACGATCTACATGATGTATATGACCTACTATTGGGCAACATAGTAAATCATGTATTTGACCTACTATTGGGCAACATAGTAAATCATGTATATGACCTACTATTGGGCAACATAGTAAATCATGTATTTTGCATACATTACACTCAAAGGTAATAATTATTTGTCACCCAATGGTATCATATACAGTGAAAATTCCTTATTACAACCATTAGCGGAACTTAAAGAAAGTGGTTATATAAGTGGGGTGGTCTAAATATCAGGGTTCCGCTTTCAGAAATCCATGTATGTATGTATGTATGTATGTATGTATGTATGTATGTATGTATGTATGTATGTATGTATGTATGTATGTATGTATGTATGTATGTATGTATGTATGTATGTATGTATGTATGTATGTATGTATGTATGTATGTATGTATGTATGTATGTATGTATGTATGTATGTATGTATGTATGTATGTATGTATGTATGTATGTATGTATGTATGTATGTATGTATGTATGTATGTATGTATGTATGTATGTATGTATGTATGTATGTATGTATGTATGTATGTATGTATGTATGTATGTATGTATGTATGTATGTATGTATGTATGTATGTATGTATGTATGTATGTATGTATGTATGTATGTATGTATGTATGTATGTATGTATGTATGTATGTATGTATGTATGTATGTATGTATGTATGTATGTATGTATGTATGTATGTATGTATGTATGTATGTATGTATGTATGTATGTATGTATGTATGTATGTATGTATGTATGTATGTATGTATGTATGTATGTATGTATGTATGTATGTATGTATGTATGTATGTATGTATGTATGTATGTATGTATGTATGTATGTATGTATGTATGTATGTATGTATGTATGTATGTATGTATGTATGTATGTATGTATGTATGTATGTATGTATGTATGTATGTATGTATGTATGTATGTATGTATGTATGTATGTATGTATGTATGTATGTATGTATGTATGTATGTATGTATGTATGTATGTATGTATGTATGTATGTATGTATGTATGTATGTATGTATGTATGTATGTATGTATGTATGTATGTATGTATGTATGTATGTATGTATGTATGTATGTATGTATGTATGTATGTATGTATGTATGTATGTATGTATGTATGTATGTATGTATGTATGTATGTATGTATGTATGTATGTATGTATGTATGTATGTATGTATGTATGTATGTATGTATGTATGTATGTATGTATGTATGTATGTATGTATGTATGTATGTATGTATGTATGTATGTATGTATGTATGTATGTATGTATGTATGTATGTATGTATGTATGTATGTATGTATGTATGTATGTATGTATGTATGTATGTATGTATGTATGTATGTATGTATGTATGTATGTATGTATGTATGTATGTATGTATGTATGTATGTATGTATGTATGTATGTATGTATGTATGTATGTATGTATGTATGTATGTATGTATGTATGTATGTATGTATGTATGTATGTATGTATGTATGTATGTATGTATGTATGTATGTATGTATGTATGTATGTATGTATGTATGTATGTATGTATGTATGTATGTATGTATGTATGTATGTATGTATGTATGTATGTATGTATGTATGTATGTATGTATGTATGTATGTATGTATGTATGTATGTATGTATGTATGTATGTATGTATGTATGTATGTATGTATGTATGTATGTATGTATGTATGTATGTATGTATGTATGACTTTCTTTATTTCCTCTTCCAAAGAGATTACATTCAGTTATTTTCATTATTACACAATAATAATAGGAACATACATTGATATTATTGGATATGCAACACACTAAACAAGTAATATATTTTAAAAAATTCAATGATTGTCAATAGTCCTTTCCATTATCTTCTGCCTCAATGCTTTTAATAACATAGCCATCAGGGACAGCAAAGGTATGTATGTATGTAGGTAGGTAGGTAGGTAGGTAGGTAGGTAGGTAGGTAGGTAGGTAGGTAGGTATGTATGTATGTATGTATGTATGTATGTATGTATGTATGTATGTATGTATGTACAGTAAGACTCCACTATAGCATGCTTCATTATAGCACGAATTCGGATATAACACGATCGTGGCATGGCTCCCAAAATTTCATATATTTGAGAAATTTTGTGGTTTTTTTCAAAGTACAAAAAATAGTGTGTAAAAAATTAATTAGCATTTTGGGGAAGAGATCGTATTTGAATTCGGATATAATACGATCGTGGCGTGGCTACCGAAATTTTAAATTAATTTCGCCAATTTCTTGAACTACTGCAAAGTTTTGTGACAAAATAAACACGAGTTTGATTTCATAATTTGGCAAGCTGTATTGTATTCTTGAAGAAAAAGTGTCTTATGATTGCATCTTTCATTATATGAATAAAGATGATGAACATTTCTGTTTGTGAATGTTCATTTCAAATGTGTCAGTAGTCAATCACTGCACTCTGATCTTAGTTTATTTTTGAAAGATGTCAGCTCATTTTAAAGCTGATAAGTGTTAATCTTATTATTGCAGATACATGAACAATAAAGTCATTAAGTCTTCTTTGTGTTTGACTTCAATGCATTCTGTGTACAATCGTTGTTCAAACAATAGCCGACATATGTTTGCTCATTCAACTGCATACACAACCAAGCACCAAACAATGTGGTGGTTGATAAAAGATTCACACCTGAAGTTCAATTAATTTAGGTCATTGAAAATCATAAAAGTCAATCTCAAAGCTAAAGGTTGTTCAAACCATGCGGCAATGATTTATAAAACATTAAAAAAAAAAAAAGCCGCCAACACGCACACATGGCTTGGCGGTGTTGTTAGACGATCGCCACATAATCAGTTGACCAGTGAATAATATTGTACATTCCCTAAAAAAAATGACCCCATTGTTGATTAACAATTATTCTTGCTGTAGTCGTTCAAACAAATAGGTGTCAGAGTTTTAATTAGTAGTTATTTACAACTGATAACAGTACATGGAAACGTAAAGCTTTTACTGTTAGAGAGAAGCTTGAAGCCATGGACAGGATTGAGTCCAGTGTTTCCACAAGTCAGATTGTGCATGTGGGCCAATAAGCCTTTGGCTTGTAAAAGCACTCACTTTGTTTTCAAGTTGACAATCCTTTTGATCAGTGCCAAGTAGAGTTCTACAACTTCCTGTGCATATACTTTGACCTTAATCCCTTAGCTGGTAAAGGCACCACACTCTTAGTTTTCCCACGTGACAACCCTTTGATCAAGCCACGAGTTTGATACTTGTTCAGTGCCAAGTAACAGAGGGTGGTTATTTGAACTCCCTGTGATCTTGCCGCACAACTGACACATGTCCAGTTGCATCCTTTAATAGACTTCTGACTTTATGATCAAAGTGTTACTTGCCCAAGCTCATTCTCTGCATAAGCACCCGCATATGACATTAAAGCTGAGGAATCAGAGTCCGACGTGATTTACGATGACTAGACGATGACGATTTACAATGACTAGACGACGATGTAGGATTTCAGAACTTTATCAGACAATGATATTATACTTCTGTTTGCATATTTCGATGGAATTATTATGGACTCACTCCTACGCATGCCATGAGATCGGTTGGTGAGTACAGGTGTTGATCCTTTAACTATTCATGCTATACAATAGACATGTACATATAAATGTACCAATGCATGGTTCTCTGAAAAAAGTAAAATATTATATGTGCAATCTCTGTTTTCACTGCATGTGTATTTCTCGTTTAATATGCATTGATTTAAGATGGTAACTGTGCCAATGAAGTTGTTTTGAGCCCACAATTTACCCCCCCCCCCCCTTTTTTTGGTGCATGCATCATTTTCTTCAGCTAAATGACTTAGTTTTGTCTAGGTTGGTTATAGCACGGTTCAGGACATAGCACGATCTCATTTTGTGGACCCCGACCATCGTGCTATAGCGGGGTCCTACTGTATGTATGTATGAATGTATGTATGTATGCATGCATACATGCATCTATTTCATCAGAGACAGAGAAGACATACACAAAGATATAATGATATATTATTCAACATTCTTGGGAACTGGGTGTGAGACAGATTTTGCCACACCCCCCCCAGTTCAAAGACTAAACTTAATTCAATAGAATGTGGCTCCATCCTCGTACTCATTACAAAATCATGGAAAGTGAACATTTGTCTGAATTTTAAAATGAAATGGTAATTATGAAACACAAGCTTTTCTGATTTTTATTTTTTATTTTCGGGGCCCTATAATTCATGGGGGCCCGGTGCAGCATACTCACGGCATCCCCCCTCCTCCTAATCACGCCAGCCCTGGTTGCATCAACAGGATAAAATATCAATGGGACATATCAAACAAGCCTGGAATAATATAATCCTTTGTATGCATCAGTGTACGATTGGGAAATTCTACCTGAAGGTCAGAAATGTTGATCCTGAAGGTGGAATTTTCCCATCTAACACCGATGCATAATGAAGGATTATTTTTGTCACATTCCTGAACGAAAAATGAGGGTCAAGGTCAAAAGGGTATATGGTGAATACTGATGTAACTTTCAAACAGCATAACACCCATGAAAAATTTCATGTTCTTATTGTTATGTATGATGTTTATATAATATTATAAATATTTTAGGAAATTATAAATGTTTCTTCACTTTAATATTTGCTTAAATCTTTATGTTTATCAGGAAAAACATGTTTAACTAGTGTCCTTGAATTAGGTTGTTTTGATCAATATGTTTTCTCAATTTGAAGGTCAAGGTTGAATTTTTGTTTACAAGTAAAATTACATTAAGATGACTCATATTCTAGAACATTCTGTCATGTGACCAATCTTTATATATGCCATGTTTGGTGGACATTTATTCAGTTTTGACATTACCATCAGTCTTGTAAAGAGCTATTACAGTTGTGAAAATTCATTCCAAATTCTAAGAGAGGAATTATTTTAAATATTCATTGGATTATAACAGTGCTCATAAACTTTTGGATTTTGGATTTTTAATTAATGATTTGGGAATTTAACTGAACTTATTCAGAGATTTTGGAATACTTCATTTTGACATCAGCACATCAAGATTTCTACTACATCAGGACTTTGGAGACCATTAGTACATCATAACATTCAAGGACACAGCCGTGAATTCGGAACATTCTATATTTAGGACTTGTGATTAGAACAATCATTCTTATTGGATTATTAGGATTTCAAAACACATTACTGTAAGTGACCTTTTGATTTTTCATTTTAATTATCTAGTAATAAATTGCTTGTTGATTTTTTACTTGATTTGTTGGTTTCACTTTCTTTCTGTTACATTTTTCTTAGACCATAGAGTCGTAACAGAAATTGGGGGCTCGTCTTCTGGGATCTGAATTTCTTTAAAGCATATTAGAGATATTAAAGTTATTTTTGAAATTCATATTGATTTTGTCTCGGAGAATTTTTTTTTGTCTTTGGCAAAGATTTTTAAATAGAGAAATTTTTTTGTGTGAAACCAACAAGCATTTACAATGGCATCTAATGTTCAGAATTTCATTTCAAAACCTACCCAGGAGGGGTTAGAGTGCATGAGAAAGGATGAGTTGCTCGAGCTTGCCAGAAAATACAGTCTATCTGAGGCAAAAGTATCATTGACAAAACAGGAGATAAAGATTATTTTGATTCAGTATTTAGCAGGAAAGGGAATTTTTGATAGCAGTGCTTTAAGTTTGAAGAGAAAGCCTGTATCTGGTTCTGACAGGAAATTAAGGGAATTAGAGTTAAAGAACCAGATGGAATTAGAATTGGCAAAGCTTCAGATTCAGAGAGAGAGAGAGAAAGAAGAGAGGCAGATACAGATGGAGAGAGAGAAAGAAGAGAGGCAGATACAAATGCAGAAAGAAGAGAGGCAGATGGAGAGAGAGAAAGAAGAGAGGCAGATGGAGAGAGAGAGAGAGAGAGAAAGAAGATAGACAAATACAAATGCAGATGCAGATGCAAAGAGAAGAAAGGGAAATGCAATTTAAGTTAAGAGAATTAGAACTGGCAAACAGAGCACACTCCACTCCTTTAAACACAAGTCCAGGTTTTGATGTTACTAGATATATTAGGTTAGTACCCCCCTTTTCAGGAAAAAGAAGTAGATAAATACTTTCTTCATTTCGAGAAAATAGCTGAAAACTTGAAATGGCCCAGAGAGCATTGGACTTTGTTGTTACAAAGTGTACTTATTGGCAAAGCTCGTGAAGTCTACACTTCACTGTCAGTACAACAAAGCACTGATTATGATGTGGTTAAGGAGTACATCTTGAAAGCTTATGAGTTGGTACCAGAGGCATATCGACAAAGGTTTAGGAATTGTAGAAAAGAAACTGGACAAACTCATGTCGAATTTGCAAGGGATAAAGAACAACTATTTGATAGGTGGTGCTCAGCCAAGAAAGTTGATCAAGCTTATGATAACCTCCGACAGCTCGTATTAATTGAAGAGTTCAAGAGGTGCATCCATAGTGATGTTAAAACCTATCTTGATGAGCAGAATGTGGAAACTTTGGAAAATGCTGCTCGTATGGCTGATGATTATTCCTTGACTCACAAAATTTCATTTGGTAATAAGTCGTCCTCTCAGCAGTTTTCTGGTAAAAAACCATTTCAATCTCATTCGAGTACTTCCAAATTTCACAACAGCACAACTGTTAGGAATCAAACATCTGATAAGACTGATCAGAAATCCTTATCTCTTCCTACGTGCACTTATTGTAAAACGAAAGGGCACGTTATTTCTGATTGCTTCAAGTTGAAAAATAAGCAACAGAGAAAAGACAGAGCTTTTCCAAATGCTCTTATTTCTACGAGGTCAAGGTCACGGTCTTGTATTGAAAGCAATACATTTGTTGGGTCAAACAAACCCCAGTCTGATTCTATTTTGGAGGCTTATGAACCATTCATGTCAGAAGGTTCTATATCACTTATTGGTGATTCTGCCAAACCTATCCCAATTAAAATATTAAGGGACACTGGAGCTTCTCAGAGTCTTTTATTATCAGGTACTTTGCCTTTGTCTGAGGAGTCTTCTTCAAGTGAAAGTGTTCTTGCTCAGGGAGTTGAGTGCGGCTTTGTAAATGTTCCTCTTCATTGTGTAAATTTGGCATCAGACTTAGTTTCTGGACCTGTGACTGTTGGGGCAGTGACTTCTTTACCCATAGAGGGTGTTCATTTATTACTAGGCAATGACCTAGCTGGAGATAAGGTTGTGGTTAATCCACTTGTAACTGACAAGCCTTGTTTGGATCAGAAAGTTGATCCTGTCGAAACTGAAATCCCTGATTTGTACCCTGCTTGTGCAGTTACTAGAGCTATGGCAAAAAGAGCTCTTGAGAGTGATGTTGATCAGGATATTATTCCTTTAGCTGACACATGTATTGGTCAGTCTTTTGATGAGGTCCCTTTTTCCTCAGGTATTGATCAATCAAATGGTATTGATCACAGTGATCCTCTTTTGGTAACTCATTCTCTTTGTTCTAATCAGGATGACAAACGACAATCCCTTGTCGTTGAACAGGAGCAAGATCCTGAGATACCTTGTTTGTTTCAGAGGGCTATTAGTGAAACTGAAGCCACACAAGTTCCAGTGTGTTACTTTGTGAAAAATGGGGTCCTTATGAGGAAATGGAGACCACCTGAGGTACCCGCTGGTGACGAGTGGTCAGTGAGCTATCAAATTGTTGTTCCTAAGTCATATCGACAGGAAATTCTTAATTTAGCCCATGAAACTCCTTTGGCTGGTCATTTAGGAGTCCGTAAGACTTATCACAAGATCTTGAATCATTTTTATTGGCCGAAACTCAAAAGTGATGTTTCTAAATACTGCAGATCTTGTCACACTTGTCAAATGGTAGGAAAACCCAATCAGAAGATACCTAAGGCTCATCTGCAACCTATTCCTGCATTTGATGAACCATTTAGTAGAATAATAGTAGACTGTGTTGGTCCTTTACCTAAAACCAAGTCAGGCAACCAATACTTGTTGACCATCATGTGTACATCTACAAGATTTCCAGAAGCAATTCCTCTGAGAAATATAAAAACTAAAACTATTGTGAAAGCTTTGGTGAAGTTTTTTACACTTGTTGGCCTTCCCAAATCTGTCCAGTCAGATCAAGGGTCAAATTTTATGTCTGGAATTTTCCAACAAGTTATGCATGAATTAGGCATCCAACAGTTTAAATCTTCTGCCTATCACCCTGAAAGTCAAGGTGCTTTGGAAAGATTTCATCAAACTTTGAAGAATATGATTCGATCATATTGCTTTGATACAGAAAAGGATTGGGATGAGGGTGTTCATTTGTTGTTGTTTGCTGTTAGGGAATCAGTTCAAGAGTCGTTGGGTTTTAGTCCCTTTGAACTAGTTTTTGGTCATTCTGTCCGTGGACCATTGAAATTATTGAAAGAGAAACTTCTTTCAAATGAAGATTCAAAGATTAATCTTCTTGATTATGTTTCTGATTTTAAATACAAGTTGTCAAAGGCCTGTGAAGTAGCAAGAACTAATCTTCACACTACTCAGTCAAAAATGAAATTAAGGTATGACACAAATTCACAGGAAAGGAGTTTTAAACCTGGTGACAAAGTTCTGGCTCTCTTTCCCATACCTCAAAATCCTCTTCAGGCTAAATTTTATGGTCCTTATACCGTTGCAAAGAAAGTAAATGACTTAAATTATATCATTAACACTCCTGGGAGAAGGAAACAGAAACAACTTTGTCATATAAATATGTTAAAGGAATATTTTGACAGAGATAGCTCAGCTAATTACTCAGTTAATTTATTTGTACCTGTCCCACACAGTGAAGATATCAATGATGGAATACGATCAGACTATAGTGACTCTGGTATAACCAATCTTCGGAATTCAGAAATATTGAACAACCTAGACCAGAAACTTTCACATCTACAACAACAGGAAAGAAATGAACTAAAACAGCTATTACATGACTATGAGCACTTGTTTCCTGATGTTCCAACACGAACAAGTAAAATTTATCATGACGCTGACATTGTAGATTCTGCGCCTGTGAAACAGCATCCTTATAGGATGAATCCTCTCAAACAGAACTATCTGAAGAAAGAAATTCAGTATCTACTGGAGAAGGATTTCATAGAACCAAGTAAAAGTAACTGGAGTTCACCATGTATTCTTGTTCCCAAGCCAGATAATACATTCCGTATGTGTACTGACTATAGAAAAGTCAACAGTGTCACCAAAACTGATTCATTTCCAATCCCAAGAATGGACGATTGCATTGATAAAATTGGAAATGCGGAATATGTCACCAAGTTTGACCATTTAAAAGGATTCTGGCAAATTCCACTGACGGAAAGGGCAAAAGAAATTTCAGCATTTGTAACTCCAGATGGACTTTATCAATATAAAGTTATGCCGTTTGGAATGAAAAATTCGCCTGCAACGTTTCAACGTCTGATGAACATGATAACATTTGGTCTTGATAATTGTGACGCTTATATCGATGACGTCATTATCTACAACAACACCTGGGAAGATCATTTGGAAACCATTCGAAAATTCTTTGATCGACTCAGCGATGCGAATCTGACAATTAATTTGAGCAAAAGTGAGTTTTGCCATGCTTGTGTCACATTTTTAGGACATATTGTGGGACAAGGTCAAGTTAAACCTATAGAAGCTAAGGTCAAAGCTATCTCTGAATTTCAAGTTCCAATTTGTAAAAAGCAACTGATGCGATTTCTAGGTATGGCTGGATATTATCGGAAATTTTGTTCCAATTTTTCCAAAATTGCTGAATCTTTGACAAGTTTATTGAGTAAGAAAACCAAATTTAATTGGTCTGACAAGTGTCAGGAATCTTTTGACAAGTTAAAGGCCATGCTTAAGAATGCACCAGTTCTTTCTGCACCAAATTTCAGCCAATCATTTAAATTATCTGTTGATGCAAGTGATGTAGGGGTTGGTGGAGTATTGATTCAGGAAGACAAAAGTGGTGTGGATCACCCTGTGTGTTATTTTTCTAAAAAGCTAAACAAACACCAGAAAAATTATTCCACAATTGAGAAGGAATGTTTGGCTTTGATATTGGCTTTACAGCATTTTGAAGTGTATGTTACCTCAGCTCTTTCTCCAATTATTGTGTACAGTGATCACAATCCCCTTACTTTCATCAACAAAATGAAAGATACAAATCAGAGATTGTTGAGATGGAGTTTGATATTGCAGGAATATAACAATGACATCAAACACATCAGGGGAAAAGACAATGTGATTGCAGATGCACTCTCACGTGCCTAGAAATGTAATATTGCTTGATGTAATTAAGTCCAGTATCATAAAACATGTTCTTATGTATTTTTGGTTATTGTAGTATTAGATGTATATTCAAAAGAAAGCTTTATTATATAAATCTTTCTTTATCTTTATGAGGGGAGGTGTTATGTATGATGTTTATATAATATTATAAATATTTTAGGAAATTATAAATGTTTCTTCACTTTAATATTTGCTTAAATCTTTATGTTTATCAGGAAAAACATGTTTAACTAGTGTCCTTGAATTAGGTTGTTTTGATCAATATGTTTTCTCAATTTGAAGGTCAAGGTTGAATTTTTGTTTACAAGTAAAATTACATTAAGATGACTCATATTCTAGAACATTCTGTCATGTGACCAATCTTTATATATGCCATGTTTGGTGGACATTTATTCAGTTTTGACATTACCATCAGTCTTGTAAAGAGCTATTACAGTTGTGAAAATTCATTCCAAATTCTAAGAGAGGAATTATTTTAAATATTCATTGGATTATAACAGTGCTCATAAACTTTTGGATTTTGGATTTTTAATTAATGATTTGGGAATTTAACTGAACTTATTCAGAGATTTTGGAATACTTCATTTTGACATCAGCACATCAAGATTTCTACTACATCAGGACTTTGGAGACCATTAGTACATCATAACATTCAAGGACACAGCCGTGAATTCGGAACATTCTATATTTAGGACTTGTGATTAGAACAATCATTCTTATTGGATTATTAGGATTTCAAAACACATTACTGTAAGTGACCTTTTGATTTTTCATTTTAATTATCTAGTAATAAATTGCTTGTTGATTTTTTACTTGATTTGTTGGTTTCACTTTCTTTCTGTTACATTTTTCTTAGACCATAGAGTCGTAACAGAAATTGGGGGCTCGTCTTCTGGGATCTGAATTTCTTTAAAGCATATTAGAGATATTAAAGTTATTTTTGAAATTCATATTGATTTTGTCTCGGAGAATTTTTTTTTGTCTTTGGCAAAGATTTTTAAATAGAGAAATTTTTTTGTGTGAAACCAACAAGCATTTACAATGGCATCTAATGTTCAGAATTTCATTTCAAAACCTACCCAGGAGGGGTTAGAGTGCATGAGAAAGGATGAGTTGCTCGAGCTTGCCAGAAAATACAGTCTATCTGAGGCAAAAGTATCATTGACAAAACAGGAGATAAAGATTATTTTGATTCAGTATTTAGCAGGAAAGGGAATTTTTGATAGCAGTGCTTTAAGTTTGAAGAGAAAGCCTGTATCTGGTTCTGACAGGAAATTAAGGGAATTAGAGTTAAAGAACCAGATGGAATTAGAATTGGCAAAGCTTCAGATTCAGAGAGAGAGAGAGAAAGAAGAGAGGCAGATACAGATGGAGAGAGAGAAAGAAGAGAGGCAGATACAAATGCAGAAAGAAGAGAGGCAGATGGAGAGAGAGAAAGAAGAGAGGCAGATGGAGAGAGAGAGAGAGAGAGAAAGAAGATAGACAAATACAAATGCAGATGCAGATGCAAAGAGAAGAAAGGGAAATGCAATTTAAGTTAAGAGAATTAGAACTGGCAAACAGAGCACACTCCACTCCTTTAAACACAAGTCCAGGTTTTGATGTTACTAGATATATTAGGTTAGTACCCCCTTTTCAGGAAAAAGAAGTAGATAAATACTTTCTTCATTTCGAGAAAATAGCTGAAAACTTGAAATGGCCCAGAGAGCATTGGACTTTGTTGTTACAAAGTGTACTTATTGGCAAAGCTCGTGAAGTCTACACTTCACTGTCAGTACAACAAAGCACTGATTATGATGTGGTTAAGGAGTACATCTTGAAAGCTTATGAGTTGGTACCAGAGGCATATCGACAAAGGTTTAGGAATTGTAGAAAAGAAACTGGACAAACTCATGTCGAATTTGCAAGGGATAAAGAACAACTATTTGATAGGTGGTGCTCAGCCAAGAAAGTTGATCAAGCTTATGATAACCTCCGACAGCTCGTATTAATTGAAGAGTTCAAGAGGTGCATCCATAGTGATGTTAAAACCTATCTTGATGAGCAGAATGTGGAAACTTTGGAAAATGCTGCTCGTATGGCTGATGATTATTCCTTGACTCACAAAATTTCATTTGGTAATAAGTCGTCCTCTCAGCAGTTTTCTGGTAAAAAACCATTTCAATCTCATTCGAGTACTTCCAAATTTCACAACAGCACAACTGTTAGGAATCAAACATCTGATAAGACTGATCAGAAATCCTTATCTCTTCCTACGTGCACTTATTGTAAAACGAAAGGGCACGTTATTTCTGATTGCTTCAAGTTGAAAAATAAGCAACAGAGAAAAGACAGAGCTTTTCCAAATGCTCTTATTTCTACGAGGTCAAGGTCACGGTCTTGTATTGAAAGCAATACATTTGTTGGGTCAAACAAACCCCAGTCTGATTCTATTTTGGAGGCTTATGAACCATTCATGTCAGAAGGTTCTATATCACTTATTGGTGATTCTGCCAAACCTATCCCAATTAAAATATTAAGGGACACTGGAGCTTCTCAGAGTCTTTTATTATCAGGTACTTTGCCTTTGTCTGAGGAGTCTTCTTCAAGTGAAAGTGTTCTTGCTCAGGGAGTTGAGTGCGGCTTTGTAAATGTTCCTCTTCATTGTGTAAATTTGGCATCAGACTTAGTTTCTGGACCTGTGACTGTTGGGGCAGTGACTTCTTTACCCATAGAGGGTGTTCATTTATTACTAGGCAATGACCTAGCTGGAGATAAGGTTGTGGTTAATCCACTTGTAACTGACAAGCCTTGTTTGGATCAGAAAGTTGATCCTGTCGAAACTGAAATCCCTGATTTGTACCCTGCTTGTGCAGTTACTAGAGCTATGGCAAAAAGAGCTCTTGAGAGTGATGTTGATCAGGATATTATTCCTTTAGCTGACACATGTATTGGTCAGTCTTTTGATGAGGTCCCTTTTTCCTCAGGTATTGATCAATCAAATGGTATTGATCACAGTGATCCTCTTTTGGTAACTCATTCTCTTTGTTCTAATCAGGATGACAAACGACAATCCCTTGTCGTTGAACAGGAGCAAGATCCTGAGATACCTTGTTTGTTTCAGAGGGCTATTAGTGAAACTGAAGCCACACAAGTTCCAGTGTGTTACTTTGTGAAAAATGGGGTCCTTATGAGGAAATGGAGACCACCTGAGGTACCCGCTGGTGACGAGTGGTCAGTGAGCTATCAAATTGTTGTTCCTAAGTCATATCGACAGGAAATTCTTAATTTAGCCCATGAAACTCCTTTGGCTGGTCATTTAGGAGTCCGTAAGACTTATCACAAGATCTTGAATCATTTTTATTGGCCGAAACTCAAAAGTGATGTTTCTAAATACTGCAGATCTTGTCACACTTGTCAAATGGTAGGAAAACCCAATCAGAAGATACCTAAGGCTCATCTGCAACCTATTCCTGCATTTGATGAACCATTTAGTAGAATAATAGTAGACTGTGTTGGTCCTTTACCTAAAACCAAGTCAGGCAACCAATACTTGTTGACCATCATGTGTACATCTACAAGATTTCCAGAAGCAATTCCTCTGAGAAATATAAAAACTAAAACTATTGTGAAAGCTTTGGTGAAGTTTTTTACACTTGTTGGCCTTCCCAAATCTGTCCAGTCAGATCAAGGGTCAAATTTTATGTCTGGAATTTTCCAACAAGTTATGCATGAATTAGGCATCCAACAGTTTAAATCTTCTGCCTATCACCCTGAAAGTCAAGGTGCTTTGGAAAGATTTCATCAAACTTTGAAGAATATGATTCGATCATATTGCTTTGATACAGAAAAGGATTGGGATGAGGGTGTTCATTTGTTGTTGTTTGCTGTTAGGGAATCAGTTCAAGAGTCGTTGGGTTTTAGTCCCTTTGAACTAGTTTTTGGTCATTCTGTCCGTGGACCATTGAAATTATTGAAAGAGAAACTTCTTTCAAATGAAGATTCAAAGATTAATCTTCTTGATTATGTTTCTGATTTTAAATACAAGTTGTCAAAGGCCTGTGAAGTAGCAAGAACTAATCTTCACACTACTCAGTCAAAAATGAAATTAAGGTATGACACAAATTCACAGGAAAGGAGTTTTAAACCTGGTGACAAAGTTCTGGCTCTCTTTCCCATACCTCAAAATCCTCTTCAGGCTAAATTTTATGGTCCTTATACCGTTGCAAAGAAAGTAAATGACTTAAATTATATCATTAACACTCCTGGGAGAAGGAAACAGAAACAACTTTGTCATATAAATATGTTAAAGGAATATTTTGACAGAGATAGCTCAGCTAATTACTCAGTTAATTTATTTGTACCTGTCCCACACAGTGAAGATATCAATGATGGAATACGATCAGACTATAGTGACTCTGGTATAACCAATCTTCGGAATTCAGAAATATTGAACAACCTAGACCAGAAACTTTCACATCTACAACAACAGGAAAGAAATGAACTAAAACAGCTATTACATGACTATGAGCACTTGTTTCCTGATGTTCCAACACGAACAAGTAAAATTTATCATGACGCTGACATTGTAGATTCTGCGCCTGTGAAACAGCATCCTTATAGGATGAATCCTCTCAAACAGAACTATCTGAAGAAAGAAATTCAGTATCTACTGGAGAAGGATTTCATAGAACCAAGTAAAAGTAACTGGAGTTCACCATGTATTCTTGTTCCCAAGCCAGATAATACATTCCGTATGTGTACTGACTATAGAAAAGTCAACAGTGTCACCAAAACTGATTCATTTCCAATCCCAAGAATGGACGATTGCATTGATAAAATTGGAAATGCGGAATATGTCACCAAGTTTGACCATTTAAAAGGATTCTGGCAAATTCCACTGACGGAAAGGGCAAAAGAAATTTCAGCATTTGTAACTCCAGATGGACTTTATCAATATAAAGTTATGCCGTTTGGAATGAAAAATTCGCCTGCAACGTTTCAACGTCTGATGAACATGATAACATTTGGTCTTGATAATTGTGACGCTTATATCGATGACGTCATTATCTACAACAACACCTGGGAAGATCATTTGGAAACCATTCGAAAATTCTTTGATCGACTCAGCGATGCGAATCTGACAATTAATTTGAGCAAAAGTGAGTTTTGCCATGCTTGTGTCACATTTTTAGGACATATTGTGGGACAAGGTCAAGTTAAACCTATAGAAGCTAAGGTCAAAGCTATCTCTGAATTTCAAGTTCCAATTTGTAAAAAGCAACTGATGCGATTTCTAGGTATGGCTGGATATTATCGGAAATTTTGTTCCAATTTTTCCAAAATTGCTGAATCTTTGACAAGTTTATTGAGTAAGAAAACCAAATTTAATTGGTCTGACAAGTGTCAGGAATCTTTTGACAAGTTAAAGGCCATGCTTAAGAATGCACCAGTTCTTTCTGCACCAAATTTCAGCCAATCATTTAAATTATCTGTTGATGCAAGTGATGTAGGGGTTGGTGGAGTATTGATTCAGGAAGACAAAAGTGGTGTGGATCACCCTGTGTGTTATTTTTCTAAAAAGCTAAACAAACACCAGAAAAATTATTCCACAATTGAGAAGGAATGTTTGGCTTTGATATTGGCTTTACAGCATTTTGAAGTGTATGTTACCTCAGCTCTTTCTCCAATTATTGTGTACAGTGATCACAATCCCCTTACTTTCATCAACAAAATGAAAGATACAAATCAGAGATTGTTGAGATGGAGTTTGATATTGCAGGAATATAACAATGACATCAAACACATCAGGGGAAAAGACAATGTGATTGCAGATGCACTCTCACGTGCCTAGAAATGTAATATTGCTTGATGTAATTAAGTCCAGTATCATAAAACATGTTCTTATGTATTTTTGGTTATTGTAGTATTAGATGTATATTCAAAAGAAAGCTTTATTATATAAATCTTTCTTTATCTTTATGAGGGGAGGTGTTATGTATGATGTTTATATAATATTATAAATATTTTAGGAAATTATAAATGTTTCTTCACTTTAATATTTGCTTAAATCTTTATGTTTATCAGGAAAAACATGTTTAACTAGTGTCCTTGAATTAGGTTGTTTTGATCAATATGTTTTCTCAATTTGAAGGTCAAGGTTGAATTTTTGTTTACAAGTAAAATTACATTAAGATGACTCATATTCTAGAACATTCTGTCATGTGACCAATCTTTATATATGCCATGTTTGGTGGACATTTATTCAGTTTTGACATTACCATCAGTCTTGTAAAGAGCTATTACAGTTGTGAAAATTCATTCCAAATTCTAAGAGAGGAATTATTTTAAATATTCATTGGATTATAACAGTGCTCATAAACTTTTGGATTTTGGATTTTTAATTAATGATTTGGGAATTTAACTGAACTTATTCAGAGATTTTGGAATACTTCATTTTGACATCAGCACATCAAGATTTCTACTACATCAGGACTTTGGAGACCATTAGTACATCATAACATTCAAGGACACAGCCGTGAATTCGGAACATTCTATATTTAGGACTTGTGATTAGAACAATCATTCTTATTGGATTATTAGGATTTCAAAACACATTACTGTAAGTGACCTTTTGATTTTTCATTTTAATTATCTAGTAATAAATTGCTTGTTGATTTTTTACTTGATTTGTTGATTTCACTTTCTTTCTGTTACATTTTTCTTAGACCATAGAGTCGTAACATTATGATACAGCGTAAAAAGTTGGGGTTTTGAATTAACTTTAAAAGATGTTAAAACACATTTTAGTGTTCAAGTAACAGTAGCAGAAACTGCTAATGTAACGGCAAGACACAGCATCCGAACTGTGTACTGCATATATCTTGCACAATAATACAAATATGAACAAGACAAAAAATAAAATCCACTATTATCCATATGATTATTCAAGACAGACATAAAATGATATAGACCTCGATTGAATTTTGACCTCGAATTAATTTACCATTTATAAATAATAATGAGAATATGAAACTGAAATAAATAACAATTACAAGAGCAGCTTTTTTTACTCAAAATTAGACTACAGGTGCTGTACATGTAGCCAAGTCGATCATTGTGAAATGTCCTGTTTGCAGAAAACTTAACTTCAGCCAATGTCAATGGTAGTTTGTAAATGTGTTGCATTGCATGTTTATTATCTTGATTATTGTGAAATAATGATCAAGTGATGATGGATATTGGGGAGGTTTTGCTACAATGTGTGTGCTATGCTCACAGTATAGTCTGGTAGTCTAGCATTATTTTTCAAGATTAACATTACTGGATAAAAGCACCAAATTTGGCATGAGGCTACCTTAAGACCTACTAATAAATCTTAGGAACCCTCTTGAAGTCTCTTGAGCATTCATGTCTAAAACACCAAAACCAAGATGACCGACACCAATGATAAAATATCAACTTTCCTGGGTTCTACGAGTCGTACAAAGGTCAAATAGGTATCAAAATATGGGTTTTTGAGGTCACTGAATCTGATTTTTGACAATGCAATACCACCAGTACATTAATATCAGCTATAGCTAATATTGTATGTAACTTAATCTTAAAATGGCTACCAATGAGCATCTTGGCACAAATCCTGCCATTTGAAATTTAACAATTCTAAGCTGATGAAAGCAAAGATGAGGAGAGAGCACAACACAGATGAGTCTGATGAAAGAAGCACAGTAAACGTCATGCACTGAACATTAAAAAGTGTTTTTCTGTGAGAAAGGACATGAGGAAGGTGATCTCCATCAAGTTTCAAAATTGTATGCTCACACCAATTTGTGAGCCACCATCACAGAACTAAAGGACACACAGCTTCTTGCTAGAATTGTTGTTGGAGATCTAACTGCAATGGAAGCAAAGTATACTGATAACCTCATTTTCAGTTGACCAATGAGAGGGCAGTGTTCGATTCACAACCCCAGCAAACCCAACAGCTGGATCACCTACCTTTTTTCCAACAACCTATGTGGGAGCATGTTTGGTTGGGTCGCACCCAAGCAGATGGGCAAGTGGGAAATGGCTACCAGCATGACATTGCAGATGAGCTAGAAGGCAAGTTCACCAGCTGTATGCAGCTCATCCCATATCAGCAGGAAAAAACGTACTATGTGGTCCACTACCAGAACCTCCAACTCTACGCCAACTTCAGGATGCAATGTCCACCAGGTGCTTGAGTTTGAGTTGATGGTGCCATACATCCAGCTCAACACCAGCCTGCAGGCCAAAGCAAGAACAAGTTTTACAAAGACTTCTTCAAACTTATGAACAACTCCGTCTTTGGCAAGATCATGGAGAACCTCCGGAAGCAGATCTGCATTGACCTTGTGGGCCCAAGGGCAAGGAGGACAAGTTCCACTGCCTAGTAGCCGACCTGGCATTCCTAACATTCGACAAAGTTCCTCCTCAAGCTCAACCACCTCATCTACATAGGGCAGGTGATCCTTGACCACTCGAAGCTGTTGATGTATGACTTTTATTACAGTCAGGGAAAGCCTCTACAGGAAAAAGTGGGCCTCCTGTACACCGACACAGACAGCCGGTTGCTCTCCACTGAAATGGGACATGGCCGAGGACGCCACTCTATACAACATGAGTGACTACAGAAAGAGCCACCACCTTCGCAATGACGCCCACAAGAAGGTCATTGAGAAGTTCAAGGATGAATGCAACAGTAGCCAGATCACCGAGTTCATGGGCCTGCACCCCAAAATGTGCTCCATCCTGCAGGCCAACAGCATGGAGATGAAGAAAGCCAAGGGTGTGGTGCGGGCTACACTTAAGGCGGACCTCCAGCACTGACTGTACCTCGAGTGCCTCCGGGAGAAAAGAGAGCTCCAGCGCGCCATGGCCGTCATACGCAGCAACACCACAGGATAGGTGTGTACTACCTCACCAAGACAAGCCTCTCTCCCGTGGACATGAAGAAGTGGATAGCACCAGATGGAGTCAAGACACATGCCTATGGTCACTTCAGGACAATCCAAGAGCTGCAAGGAGGGATGGACACATACCTCAACAAACTCCTCACTTGGTCAGAACATATCCAGACGGCAGCTGGGTATCCAGCGGTAAAACTTGCAGATCCTTGTGGACAAAGCCTAGGTGCAAAACACCGCATCCAAAAGATGGTACACAGAGGGCTAGTCAGGGATGTTGAACCGGTCGGTCAGGGTGTATGTTTCAAGCTACCACACTGATCGGTGGCATGGCACATCCCACCCTCCCACTTGTAGATTTGCATCAGTGCGTCGGATTGGATGAAATGGGGCAAGCAGTGGTCACGCCCAGTGCAGGTGACCAGAAATGCTAGGACGTGCTGCAGCAAATCAGACATGCACTGCGGCAAAGACAACACCATCGTTTATGATGACTTGATGCTGGAGAGAACGAAAAACCCCTTCAGCCATGGGAGGCACAAAAACGTCAACATGCTGGATCTGGCCCAATGCTAATCCCACATCCGAAAGGTGATCTGCGACAAAACCAACATGGTCGTCCTCTTCTGCAGTACCGACGCCCATGGCCTGTGGAACATGCATGCCACATGGTGCACTGCTGACATGGACTGGTGAGAGTTCTGCCACTTTTTGATCAGGTAACAACCACCTCCCCACAGCTTTGTCACTGTGGACCTGACCAGCACAGACCCAGCAAAGTTTCGAGGGGTTTGGTTAGGGCATGGGTAAATTTGAGCACGCCAGCATCTGCCATCCTGCCACCATCTGTCTGCCATCTTGCTGTCATGCCTTATTGGCAAAATGGCAAACAAAGTGGTCCGCTAAAAAATGGCTGACCTGAGCAAGGGGGTATGTGACACCAGAGTCACAAACTTGGCAATGGGCTCGGGCCTGCACTGCTCCCCTTATTAGAGGTGCCCTGGAGACAGCATACCCATGATGCCCTCCTTTTAGGACGTGCAGGACCCCACTCAAAAAATGGGGCCCCCATGCTTAGTGACCGCAGCATCTGTGACTTGCAGTACTAATCATATGAGGCACACAACTCAATCCAAAATGGCCAGGTGTAGTTACAAGTGCAGGTTACATTGTGCTACTTCTTCCCCGTCGGGGCCTACCTCGAGGCTGGCTCATAAAGGAAGATGGGACCAACTACACCATGGCAGACAAGTTGGCATTCGTCAACAACAGTGTGATGGTGCTGTTTGATAGCACCCGCTATCTCATTGACAACAAGGTGGTGGAGGCCTGCCTCGACAATGTTGATGTCACCATGACCATCCTCTGCTAGGCCCACTACAGAGAAAATGCCCGTTGTGCCAGCACATAGATGAGAAACACCAAAGACCATGCTGACAACGTCCAGTTTACCATGAACAATTTTAGGAATGTGGCGGGTGATGCCCAAATGCCTGCAATGGGTGCTGCCAAGCCCCAATTTCAGCCATGGCTTCACACTATGGAAGCATCAGGTGAATGCGGGTGACAACGTTTCCTGCATCATCCTGCTAGCCCACATCTTTGGCTTTCACCGGGATGTGTGCAAGGTCAGAACATGGCGATTTCGTCCTCAGCAACAACGGCAACATTATCACTGTCCCAGCCATGGGCTTCCACTTAGTAAACCCCCAAGGGTGCCACAGCGAGGTCTCAAGGAGGGGTCAGTGCACATGACCCCCATAATGGTCTAATTGTGAATAAACTATCTTTTCATATGAGGCTACAAAAAATGATTGTTAATTAAAATCTGAATAAAAGAAAATAATATATGTTTTCTTTGAAGCAATTAATACACTTACCCAAAAAAAAATTTGGTATACTTAGCACTCTCAGATATCATCACCATACATATATAATCCCAACCACACAGACATTAAATAAAAAGTACAATAAGTTTCTGTCCTTAAAATATATTGGACAATGGAATATTTTCTTAATCAGATGCAGTCTTTGCTGCTTTCAATAGTTAAGTAGGGGGTTTGAAGGCAATGCAAGTGTCATTGGTGTTCATCTTGGCACTCATTAGAGACTGGATGGTACTGTTGTTCAAACTTCCCCGAAGATCTTGTTGAATTTTTTTCTCAGCATAGAAAATGATCTTTCTGCATTTGCATTGCTGTGAGGGAGTGTCAAACATCCAATAGCCACCCTAGTTTACCAAATCTTGGTTTTCCTGAGGGTAGATGAGAAACTTTCTTCATGGCATGGTCTTACATCCAGATCAAAATAGCGACAGTCTTGTCACCTCCCTTGTCATTAGATTCATCAATCAGGACCGAGAATTTGTTATTTTGGTACTTGATTAACTGTTTATCAACATTGGTGCAATAACATTATGTATGATCTTCCACTGGGTTTTTTTTCACTTGCAACTATTTTCTTAGTCATATTGCTATCCAGGAACATTTCCTTAAGCAGATCCGAAAAATGATCTGCAACTTAAAATGGCAGATTGTGCTCTGCAATGAAATTGCATGAAAGTACTTCAGCTCTAGTGACATGGTCTGTCATTGATTGTTTAAACATGTTAGTTACTTTTGGGATTGAGCTCTGCATTTGTGCATTGTCCCGATGCTGGGTGGTGTTGCTATGTCGATGAATGTCATAAACTCCAGAATGACTAATGTCGATATGGTATTTGGTATTTGCAGTATGTGCAAAGAATAAAATTCTCCCCCTTGCTGCTGTACTTCACAAAGTCCAACTCTGTCAACCAGGTGTTCTGAAATTTAGTTTTGCTGGACTTTCCTTGCTTCACAGATGGTGCATCCTTTCCTGAATCACAGCTGCATGTCAACATTTTGCCTTCAAAAATGAATCACACTTGTAAACTATAATCCAACCACTGAAATAATCATGTTTTGTGTTTTATATATGGAGTAAGATCCAACTTCAAAGAAACATTGCTGCTAATCATGAACTTACCAATAATCTTGAATAAAGAGGGCAAAAATGTTCGCATTCAAGGCAATGATGTGTAATAACTTTTGCTCTTCAACACACATCTCTTTGATTTACCTAACTTAAAACAAATTTGGTTGTTCCACTTAATGTACATAACCTATGCAGATTAGTCTCATGGGCTTTCCCACAGCTATTCTCAAAGGACTTGACATGACATCCCCCTAGCTATTGTCAGCCAATTAAGAAAACTGTGAAATGGTGGTTGTTTATTTCTGACTGCCTTATCTTTTAATTGTCTTTATGACAATCAGCTATGTAAACTACCCCAAGGATAGTTTTACATGAGCTCTCTGCAGGACTATTTACTGTTTGTATATACTACAGATTACAGGCATATATCGTGGTGGTCAAGAAATCTCTCACTCTGTTTTTTGTTGGGTTTTTTTTTTTTGTTGCCAAGATTACTGAAAATTGTGTTTTTCAAAACATGACAGTGTTTGGGGGTTTTGGGAATCACAAAAATGTTTTTGTTTTTTCATGTGACACATCATGTTATGGCAGGTATGCAAAGAAATTAAATGCTCCCACTTGCTGCTGCACTTCATAAAGTTGAACTCCATCAACCAGGACTTCTGAAATTTAGTTTTGCTGGACTTTGTCAGTCAATTAAGTAATCTATGCAAGAGTGGTTGTTTATCTCAGACTGACTTACCTTTTAATCCCATCTATCTTGCAGTCAGTTTTCCATAAGCATTAAGCACAGTTTACACAGGTTACAGGTATATATTGTGGTGTCAAGAAAGCTCTCTCTCTCTCTCTCAACTAAGATGACTGAAAATTGTCTTTCAAAACATGACTGGGTCAGGCAGTTTGGGAGTCAAAAATCTTGTTTTTCAGGTGACATGTCATGCCATGGCAGGTATGACATTACTAATGCAAAATATGAAACATATTACAGAATATTTTACCTTGAAGTCATTGGAGATGGCAAACCATTTTCTTGGGGTAAACTTGCCCTATGTTATATGTATGATTTTTCACACTTAACGTTAGGAAAGATGAGAGAGAGAGAGATGTAATTCAAAAAAATATGTAATGTAGGTAGCATAAATCAAGATTAGCTCCAGGTTATGTACAGGATGCAACCTACTCCAAATTCTTTTTGAAATTTCCTGCAGCTTTCACAAATATATCCTGATTACTGTATATCCAGTGGCATACTAAGGGTAAATGGCACCTGGGGTGACAATGATGGCCCAAAGGGCCAGAATACGAGGCCCAAATTTTTATCAGCTGTTTTGGTGCCCCAAGACCTCTGGCACCCGGGGCCACTGCCCCATCCCCCCTCCCCCCGGTTAGTACGCTACAGTGTACATCCTAAAGTACAAGAGTAACTTTCACAGAAACATACTCCCACAATTTTTAAGCCATTTAGATATTAAATATCCAAACTGTCTGAAATTTGAAGACAACTCTTGTGCACACACTCACACACGTTCAAATTTATTATGAATGACAGTGGTACATGTAAAGGGCAGCTGTACAAGAAAGCACATACTCAGATAAGAAAAATTGCTCAATGCATTTGTCCTGACATTGAAGTTAGAAAGGGCAGTCAGTACAAGCATGTGATTCAGACATTAATTATGGAAGTTAAAACATTTGTGATAGGGCATTGTCCCCACAATGGATCTCAGCTATTACTGGGAAATGTGCTCTCTCACTGATGCTTTATGTAATGCATAAATACGCTAATTCAACATTGGCCACTTACCTCCTCCACTGCGAAAGCAGAGATATGGGAAGCGCCAGATATTTCCCAATCCCACTGAGTAACCGATGGCCGCTAAGATGAACTCATATTTTCGGCTCCAGTTCTCACGTTCAACTTCCACAGTCAATGTCATCTTGCTGTTTACAAAACTGAAGAAAAAAATGTTGATTTTGTATAACTAAGCAGCTACAGTACAGCTCATGTGAATTTTGGGAAACCCACATTTCACGGTGGGTGACTTAATTCCCTCCACTTTAGCTCCGCAATATTGCTCCACGGTGGATGAATAAATACCTACAAATCACCACCGCGCATGAGCAGGCACACCATTGTCCACAGTAGAAGGTGATCAGAGATTTTAATTTCCAACAAGTTTAGGGCATTTTGCATGGATGTATTGTCTCCACATGTATCCTATTTTTTGCTCATTTTTCTAAGGTGAAAATATAAAAACAAAATATACTCTTATAATTATTTTGACGCAGATATTTTCCAGTTTAAACAACTAATCTCTCTCTCTCTCTCATTAACAAATAATCTTTATTTAGTGATAAGACTGATGCATGGAAAGGGTGACGATAAACAGATAAATGGAAAAATTGGATACTAACAGTTGTGATTAGTTCACAAGTTCTTCTTTCCATCACTGATTTATCTTTTACTAGAATTAAACAACGGAATAGCCTGTGTTATTCCGTATAATTCAACAAAATGCTCATTCAATAAAACAAAAACAAAAAAAACACTGTTCACTTAACCCCAAATACATTATTTATTGTCAACATAATGGCAAAAAAAATAAACCTGCAGAATAGCATCATTAGAAAAGTATATTATGCGAATTAGGGGTGAAACGATACACCTGTGCCGTGTATCAATACGATTCACAACCTATGATACGATACATTATCGATACACATATCAACTTAATGGTCTTTTCATCATTAGAAGGTCTGTAAGCAGTAGGTGGTGCTCTTTTATGTTTGTTAACATATTGGTTGTACTTCCAGTATGCAGATTACAGACAGACATAGACTTAGCATCTATTTATATGCCATTCTCATCCATGACAAGATATACGATACATTATCGATACACTCATTTTTTGCTAGTGATAAAAGAAAACTACTGAGAACACCCACTCCCCTTTTATAAAAGATTAACACGTTTACACAAGGTGACAAACTGGTGTGGTTTGAAATCTGCCCCCTCACAGATTCTATGCTAATTTTGTTTATCCCATCGGCACATTCAGTCACTGATTACATATATCACCATAAAAAGAAACATTCCAAACTTGTTCCACATGTATGATTTAAATACTTTACAGATCACTTAAAAACCACTTTTGCGTGAAATTTCTCTGTCACTTTGTATCTACTTGGATGAGTTTGGATGTAAAAGCCTGTTGAAGAAACCAACCCTTGACCCTAACGATTTAAAAAACCACTGCCCTGTTTCTAACCTCCCATTCATGTCAACAATCTTAGAAAAAGTTGTTCTGTCCCAACTGGTATCTCATCTGAATTTAAATAGTCTTTTTTAGCAACTTACAGTCTATATATTGCCCTAGCCACAGTATTGAAACTGCCCTTCTAATATTAGTTAATAACCTTCTCTGCTTTGGATAATGGAAAGATTACAGTCCTCACCCTCCTTAATTTGTCTGCAGCATTTGACACAATAGACCATGATATATTACTTCACCATCTCCAGCAAGTATTTCGCATTCGCAACACACCCTTACTGTGGTTCAAGTCATACTTAGTCGACAGGACACAAATTGTGTCCGTAAATGGAAAACATTCCAGCCCAGTTGATCTATGTTTTGGTGTTCCACAGGGGTCTGTTCATGGACTCGTTCTCTTCATTCTATACACTCAGCCCCTCTCAAGTGTCATAGATCGTTACATACATGTGATAAAAATGAGGGGTCAGCTTGGAACAAAGAGGGAGATTTGCAAAATTTGGTCAGGAGTTTTGACCTCAAAAGAGGGAGGTTTTTCATCGACCTGATTTTTAGCATGCAAATGGGCAAAAATTACTACTATTGAACAAATTTCCATATTTTTAATATATAAATATGCAATTCAGTTCTTTCACATTACAAGATCAATGCCTGGATTATATTGGTGGCAGTCCTTATCATTGTTCATGTTAAAACTTAAAAGATGATGTACTGTCACTGGATCCAGGTTTCCTCTAGAGTCAGCCTGAATTTTCCTCAGAATGGAAAATGTTCTTTCAGTGTCTGCATTGGAATGTGGCAATGTCAATACAATTCTACTGAGTTCACCAAGAAGTTTAAATTGTTTCCTGCCTGTGGGTAGAGTCAGATTGCCAACTGTCTGCCAAAACTGCTCTAGACTGGTAATGACTCTGTCGAATTTTGGGAAGTTCAGAATGTAGTTCTGAATTTCATCTTCCAGTGCAGTTCTCTCACTCTGGGTTAACATCATGAACCTCACAGACAGCTTCACCACTGCAATACAAAATACAAAACATTAGAACTTAAATTTACTTGCCATGGATATACAATAGGTAAATTAAAATATTATAATAATGCAATTGTCACTTGCATATCCAATGCAATTGGCCCAAGGGAGATTTCTCTCTCTGAAATATTATAGAATCTGCTGCAGTGGTTTCATAAGGCTTAGCGAAATTTTCCTTTTAAAGGTACCTATCACTGTTTTCAATTTCCAATTATCAGTGCAGACCTATAATATTTTTTTATTGTTCACCCATCAATGGCTGATAATTATTTGTATTGATCATAGGAGATATAAAAAAAAACTACCTAATCGGATTAATGAGTACTTATTGCACTTCCAAGCATCTAATGTTGTTTTAATGTCAGTAAGATTGTCCACATGAAGCACTGATGCATACATTAATGATTAGACTATCACATCCTTTGTGACTTTAAGCTTAATTTGTAGATGCCTTTGTTGCCATCATTATCACCATTCTTTAACAATAACAATCAAATCCGGAAAACGATTATCACCTACTAGAATTACAGACAATGAAAAAGACCTCATTCATCCCAGGCATTATGGATTAATTTTGTACTGTATCTATATTATTATTATTATTTATTATTATTATTATTATTATACAATTGTGATTATGATTTATTTTGAACAATAAAATGTTAAACTTTAGTAATACTTACATGAATATTTATCCAAGCATGCAGGGATGAGTTCTGTTGATCCAATGTTACAGGTTGGTATTCCAAGGAATCTTGTTGATATCCTGTTTACATCCTTGTCGAAAACACGAACTAAGACGGTCAGCAATTTATTATCCCCTTCATGCGGTTTCTGCATGATGTGTGATGTCATTCTTGTCACCATAACAGACTTTAATATCATGTCCCTTCAAACTCAATTGCAATCACAGAAATTCCCGTTTCCATCCATCACTGAAATTCATGTGATATTTCGCTTGCTTGGATTTTGGTGCTTTGGCATTGGGAGATAATGCATGCTTAGACATCTTGACAAACTTTAAACACCGAAGTCAAGCCAAGCAAATTTTATGCCACTTGAGCTCTAGAGTAATCTAACCATAATCAATTTACATCTTTAATCCTGCCCAAGTTACTTTTTATCATACATAGTATAGACTCTAATTCATCGCGACAACTTTAAGCACCGAAGCAGAACATACCTTGCGGACAGAATCAAAGTAATGCTTTTTGTTTCATGCTGATCGAGCTTTTCAGTAACCCAGCCATAATCAATTAATGTCTTTAATCCTTTTCAAATTACTTCTACTCACACATAGCATAATCCACCTCAACAAATTTCAAATGAAACCAGTGGACCATACCAACAGGATGGAAGGATGAAATTAGCAAGTACATTGACCTGCCCTGCTTGAGAGAGCTCAGTCACGTGATCATAGGCAGTATTTACCATAAATATACTACACTCCAGCCAGAATGTGAAAAAAAAAGAAAAAGAAAATTTTAAATAATAATTTTGCCCACTGAGGGACGGGAGACACCCCTAAATTCAGGAGAAAAACCCTCCCATGCAGGAGGTTCACATATATGTCATCATCCAGTGTTTCACCAATTGTATGCGGATGACACCCAAATATACAAATCTAGCCACTCAACTTAAGTTGATGCTACCATCCAAGGCGTAGGGAGGTGCCTTTCCGATGTGAAGTCATGAATAACATGTAACAAGCTGCAGATGAATGATGATAAAACTGAAGCCATTCTGATCATCACACAATGACTTTCTCATTCCTATCCTTTACCTCAGACAATAAGCATCAGCAACACCAACATTAAATTCACACAATCAGTACGAAACCTAGGTGTCACTCTCGACAGTACTCTCTCATTACACTAACATGTCATGAACATATGCAAGGCTGCATATCTGTAGCTGAAATGCATCAGCTCCATTCACAATTTTTTTTCAGTTGATGCCACAAACACATGTGTTCCTTGGTCTCTCTAGACTGGACTATTGTAATTCACTTTTATCTGGCTTGTCTCAGTACTCCTACAGAAACTTCAAAATGTTTGAAACAAAGCTGCTCGGATCATCCTTAGAGTACCAAGAACTGAGTACTCCTCCACCCTGCTATGTAACCTCCACTGGTTACCTGTTTGCTCCAGAATCAACACAAAATCTGTTCTCTATGCTACATTTCGTTGGCTGCCTCCAGTCCAAAATACCTATCAGACCTCACCCACATGTACAATCCTTCTAGATACTTACACTCCTCTTACAACACTCATATTCTCATTATTCCCACTATCAAAATGAAGTCCTACAGACAACGTTCTTTTCCCTACCAAGACCCAGCTACCTGGAACAAATTGCCTGTTAAACTTAGACACATGACACTGTGATCTCATTCAAGAGTGTTCTTAAAATTCACCTATTTCAACTGCAAGAACAGACTTAAGACTTAGCAATGTTTCATTAGCTTAATTATTTTCAGCATGTTTTTTGTTTGTAATTTCATGGTGTTTGTTTTTGTAATCGTGTCCATATATATGTCCTTATGTGTTAACTAATATTGTAAAGCGCTTAGAGATTCTAAAGATTAAGCGCTGTACTAAGTCCTCATTATTATTATTATTATTATTAGAGCAGGGTTTCACTGTATATAATAGACCCTATTCTGGAGATAAAGCCTTTGCCTTTAAAAGGTAATGATAAATTATTTGCTGATCAAAGTTTTTCACCTTTTACTTTCAAATCTTGTAAAAGAAATTAAATCTGCATGGTAGAAAGTTTCTACTTTATAATGTTTTCATGCAAAATATTGCACTTGGTTTTTAGGATACCTGTATACCATACAGACACTTGCACTCTGTAACATAAACTCACAAAGATAAATACAGGTCTATGGCTAGCATTTAAATCTTTGTTAAACTAACAGGAACAAATTATGAATTGCATACACCTATGCATGATATAATAGCTTGCTGAAAATGTCTAGTTCCCAATGCTATTTACTTTTCTATAACATGTTTAACATCACCGCTCTGGTTCCTTGGTTGGAATAATTTTAATTTTACAATGCAAAAATAAACTTATAATAATAATAATAATAATAATAATAATAATAATAATAATAATTACTTAGTACAGCTCTTAATTTACAAGCTCTAAGTGCTTTATAAATTAGTTAACACATGCGGACATATAAACAAACAAGATTATAAACAAAAGTCCTTTGAAGGGACTGATGCTCTACTGGGTGAAAAGAATTTCCAGGAATTCAAGATAAGACCATTTCTTTCTTTTAAGTGCCGAGTGTTGAAACAATTTCTTATATTCCTCAGTGATAACAAGATTTTAAAATTAGCTGCTGTCGTGGACAAATTGGATCTCAGATTGGCATCATTTTCATTTAAGACCAAGCAGACATCATTAGAAGTCTTTTGGTGAAAACCCCATTTCAATATGACTATACATTCTAGGGAGTAGCAACAACCAGATTTTCAAGACAGTCGTCATGGCAGCCATATTGGATGTATAACTGGCACCATTTTCATTTAGGACTTGGTGAAAACTCCATATCATAATAACCATCCATTCAGGGGGAGTAGTAACAAGATTTGTATGACAGTCATTGTGGCAGCCATATTGCATGTATGACTGGCACCATTTTCATTTAGGACCAACTAGGTAACATAAGTCAATTGGTAAAAACCCCATGTTGATATAGCCATCCATTTGGACAGGAGTAGAGATAACAATATATTCAAGATATGACTTTCCATTCAGAGTAGCAATAAGATTTTAAAGATGGCTGCTGTGGTGACCATATTGGACATCAAATCGGCACCATTTTCATTTAAGACCAACTGCACATCATAAGAAGTCTTCTGGTGAAAACCTCACATCAATATGACTTTTTGTTCAAGTAGAGATGTGATAAAGCAATTTTTAAGACGACTGCCATGGCAGCCATATTGGACATCAGATTGGCACCATTTTTATTTAGGTCCAGCTGGACATCATAAGAAGTCTTTTGTTGAAAACCCCTACTGATATAACCATCCATGTAGGAGGAGTAGCAATAACAAGATTTTGAAGATGGCCGCTGTGATACATTAGATTGGTATTATTTTGATTTAAGACCAACTAGACATCATAAGAAGTCTTTTAGTGAAAAAACCATGTTGATATGGCTATCCCTTTAGGGGTAACAATAACAAGATTTTTAAAATGGCCACCATGGTGGCAATGTTGGAAGTCAGATCAGCACCATTTTAATTTAGAACCAACTAGATATTACAAGGAGTCTTATGGTGGAAACCCCATGTCAATATGAATTTCCATTCAGGAGGAGTAGTAATAACAAGGTTTTCAAAAGGGCTGCCATGTTGGACATGAGATCATCAGATCAGCATTAATTTCATTTAGGTCCAACTAAATATCACAAGAAGTTTTTTGGTAAAACCCCAATGACAATATGACAGCCCGTCTAGGAGGAGTAGCAATAACAAATTTTCAAGATGGCCACTGTGGTGGCTATATTGGAGGTCAGATTAGCACCATTTTTATTTAGGACCAACTACACATCATGAGTCTTCTGGTGAAAACCCCATGTTGATGACTTTCTGTTCAGGAGGAGTAGCAATAGCAAGATTTGAATGACGACTGCCATGGCGTCAATATTGGACATCAGAGCGGCATCATTTTCATTCAGGACCAACCAGATATCAGAAGAAGTCTTATAGTGAAAACCCCATGTTAATGTGACCATCCATTTAGGAGGAGTAAAAATAACAAGATTTTCAAGATGGGCTACTGTGGTGGCCATAATGGATGGTCATAAGGAATATTCAAGCACTACCATTTTCATTTAGGACCAACTAGACTTCATAAGAACTCTTCTGGTGAAAACACGGTGTTGATACAACTTTCCATTCAGGAGGAGTATCAATAACAATATTTTCAAGATGGCTGCTGTGGTGGCCATATTGGGAGTCAAATTGGCACCATTTTCATTTAGGACCAACTAGAGAAAACCACAAGCTGATATGACCATCCATCCAAAAGGAGTAGGAATAACAATATTTTCAAGATGGCTGCTGTGGTAGCCATATTGGGAGTCAAATTGGCACCATTTTCATTTTTAGGACCAACTAGAGAAAACCACAAGCTGATATGACCATCCATTCAAAAGGAGTAGCAATAACAAGATTTTCAATTTTCATATTGGATTTCTGTGCAGTATCATTTTTTTTTAGGACCAACAAGGCCATTGGATGAATGCGTGTGTAAAGATTCATAGCAATCCTCCACACAGCTTAGGAGTAGCTATAACAAACTTGTGCTAATGGACACACGATGGACAACATGCCATTCAATGCGCTCCTTTGGTCTATGACCAGTAAAGTTAAAAACAAGCTAGTCAACCCTAAATATGACCTTCAGGATTTCATGCACTAAAACAAGTTAGTGTGTGCAGAAAGTTACAAAATTCTATCAGTTATACTGTAGTAACAAAAAATACAATAATGAATGTGTTATAGACAGCACAGATGGAAACAAAATCAGGTCTGAGGCCAGTTTCCAACCCCACTGCTATATATAGTCCCTCATGTTACTTGCACATCAATTTTTCACATCTTATTTTGGGACTTCCAAAGACAGCTCCATGTGAACGAATAAATCATTATTTGGGAACTGGGATAAGCTTTCTCACAATTAGGTGGCCTTGATTTTATTTTAATATTCTACTATTTGTAAATACCTATTTTTTAATATTAGAAAATCATGTTCTAATACAAATTTCTGTCCACAACAGCTTTCTAAAATAACATCTGATTTATATCATCATATCCATACAGTATGTACATTACCCCCTCCATTTTCCTAGCAATATTGATCAAAATGTATATATTTTGCTTGTGTTAAACATTGTACTGCTTTAGTTCATTTAACCGTTACTTGTCAATGATGTTCAAACAATGACTATGAAATCAACTTGAACGTGAAACTTAACATTTTACCTTAAAGAGGTTCCCTTCCTATCATGAACATAGCCTCCCAATCCCATAACCTCTATCTATGACATTCAGCAATTCTTCATAAATACATTTTAAAATTAATTTAAAAAAAGTAAAAATCCAATACCTGGCAAACAAAGAAAGGCACAAATGTGGAGTAACTTCCATATGTCATAAAGTAGATATTTAAATTAATACAAGATGAAAAGGTTGAAATTTGAAGAAATATATTCAAGCATTATTAAATGTACAATCAGTTCTTTATTAAAAACTAATTCATTTTAAATAATTGAAATAAATATTATTTATCCAAAATTTGACCCAAAAAGTAGCACATGTCACAGATCTTCAATTTTTTTTTGGTAAAACATTAAATATGCCAGTTTTTGTTTCAAAATTTTCTGGGCTGTGTATGACCTGTGGCAGTTCAGCACAAATCATTGTAACATAATTTAAAAAAATTAAAACTTCAATTACTGGCAATAAAGAAATGAGCAAATATAGGGAAATTTTAATATGTTATAAAGTAGCTATTTAAGATAATACATGATGAAAGGTGGAAATTTAGGAGTATATATTCAAATATTATGAAAAAAACAATTAGTAGCTTACTGAACATTTTAATGAATTTTAGATTAATAAATTATTATTTATCCTAAATCGGACAAAAAAGAAGCACATGCAACTGATCTATCCTTCTTCTCACTAAATTATTTTTGTTTAAATTGTCAAACATCCATGCAGAAGCCTTTTTGGAAAATTCTTTGGTTTGTCTATAATCTGCTGCCATTGGGTTTAAAATATTTGTTTAACAGTTTAGATCATAAAATTAATCATTTATTTTCAAAAGGTAAATGATTTTCATGGGAAACATTTGTGATGTTGCCATTTAATTTTCTACATCAAAATGGTTTTAATATAGTGAAAAATCTAAATACTCATCTTCTTTTGTAAAAAAAATTAAATCACTTTTTCCATTTTTTAAAGAACTTTAAACTATGTAAAATCATTTTTATTTGTCAGAACGTTGCCAAGCATTGTGGCATAAACCAAAGATCTACATATTCCCTTTCAGAACCAAACATTGAAAACTGGCTTTTTTTCTCTCCCGTGTCTTTACAAAATTTTCTACAGCCATTCCATAAAAGACGCTTCTCGTTTTTGTATCGCTCGTCGCGGGATGTTCTGTAATCCTTTCGATGTCCGTCATCATTTCCATTCCGCTCCCTGTCAAGTAAAGTGCTGGGATACGATAATACTGTATTTTCTTCTTAGTTTATATCACACTACACCAGTCTAATATTCCAACGGAGCTAGTGCATGGAGTATATTGTTGCAAGATTTGCTTACTGTTGATATACTGTCCACTAGTAGGGGACATACCAGTCAGCTGCTTAACAGGCAGATAAAACCAAACATTGTTCTCAGAGCAATACAACTTTTATTAGGTCATCATGTACACTACACCACATTCCATCATAGGCTAGTAACAGACATCAGTCATGTGACTACACTGTGAAACTGAATGAAATTACTATGCTCTGTTTCAAATTATGCTACATTAATTTTATTCAACATCCCCTTTTCTTTAAAGAACTAGTTATCTCTACTTTATTAAATGATTAATACAAATACTTGGGATATGCTTGACATATAGTGTATATTGAAAGCTAACTTTAAATCTTTGCCGTCTGAATCTATTACCATATTATCAGTTCATATTCACTAACCAAAACAATGTAAAATTAACTGACTAGGTATTCACTAACCAAAACAATGTAAAATTAACTGACTAGGGTCTATATGTTACGAGTTAATAATTCACTTGTGGCACACAAAGTCTTTCAGATAAGCAGGCTCCCTGATGTTTCTCTTGGGTCTTACTCTTGGTGCAGTTGTTGTCGTGTTATCTGAATTTGGCAATACGTCATCTTTAACATTCTCTGAAAGTGACATTCCGGAGCTATTTGATTCACTTGGTGTTGCAGTTGTTTGATCTTTGTGGCAATTTGTCGGTACATCCGTATTCTCGGGTTCACGTAAAGGTGAAGTCTCCCGGATGCATACTTTTATCTTTGTGGGTCGTATGTGCACACGATTCCGTCTATAGGTTCCTTCATCCTGACTTTCCATGTACGATCGTTCACTCAGTCTTTCCTTGATTTTACCAAGTTTCCATTTATTTCCTTCCTTGTGTTCAAAATATACGGACTCTCCGATACTCAGTGGTGGTAAGGTTCGAGCTCTCTTATCGTACCACTTCTTTATCGAGTGTTTTCGCGCTGATCGGTAGTTAATTCCTGGTTCCTTATTCAGATCACTTGTTGATGGGATCATTGATCGGGTGTTTCGTCCGAAAAACATATGAGTCGGACTAAGTCCAGTATCCCGACGCGGAGTGTTTCTAAGTTCTAACAAGGCTTCATATTGATCTCTACCATCTATGAGTGTCTTCTTCAACATGTTCTTAATGACTTTAACAGCAGATTCAGCCTTTCCGTTTGCTTGCTGATGATTTGGGGCTGACGTTCTGTGGTTAATGCCCCATTTGCGAATGAACTGTGCAAACTCCTTTCCTGTCAACTGGGGTCCATTATCTGATATAATTGTGGTGGGAATTCCAAATCTTGAGAATTGTTTCTTCAGTATGGTTACAACTTGGCTACAACTTGCCATACTTAAGTAGTCCACTTCTATGAAATTTGAAAAACAGTCGATCACAACAAGATACTGTCTACCCTTGATTTCAAACAGATCCATGCCTACCTTATTCCAAGGTCTCTCTCCATCACTGTGCTGTAAAAGCGGCTCTCTTTGGTTTCTAGGTTTGCATTCCTCACATGCTTCACACGATTCAACCATTTGTTTAATTTCTCCTGCCATTCCAGGCCAAAATATCTTTCCTCTAGCTCGCCTCATCATACTATCGTAGCCTAAATGAGCACTGTGAAGACGATTCTTCATATCCTTTCTCAACGATTTGGGAATTACAATTGCCTCTCCTTTGACAATTATTCCATCTTGAACGCTAAGGACATCCCGCATATCAAAATATGGTAACGTTGAGTATGGCACTTTGTCTCTAGCTTCAGGCCAGCCCTCAGTAATGAGTTCCATAAGTAATTGCATATCAGCGTCTTCCAAAATTGCTTTCTTTGCTTCTTGCAGTCTCGCATCTGGGAAGTTGTCGAACATAACGTTCAGGATCCTTGGTCGTTCAGTTTCTATGTCGAGAGTTTCTAGATAAGCTCGGCTTAAGGCATCAGCGATAACAAAATTTATTCCTTTCACAAATCTAAATTCGATGTCATATCGAAACAGTTTCATCATGATATCTTGTAATCGTTTTGGGGCTTTGCTCAAAGGCTTCTTTAGTATCGCAGCTAACGGTTTGTGATCATTTTGTATTATAACTTTTCTTCCATATATATATTGGTCAAAACGTTCTAAACCATAAAGCATCGAAAGAGCTTCCTTTTCAATTTGTGCCCACTTTCTTTTGGACGGTTTTAGTGCCCTAGACGCAAATTCAACTGGTCTACCATCCTGAAGTAAGACAGCACCCAGTCCATTCTTGCTACTATCTACTTGTAGTACAACTTCTTTGTTTACGTCAAAATATGCCAGCACTGGTGCTTCGGTCAGCCTTTTCTTAATTCTCTTGAAAGCAGTCTCGCATTCTTCAGACCAATTCCAGACAGAATCTTGACGTGTGAGTTGACGAATCGGTTCCAGTTCATTTGCAAGATCTGGAAGAAATTTCGCCATATACTGCACCATGCCACATAGCCTCTTCACGTCAGAAATATCCGTTGGTGTGGGCATTTCGTGTATTGCCTTGACCTTTGTATTGTCTGCTTTGACTCCTTCACTAGTTATTTTGTGACCATGAAAAATGATTTCAGTCAATCCTACTTCTTTCTTGTCATCATTTAACATGATTTTCCGTTCGATGCATCGTTTGTACAAGTTTTGCAATTTTCTCTCGTTATCTAGTTTCGCTTCTTGTTCAGAGCTCCCACATCCAGCAACAATTATATCATCCGATATAGTGAAAACACCATCCAAATCTCCAAGTGCTTCAGTGAGTTTTCTTTGAAAGATTTCGCTCGAGACCTTTAGTCCAAATGGCAACCTTGCCCATCTGTAACGACCGAAAGGTGTAATCATTGTAGTTAGTTCACTTGATTTCTGATCCAGTCTAACATGCCAGTATGCCTCACGAACATCAAGTTTACTGAAGACTTTTGCATTAGCAAGTTTTGGTAACACGTCCTCAAGTGTCGGAAGTTTCACATGTTCTCTCATGAACGCAGTATTTAGTCGCTGTGGATCTATGCAAATACGCAAATTTCCATTCTGCTTTCGTACAACAGCCATCTGACTAACCCACTTAGTAGGTTCGGTAACAGGTACTAGAACTTCTCTTTCGACAAGTTTATCTATTTCTCTCTTCACGTCTTCTTGAAGTGAGAGTGGCAACTTTCTGCACGGCAATGTTTTCGCTGAAATTTCGTTGTCGACTGTGAGAGTTGCTTCCCCTAGATCACCGAGTTTCGTCGTGTCGACCATAGCAATAAATTTGTCACTGTTAACTGTAATCAATTCCATTTGCTGAATAGTTTTTGATCCTAGGAGATTCATGTAACCATTTGGTACAACTACTAGAGTAGCAATAGTTTCTTCCCCATTGCTCGGGTTAATAATTTTCAGATCAACTTCTCCACATTTTTAAGGTTAGTGTTGTCGGCCTAACTTGTTCTTTACGAACATACTTCTTGCAGATAGTATTGATGTCGGCACTGCTATCTAACTGGAAACGCACTTCACAATTGTTGACATTCATTAATGCAGAAATTCTACTTTTCTGACAGGTTTCTATGGTATTAAGCCAATTTTCATCATCATCTGTTTGTTCTTCGTGCATTGTACTAGCACTAACTAAATGGATTTTCTTGCATTTTACCTTGAAATGATTCCTTCCTTTGCACACATCGCATGTTTTGCCCCATGCCGGACACTTTTCCTTCTTGAACTCGTGTTTGCGTCCGCAGAAGTTACATTCCTTAAGTGAAACACTATCTTTACCCTGAACTGGTGAGGACAGTTTATTTCGTAGTTTGCCAATCCCAGGTTGACTGTTAGAATTTCTTTTCCTTTGGCTTCGAGTTTGTGCTTTACTTCCTCGAGTTATTTTATTTACAGTCCGACTGCTAGAGCTGGCTTCCCTCAGTTCTTTTATATGTTTATATTTGACTGCTCAAACGCACGACACATTTGTATGGTTTTGTCCAGGTTTAATTTGTCTTCTCTGAGTAAGAGTTCCTGAAGTTTTCCGGTAACTGTGAAAACTATTTTATCTCTGATCATTCTATCCTTCTCGCTGAAATTACATGACGACGCTCTCGTCCTAAGCTCAGTTAGGAAACTGTCGAAAGGTTCTTGGTACGGTACATTCCAGAACCTATGTGATTCCAGGACCTCATTTTTTCTGGGGTTACAATATGCCTCAAGTTTTTCAAGTACCTTGCCGGGTTTGTTTTTGTCGCCATCTGCGTCCCATACAAATTGATCATAAATATCCAAAATGTGCGGTCCTGCACAATGCAAAATTATGTCTGTTTGCATCTCATCCTCTTTATCAGTTGCTCCACTTGCAGTTAGGTAAATCTGCACTTGTCTTTTCCAATGCTTAA
The DNA here is from genome assembly GCA_029931535.1 of Margaritifera margaritifera. Classification (NCBI taxonomy): domain Eukaryota; kingdom Metazoa; phylum Mollusca; class Bivalvia; order Unionida; family Margaritiferidae; genus Margaritifera; species Margaritifera margaritifera. Next base: position 2,071,769 of record JAQPZY010001546.1, on the reverse strand, counting down.
AGTTTTCCGAAACGTTCCCATCGGTTACACTTAATATTGGCGGTAAACGCAATGTGCTTTTCCGCCACTGGACCTGTAGTACGTGAGACTGTGATAAAGGATGCAAAATGCGTAACTTCTAAAATCAGTTGACCTCTAAAACTGATGAATCATCTATGCGTCCTTAATTGGCCACCGCTGCCACCATGTTGATATATTGTCCACTAGTAGGGGACATACCAGTCAGCTGCTTAACAGGCAGATAAAACCAAACGTTGTTCTCAGAGCAATACAACTTTTATTAGGTCATCATGTACACTACACCACATTCCATCATAGGCTAGTAACAGACATCAGTCATGTGACTACACTGTGAAACTGAATGAAATTACTATGCTCTGTTTCAAATTATGCTACATTAATTTTATTCAACACTTACATAACCCAAATCCTACAAACAAAAGGTCAAGTTGCAAGTTACACAACCCTAGCTTACGTAAACCCGCAATTAGAGGCAGAAACCCAGAGCAATCCGCTTAAAATCTCCACTGTCCTACTCGAGACCCCGGAGTGTTATTGATTCCTCAGCCCGAAGCAGGGTCAAACACCTTAGCGAACACACGCGAGGGACCAACGCTGCACTAGGTCCTCTTGTCAGCTGTTACATAAATCGAAAGTAAACGCAAAGAAATGTCGAGTAAAATGAAAGATACACTTACCTTGTATCTATATATAGGCCATGTTTAACAATGAAAATAAAATCGATCTAAATTTATCTTCCTAGTGGACTTACGTCTTGTGTACACTATAGGTAGACTTGGTTGAATCCAATGACCGCTAGCCAGCAGTGTGTCCTTTTGAAAAAGAAAGTACTGTTGTGCATCCGAGACACGAGGCGTTTTGATTGGAAGCTTTTTATCTTGGTCTACAAGCAACGATAAAGGGTCAGGTGTGGGTCACGTTTACTACACAGTTACACCATGTGCAACTAACTGTTATATTGACGAAATTTGATTACGAAAGCGCATGAATCCCAGTGTCTTCCAAACGAGTGATACCGTATACATCGATACGTCGTATCTTCCTGTATAAGTGGTTGCTCTATTTCGTGTGAAGAAAAAACGAAGAAATGGTAAAGGCGTGTATAAGGTTACTTTATTTTTTTTCGGGGGGGGGGTGGGGGGGGGGGGCAGATATTTTTGTAAACTAATATAATGGACCAAAATATCTAATGTTCTTTTTTTTTCTTCAGACCAGAGCAGGATTTTTTTTTTCTCAAGCTATTTGTAACTTGATGGCAGTAGCGGATTTCCCATTAGGAAGACCAGGCAGCTGGCTAAGGCGGCAAAATTCAGGGGTCGACACATTTTAAAGTATGAAAATCTGGCGTTGTTAAAAACTATTTATTTTGAAGAAGAAATAAAAGAAGAAAAAAGAGCCCTCGTTAAATTTTCCAATTATTTAAAGGCGTAAAGGCTCTAATTTGAAGGCTTTGTTTAGGGCGGGGGTGGGGGTGTCAACTCTGACAGTGCCTAGGGGCTGCAAAATCATAAATCTGTCACTGTTTGACGGACGGACATTTTTGTCAGAAAATTTCGAATTAAAGGATCGGTCTTAAACGATGGAGTTTAGCAGGTATCCATTGTATATGATATATAGGGTAAGTCATACGTTGGTTTACCTTAGAACCAGGCCAGGCAAAACTGCTAAGAAAACCTATCACTATTCTTTACACAATTCTCTTGCTCTGATTCGTAGAAGAAAAGACCTTATTCTATCCAACATTTTAGTTGTAAAAAAAGTATCTTGTGATAAAAGAAACAAACTTCTGATAACGAGAGGGATTGGTAGTGAAGTTTGGGTAGGGTACCCTCCACTCCACTTCCAATCCCTCCAGTTTTTGACTCAAATTACTGTGGTGGTTGTGTGTACTAGGATGAAATTAAATTAATGGGATGACTGGACCAGTGTTTTTGTTTTGTCTGCTGTTGAACAACACGGAAAAAATAAGCACGAAATCTACTATACATCTTTTCTTTTGTCTTTTTTAGAAGTGGCTCATTTAACGCATGCTACTCGTGCTTGTTACACAATCTAAACAAGTAAATCAATCCTCCAGTTATCGCATTTGACTATTTGTAAATACAATTTAATAATTTAGCTCCTATACTTGTGGCACTGAATTTTTTTTCTCAACACCTAGACTATATTATTTGAGCATTGTTGCACTGAGATTTCGAACTGGATACGATTATAAATTACACGATCTATGGAGTATGTGAAACAAACGTATGGTAAATGATGAAATCTGCAACAACAATGATAACAGCAACATCAATATTTAAATATTTTTATATATTAAAACTTTTATTCTATCGTAACCCAAAACTGAAGGTTCTTGTTAGTAGTAAGGTAAGTGGGAGTCTTAGCTTTGGCCCATCGCATTTTAACTACTGATGTTTTATTGCTTGACTAACTACTCTGGTAAAACATGAAACCACAAAAAGATATAGTTGGAAAATGAAAGGATAGCAGAATGCACAATGACTGCCTACAAAGCATCACAATTTAGATACACCGCTTGGACGAATGAAAACCAGACTCACCGTTGGATATAATTCTTTCAGGCAACAAATCACTACAAATCATGCAGTCTTTGCTTAACTCAGCTGGCCCAAAACAGGAACAATTAGCTTCTTGATTTCCTAAAAGGTCAACTTGTATGGTGGACCCAGTTTAAAGTAAAAAAGTTCATGCAGGAACATGCTGTTACGTTTTGTATCCATATAGTAAAGTCGTTATGTTGTTCACAAAAGAAAAGAAACGTTTGTCGTCAGCGCAAGACAGGGCAACCTTCCTCATCATGTTGTAGAGTTGGTAGTTTAATGACTGAATGAAGGACGTTTCATGGACATACCCATTCTCAGATTTTTCTTCACAGTGTAAATACCGTTGCAAGTGTTCTTTTTCATCTGTGTTGTACAAGTTTAATCTCAGTCCTACAAACTCCCTGATTGGAAAGGAGTTCAGTTCATCGATGAAAACCCCCACAACTCTTTCGTTGACCTGTCGAATGTCGAACACGTTGTCCTTGCGATAGTCACTTGTATCGTTTGAAATGATGCGCGCATTCAAGTTTTCGTAAAAGTGATCAGTCTCCACATGCACTCACGGTGAGTCTGTGTCGGTCATGTTTAACGTGATATGATCTCCAAACCGGTTTTTGAAGTTCTGGTAGTAAAATGTGTACATCAACAACTTGGATAGGTCAAGCATACAGAATCCTCCACATATTGGTTCAGAGCCTCATTGGTATTTTTTTTTTTTTTAACGCTCTTGACATAAACACGCTTTATCAAGTTCTCCATTTGCTTACCAAACACAGCATTATTCATGAACTTGAAGAAATCTTTCTCGAAATCATTATTAACTTTTTATCTTGGAGAATTATTCAACTCGATGTATTTTTTCAACCAAGACTGCAACTGATTATGATCAACCGATGCACTCTCGTCAATTTCAGTTCCATTTCGAGGTAGAATTTGAGGTTCCTATAGTGTACAACGTATTGTGTCTTGTCCTTCAGGGTACACAACAGCTCGGAAACAGTTGGCTTGGTTGCCTTCCCAGTTTCAATGAAAACCCTTTACATGGGCGACGTGTCATTTTGATCGGGAACCAACTTTTCTGGGGCAAGAGGATAGTCCTTAAAATAATCATGTAACTGTTCACCTAGTCCTTAAAATAGTCATGTAACTGTTCACCTATCTCCAAAGCTACTTCCAGTATGTAAACATCCTCGTGGTCATCAGGAATAGTCATCACATTTTGCATTATCTAGGCAATCTCCTTTACATTACCCTACCAGAAGTATTTAATAGGTAAATGTTAACACATTGTTAAATTATATAGATTATTTGCAATTTATACATTATGTAGGAGTTTGGTTTTGTCATTCTTCACGGTACCATCTACACCTTCATATTATTCATTATTTGTGAGTGAATACCTATTTGAAATAATGCTGATACCTCCATTGATCCCACTTTCAACCATAAGGAACATGCCATAGTAGGTTCGAAGCTCTAATTTAACCCCGCTTAGTTTTAAACTGGCATCAGGCACAAGACCTGGAATATTGTAGTGGAGAACATGATCAAGTTTGTTTTGAGATATGCAAACGTGTCACACATCATTAAAGTGTCATTTTCAACGTATTAGACGAAGCTCTTCCAAATGTTTCATTTTGAAATTATCCATCACATCATTTGAGTATTTGTGGTCTTCACCTGTAACATCAGATTAGTACAAAGTTGAATGAAACAATTCTTTGGCTGGAATTGAGGTTTCTTCGCATCGCTCGAATGAATCAGAGTTTTCATACTGGTAGACATCTTTTCGAAGGAATGTTTTAGTCTTCTCGACGAACATGTTTTGTTGTATCAATGAACTTGTCATCGCCTAATTTTTTGGAGAGCTGTTTAAGTAAAGAGACTATGAATCTTACAATGTCAACAAAATATCGTTCTGTAATATTTGCACATCGTTCTAACCCACTCCTTGATGAACAAGGTGAATGTGATTGCCGGATAAATAGTGGAATAAATATAGCATGTTTGTATATCAAGTTGCACTTGTGCGCTGGGTCTCTGTACTTTTCAGTCAGATGGAAATGATCTCTAACTTTGAGTCAAAGATCTTCTCATTGCAGGTGTTAAAGTCATCACATGAATTGAAATTCTTCTCATCTTTATTTGCAAATACCACAGGTTTTTGTTTGCTTTATTTTAGAGTAAACTATTTTAACTACGTTGGACAAGCACACAAAAAACTGTCTAATACAATCTGTCCCACGGTACACGAATTGTGGAGGATCTTTAGCAGAATCCAGATGGTTTATGTTTGAAAGTTTTAGTTGCCCATGAACTCCTCTTGTCAGTGGGATCAATGTTGACTTGCTGGACCAACAAATATTCAAAAACAGCGTAATCTACGAAGGAAAGTTTAAGTTGGCAGTGAAAATCTGTTGAATGTGACAACTGAACCTACAGAGAGCACAACATCTAATGTAATTTTCAAATCATAAAATAACCTTTCGTGATTGTCAAGTTGAATCTTTATCTCACAATAACACAAGCGCTTTCTACAAATAAATTTGTGTCCATGATGTTTGGCTACATGTGAAGACACCAACTTTGAAAAGTCCTTGATAACAACGTAATGAAAGTTGTACTTTCTCCAGTCCAAAATTCTTGCATCTTTAATTTGGGGCGTTTGAAGACAGGCAGAATAATCAACATGTCTATGTGTTTCTCTTTCTCGAATTTGCTCTCAATGTGCGTCTAACGTATCCCTTGTCTTTTTTATCCATGTGTTCGTACACGTTGATTAAAACACTGAATTCATCCTGGATTTTTCCAATATTCTCAATCTTATTTGGACAGCTATCAAACCATCCACTGTACTTTATGAGACTATACTTTTCCTGGCCTCTCAGGATGTTTATTCGGGGTATTTAGAAATGATACCACAGAGTACAAAAGTATATGTTGTCATCATTTATACGTTGATATAAGCCCTTTTATATTTACCAACTTGGGTAGGTTGATGTTAGAGCTCGCAGCCAAAGGTACATCTTTGTCGATGTTCAAGTAAAGCGCTTCAGTCCTAACAAACAACCATTTTATTGTGTCCATGATATTTTGTTCGAATTTAGTTGCGACCTCATCACAGATGCCATTCAGAACAGTATCGACTTCGATTTTGTTCATGATTGTCCTGTCTCCTGAGTAGTATTAAAACATTTTGACTTCCTTTTACTCAAGTCCATCTGTGCTGTATTATATGTTTCCAAGTCTAACTCTCAGGGCGAGTTGAATTATGACTGGAAATGTGTTAGAGTTTATGATTTTTTGATGTGATGTTCAAATTGATTGAAGAAGATGTAAATGTCCTTATCGATTCCACCCACAAATTTATAGTTTGTGACTCTTTCACCGAGACCTTTTCTCGTCCTGACCTCGATTTGTTTGATTCTCATTTCTCTTCCTGACTAGTTCGCCTATCAGTTGTTGTTGTTTAGCCTTGCGTCTTTGTTTCCAGACTTAACCATCTTCTAATTAAACTTTTTTTTTTTTTTTTTTTTTTTTTTGCTCCCTCAGTCTTGTTTCTCTTAATCCTTCAACCTCTTCCAAGTCCCTGTTTTGATTTTGCCCGTTTTATTGACTGTGCCAGTAAGCTTATCTCTTCCTGCAATGCGTTTTGCTTATCGTGTCCAATTTGTTCCAGTAACTTTTTTCTTTTCCTTTATCCATTTTTCCACGTCCTTCATTTGTTTTGGTCCCAATTATCTCGAGAGAAAACTTTTGGAGTAATCAGTGGTGCTCTGTACAACGTTGGTTCCAGTGTTTGCAACTGTTTTGATCGGGTCTCTCGCGATCTCAAATTTATCCCCTTTGAGACGGACTTCGTCAAGTCTTCGACGTTATGAAACACCATTCACTTTGACATTTCTAGCATACGTCACTAGTAATTTTGATGTGAAAAAGTCTGAGTTTGAGAACTAGTTTTGGTTGCATTTTTCAGTATGATTTTAATTATTCTGGTTGCTTTCAGTATAGTTTCTGGTGCGTTTTCCATTGTGAATGTTGAGTATTAAATAATACAATAATTAGAGTTTTGGGCGCTAAAAATTGATGAGATTTAACCAGTATATTGGGTTGATTTTTCCATCATTGATTTAATTAGGTTGGTTTGTTTGAATGTAGCTTTTCTGCGTTTTTAATTTAAAATGCTGAGTATTCAAGAGAAAAAATGTAGTTATGGGCACTAAAAATGTGAAATTTAAAAAAAAAAAAAAATTGCATCCTGTCTAATAAGCTCTACATATTTCAAGTTTAATTTATGATTCAGTGATTTAATTTTCTTCATGTGTGTCTTATCTATCTTACGTTTTAATTTCTTTACCATGTATTTTTTCAGTAAAATCTTGGTGAAACATTGACTTGTCGGGATATTTTTAATTAATACTTTTCCCGCTTTTGTATTTCATGTATTGCATGATAATTGGGAGAACCTTTTCCATTTTGATTTTTCAATTAGCGCATTGTTTACATCTCATCCATCCATCTCTCAATTTTTCAAAACGTCTGCGAAGATGGGCTTGTAACATTTTCTGCACTCAAGCCTGATAACATTGAACACTGGTTTATCTGTTTCCACTATAGTGACAAGCTTCGGATTAATCTTCATTTATTTGCAATAAAATCTGCCAATTAAATGCTAGAGGTGTGTCCGTATTGTGAAAGAGAGATGAGGAGAAAGTGTAATGTTGTCAAACACGTGGAGGGGAAGCATAAAGATAAGTTGAATGAGAAGGTCAAACTTGTTGAAGAGCAACCAAAATGCGAGGGAGAAGACATTAGTCAGTTGCAACGATCAAACTTAAAATATTGAAAAATAAATTGAAGAATAATCTATGGATCCTTAAAATTATTGACGTTTGATCTTTTGGGATGTTGGTTTGATGTAACTAACTTACGTTTAATTTAACCTAGATTTGTGTGATGTTTTAACATTTTCTGAAGTCTTTTGATGTTCTCTGCTTTCTTAATGTTATTTTAATTTTGTTAAAAAAACAAATAGGTTATACTCGAGGTCTCCACAACGCTGTGCTTAATAGATGAACTGACAGATCATTTGTAATGTTGCTTTTTACGCTTTGAAGAGCTCCGAAGGTCAGAGGTCATTCAGAGTAAACAGTCTCCAATCACAAGGAATTTTAACAGTTACATGTGTAAATAATGCAAATTTTAGGATTGCTATACCCCCTACCCACACCACCACCAACGCCACCAACACCACCACTATGGGCCATAATGTATTTCTACCTGAAAGACGCCTCACCTTACATAATGGGACATCACTCGTACAAAGTGACAATTGGTCTATTACAGAACTTGTTTTTCAAATCAACCGTGGCCGCATGTGCGGAGATTTCCTCGTTTCTAATGAATATGCATAAACCTGCTTAACCACTCACTGCCCAACATGACCTTTCACGCTATTTCAATTAGCCAATCAAAGTTTCTCTTCCAAGCACAGTCACTGATGGTTCGATAAAACAGACACTTTCATTAATGTGTAGGAGATTGCTACAGTGTGTTGTTGAGGACGTATTTTTGTTTATGCGTAAAGTATGGCAAAAGTAGGACGAGCCTATAAATAAAAATAAACGTAATGAACAGACATAAATCGGAATTTAACGAATTGCAAACGAAAATGTAAGCAGTGATAAATAAAGTAAATTATTACATTATATTTTTAATAATGATAAATTATAACTAGTGTAGAAATGATGATGAAATATTTAGCCCATCTCAATCGGTTGACTTTGGGAAACTGCATTGAACTTTAAACTTGTCTACGTGCGAATTTCTTGCCAAGATAATTAGGTCATAGCAAAGGTGGCTGAAGCAGCTTCATGTTAAAAAAGTTATAATTGTCTGAAGAAGAAAAAAAAAAGTAATTCTGAGTGACAACATTTCCTCAGATCAATGTTATGACCCGCTCTGACACCGGACCCTAACTATAATACTGTAATAAACTTAGGGTATGCACTATTTGCACTTCCGTCTCCGTTTATAGCATTGTTAGACTTTAGTAATTATTTGTTGATCATAGGGAGTCGGTGTTGTGAAGATATTTCTGAACTCGAGTAATTAGCCAATTTCTAGGAGCAGACGTCATAACGTATAGTATTCACGAGACTTTATGACATCATAGATTAGTTTCGTAAAATGGACCCTCTCTAATTTCTTAACATAGGGAATTCTCTGGATATTTTAAGGTATACTAGTTTAATCATTTGAGGTAGGAATAATTCTTTGTATTAAGTGTTTTGGGTTGTGTTTTATATTGTTATGTATATTGAATTTATAATATGTGTCCATGATTGTAAGTTCTACTTTAGTCGGATTATGGTCATTTTGAAAACAACATGTTTACATAGCATTTGAGTTCAAGGCAGCTGGACTGTTATTTCCATGTCTTGTTGAAACGAAAGTCAGGTACACAAAGTAATTTTCCATTAAAACTACTCATATTGTGATGTAACACAGGTCATGTAGGCATGTGTATTTATATACAGATTTTTGTAAGCAAATTCAATCCTATTCTAGAATTGCTGTTCTAAAAGATCAGTCTGCAAGGAATCTATTTTAGTGGTGTTGTTGAAATCAGATATAATTTAGAGGGAGGAATTATTTATTTAAAATATTCACTGGAAATACTAAAGTGCTCATAGATTTTAGGACTTTTGGGGGGATTCATTCAAAACATTCCTGAGTATATCATTGTGATACATCAGGACATTCAAGGCTATTGGAATTCATTCAAAACATTATATATTTTTGGACTTGTGATTAGGACACTTAGGATTATTTGGACTTTAATTCATGTTGTTGTAAGTGTCTTTTGAATTTTCACTTTAATTGTATATCAATAAATTGCTTGTTTATTTTACGTGATTTTGTTTGTTTCACTTTCTTTCTGTTACATATTTTTAGGCCATAGAGTCGTAACAGTATTGCATGGCATGACGTACTAATATTCGGATTGGAAAGGCTTACTAATCAGACATACAAATGTGAAACAAGAGAAAACCATGTAAGTGTGAAATTAGAGTTTCGTGATGTGTGGTCATTGGGTGATTAGAAGAAAATTATTTGTAGTATTCGCGCGTGTATTACCTTTCAGTTGACAACGGCTGTTGTCTTAATGTCCTTGGAAATAGGAGAAAATAATGGACTCCAAGCCACGCTCACGCAGGTGTTTGATTCGCTCGGTGTATCAATACTATAGCGAAACCAGGTTTAAAAAAAGTATACGTCAACGTAGCCGTGTATGCACCTTTACTTACCTTAAATAAAATATGAATTGTTGCTCTAAAATTTAATATTAAAGTAGTTTTACCAAAGTTTGTTTATTCCTGAATGGTGAGTAATCTGTACCTTAGTTGTCATCACAAAAATTCTAGACGAAAATTATCGATCGCTATGGACTTTTACAAGGACAGACTGGTATTTACGGAAGCCTATAAATGTTAAATGTCACAGAGAAATTATGAATGAAAACGTGAAATTTCGCGAAAAATCATGAAATTTCACGAAAAATTCGAAATATTTAGATAAAAACTCGAAATTTACTATTAAGGTCACAGAAAAAATCAAACTTGAAATTTTGCGAGAAATATCGAAATTGAGACCTTATATTGTTACTTTTTTCTGTGACCTTAATGGTCGCAAGGTTTTTATTTTTCTTTTTTTTTTTCTCGAAAATTATTCTTCATATTTTTTGTTTGTAACCTTAATAGACTTCCGTAGGCACTAAATTGGGCAAGGAAAAGCGGATGTCGGTTCTAATCATTAAGAGTGCAAGGAGTATTTTATATTGTTTTTAATACACGGCATTTTTTTTTTTTTTTTTTTTTTGACACCATAACGCGACATTCAGTCTGGTTTACACTGGATCATACCTCTTGTTTTGCCTTATTCGCAAATTCGAGGTAAATCGTACGTTTTTTGTCTCGCAGAAATAACCGCACTGGTCTGAATGGTTTGACCTTGTCTATAGATGTCGACGCACTTTAACACTGATTTTGTCGTATGTATTTCTCGAGGCGTTTATATAATGATCTTCATGACCAGTACGCCTTGTACTTTTAGCATAGGCCTTTGAAACACTAGTTAAAAAAAATTACAGAATATCCGAGAAAAAAATAGAAGAAAAAAAAAATATATATATATATATATATATATATATATATATATATATATATATAATACGGAAAGGTTGGCAAGTAATTTTCTAGGGGGCTGGAGGGATGGGTATGCAGAATACAAATTCGTCATCTTTTTCGATGCCATTCAAAATATTTTTAAAATCCTAACCTGCCTAAAAGCATGAATGCTAATCACCTGTCCGCCGTGGTATTATCACTGTAAAGACGGTAGTCCAATGTAATACAGACTAAATCACTGTTGAAACAATATGATAAAATTCATTGTGACTCAATTTCAAAGGTCAAGGTTGCGTGTGTACGCAGGTGAATAGTCACTTAGTATTTAAATCCGAACTGTTTTATACAAAATTATAAACAGCACACTCTTTGTCTATTTACAAATCTATACATTCGCATTACGCAAAATAAAATGAAAACCGTTTTCATGTATTAATGTGAATGCGGTCATATGTAAATACCAAAGGGAGATAATTTGGGTTGCAGACATCGTTTAACGGGAATTTTGAATTTTGCTTACTAATATGGTAATGATCTTTTTATTTTACAAGCATGCTTGTTTTATTCAAGCTTTTCTATTCTTGCTTTATTTGAAATTTACTTGTTTTGTTTTCATTTCATAATTTTGACGGCGATGGCCTTCCATAGATCTCGTCGCTGACGATTCTACACTACACACATCTGGTAAATCTTTCAACTCCATTAGATACAAACTTAAAATCGACCTCAATATTTTATCTGTTTGGTGTAAACAAAACAGAATGTATATCAATGCGTGTAAAACGAAATGTACGCCAATCGGAACAAGACGGCGACTATCCACTGACACGAACTTCTCACTCAAAATGACAAAAACTTGTCTAGTGTTTAAAAAATAAAAACTTCTTGGTGTCTACACCACTCAGTTGGAATTCACATATCGATCACCTAGGTGCAATGGTCGACAACAGAATTGTTCTCCTAAAATAACTGTCGAAATTTTTTTTTCCTACCTAGTCGCTGTAATATTATTTTTCTGGATATATACTATAACTAATAGACTACGGCTGTACCATATAGGAAACACATCAAATTATAATCTATCCAGAATTAATACACTCTAGCAAAAGTCCACACAAATAATTCTGAAACTTCCTATTTTGATTATTTTGATTCCCTCTGATGTTAAATTCTTAGGTCCACAATGGCTACCCCCCCCCCCCCAAAAAAAAAAAAAAAAAAAAAAAAAAATTCAGATTTACCACTATTAATCAGCTACAGATTCCGAGGTCGAGAATTAACTATTTCGGAAAATCTTTGACTGTATCAGCACCCGCTTTTTGGAATTCACTACCGCCAGTCTATACATAAATAAAATTTCGTTGCTTAAAAAAAAAAAAAAATTTTTTTAAATCATTCTTGACCAGCTGGAATGATATATTAATCCACAGCACAGAATTGTATCATTGATTCCAGAGATAATGTGAGACTGTGTTAGCGTGAATAGAATGCATGTGTCTTCCAAGACATTATTTGTACATATGATTGTGCATTTAACAGTCACTTGTGTGTGTCTGTGTGTGTGTGTTTTGTTCTGCATATGTCAGTATGACTTCTGACATGTTGAAATGTGTAAACATGCGCATAGTATATGTTCATGTATACAACTGTTGACTACCATATATATATATATATATATATATATATATATATATATATATATATATATATATATATATATATATATATATATATGCCTATTTTAAATATGTGTGAGTCCGTGAGCCAGTATACCAGAGTGGTGTGTGTAAGTGATTTTATTATAACATAGCCTGTTACTACGTTGAGGACCACAAGGAAGATGGCTCATTCATAACCAAATGTGTTATCCTCGTTAAATAAAAATAATAATGATAATAATAGCAATTATTATTATTATTATTATTATTATTATTATTATTATTATTATTCGTGATTTTTTTTTTTTATTTTTACTGGTCAACTCTTGGGCTGGTGATACAATTGATGTAAATGGTTTCACGAGCTACATAACGTTATTTTGGATGTATTGCTGTCTATGTAAAAGAAAAGGTAAGCATAATTTCAGTATCTATCAACTTGAGAGTAAATAAAAAAAATATTGTCTGGTTTAAGTTCTTTCCTTACATACAAACCCTTCAGAAAGACTTAATATTTGGTTGTATTATATATGTCACGTGAACAAAAGTCAATACATGCAGAATAAGACATTTTTACTATTATTGAAAATAAATCGGCACATTAGAAAGGTCCAAAACACACATTTATTATTGGTGGAGATTTCAATGCCAATACCTCCACAGAACCTAATTTTAGTATACATGATAGTAATAAATTAATATTGTGATTAAATAGATAGTTGGGGAGTGTGATGCTTTGATGATAAGGGGCTGTTGTGTTTTAACTAGAGCACTGGTTTGAACAATTAGGGCTGTCAATTAATTCTATAATTCAGTCTGGTTGAAACATGAATCCTGGCACATGACTGCAGATAAAGTTTTTCTCACTCCCCAGGGTCATTGCCCTCAGCTAGACGGTCCCGTTATAATCGACAGCCCTAATTGTTTAAACCAGTACGATGGCCGATAGCGGCCGACAAACTACAATATCAACGTAACATAAATTTGTACATGTACACATTTTGCTAAAATGTGTACGTGACGGAACAACATATTAAAGTCAGAAAATCTGTACATGTACAACATTTTTCTAAAATGTGTACATACACAAATTTTTCTTACTCACAACTAAAGCCAATTAACAACATTCCTTGCGCAATAATAAATTAGAAAGAACAATACAGCTTTCTGATAAGGACTTAACCTCTCGTGCTATTTATTTGTTAGTCTGAACCAATTAAACTGGTCTATTTTTGTTCACATTGATATATCAAGGAAGAAAGCGAAGAAAACCTACTGATGTTTTACATAATAAATTATTGACTTCTACAAATACAAGTGTAGACTTACCTTCGGTAGTTACTTCATGTAATAGAAAGAAAGATAAATAAGACGTAGATTAACAGCGGATGAACTTATTCATGTAACATAAGTGGATCCTTCGGTACTCACTTCCTAATTAAGATCACCACTACTATCATTATTCAGGAGTGGAAATAGCAAGATGCGTGAAAGCGCGGAATGCCAAAAAAATAAAAATAACAACTCGGAGGAGGTTGAAGTGTGATAAAAAAGATTATTATGAAATAATTAAGAAGTGTAAGATACATATTTTGAAACCTATATGTTGGAAGTTAAACAAACTTCTTATAGATGTTAACACTGGTTAGTCTACCGATGTCACAAACTTAACAACTACTACAACCGATGTCACAAACTAAACAACTACTACAACCGATGTCACAAACTTAACAACTACTACAACCGATGTCACAAACTTAACAACTACTACAACCGATGTCACAAACCTAACAACTACTACAACCTATGTCACAAGCCTAACATCTACTACACCCGATGTCACAAACTTAACAACTACTACAACCGATGTCACAAGCCTAACAACTACTACAACCGATGTCACAAACCTAACATCTACTACAACCGATGTCACAAACCTAACGACAACTACAACCGATGTCACAAACCTAACAACTACTACAACCGATGTCACAAACCTAACAACTACTATAACCGATGTCACAAGCCTAACAACTACTACAACCGATATCACAAACCTAACAACAAATACAACCGATGTATGTCACAAACCTAACAACAACTACAACAAAAGTCTTATATTTTAGGCGACTAAAAGGTTTGGAAAGAATACTTGACAAACTTATAACTAACAATTAAAAGAAAGTTTTGGGAACTTTTGAAATCCAGCCACCAGAAAGAAGAGAGAGAGAAAAAAAACACAAGGTAGAAGTTATCAGTGGTACATTTGAGGATATAAACATGGAGAATGTAAACCCTGCACCAGGACGTGAAACAGATGTGTATATGTTTTTGCAGTGTATCAGATGAAGGATAATATAATTAATCAACAGGACGGTGAGATGACTTGGAAATTTTATAACCTTTTGTGTTGAAGGTTGTATTGTTTAAACCTGTGATGATTATAAAACAGTCCTATAGAGATGAGACTAGAAAACAGTCCTATAGAGATGAGACTAGAAATCAGTCCTATAGAGATGAGACTAGAAAACAGTCCTATAGAGATGAGACTAGAAAACAGTCCTATAGAGATGAGACTAGAAAACAGTCCTATAGAGATGAAACTAGAAAACAGTCCTGTCCAGATGAGACTAGAAAACAGTCCTGTAGAGATGAGACTAGAAAACAGTCCTGTAGAGATGAGACTAGAAAACAGTCCTGTAGAGATGAGACTAGAAAACAGTCCTGTCCAGATGAGACTAGAAAATAGTCCTGTCCAGATGAGACTAGAAAACAGTCCTGTAGAGATGAGACTAGAAAACAGTCCTGTCCAGATGAGACTAGAAAACAGTCCTATAGATATGAGACTAGAAAACAGTCCTGTCCAGATGAGACTAGAAAACAGTCCTATAGATATGAGACTAGAAAACAGTCCTGTCCAGATGAGACTAGAAAACAGTCCTGTAGAGATGAGACTATAAAACAGTCCTATAGAGATGAGACTAGAAAATAGTCCTGTAGAGATGAGACTAGAAAACAGTCCTGTCCAGATGAGACTAGAAAATAGTCCTGTCCAGATGAGACTAGAAAACAGTCCTGTAGAGATGAGACTAGAAAACAGTCCTGTAGAGATGAGACTAGAAAACAGTCCTGTAGAGATGAGACTAGAAAAGAAACATTTTTAAAAAACTACTTAAGTTTTTATTCTAACGCTAACAATGGGACGAATCAAATAATAGATACTGAAATGAAAGTTGATGACAGGAGAAAATCATTTAAAAAGTGGAAAAAGAAACGGGGAAGTCCACATGATGGCAGATACCGGTAGATAAAATTGTTGTTGGGAATTAAGATGTTTAACACAAAAAGAGAAGTTGCATCAACGTTAAGAAAACCGATGATAGATGCTTTGTCATGCGATTTAAAGTGTTTTTAATACACAAAGTAATCGTGTAGACCATCAAGATACAATCTAGATAGATACAGTTGGTTTGATAAATGTCCAATTAATTCCAGTGTGATAGGAATAAATACAATTGAGGACGAATACAATATTTCGATCAACATTCATGAAATTGTGGAGAATTACAAAGCATTCAACGATGAACAGATAATGAGGTAACAAAGCCTAACTTAGCTTAGATCATAAGAGAGATATAATACAGACGTTAAACCTTGTAATAGTGCGGAGAATACAACTGACGCCATGCCGAAGAATGAAATAATTAAATTTGAAAACTCGAAACGTAAATGCTAGCTGTTATTGCCTAGGCAGATTCTGAGGCAGTAATTGTGCTTTTTAATGGGGAAACAGATTCGAGAAGGGGGAAAAAGAACTGTTCACGTAAAAAAAAATTAAACAAGTTCCATCAGGATTCTGTTTCCATGCAAAAGCAGAGAAAAAATATTCTAACAATTTAATGATCGTACTGTTGTTGATAGAGAAGACTGTATAGATGTATTCACTGAGATATGTAAGGAGACTTCAATAAAATTGAAAACAACAAGAATGTATACCCATATTTTTCACAACCTATCGAAATACAATAGTCACCTGTTCATAGAAGTGCTAACTGAAACCAATCTTGATGAGAATTTTCAACATAATACCATCATCGGGTAATCCATGCATGTCGTTTAGTAAAAGTGTGTCTACGGTTGATGGAAAAAGAATAAAACTTTGATTTTTAGATAGATTGAGATTCGTGAATTTTTACCTCTTGAAGTACTAGCAAAGAACTTACCAAACCATCAGTTTTAGGAAACGCTACAACACGTCGAAAAATATTTGAGAAGGTATTTGTGTCCGCATAAATACATTAATAATATGGACATGTTTGAGGAAACAAATTACCGAAATTGAGAAGTTGTATTCATCCCTAAACAAAAGAAAAAGA
This sequence comes from Margaritifera margaritifera, assembly GCA_029931535.1. Lineage (NCBI taxonomy): Eukaryota > Metazoa > Mollusca > Bivalvia > Unionida > Margaritiferidae > Margaritifera > Margaritifera margaritifera. The sequence goes on along the minus strand of JAQPZY010001546.1, from coordinate 2,054,958 downwards.
TTTCACAAGAAGAATTTTTCATTACGCGAAGGGATCTTATGGAACACTTCAATTTAAGGACTTCCAGTGAGCTTCACAACTGGTCAGGTGAGCTTTACAACTGCTATGTAATGGAGCACAGTTTATTCGTGTGCAATATATTTCAAGAATTTTGTTCGTCCGCGATGACAAAGTATGAATTAAATTCGTGTTATTATTACACTTTTCCAGAATATGCGTATGACGCTTGTTTAAATAGACCTGAAACAGAGTTGGAAACTAATAAGGTCACAGAGATATGTATTTGATGATTGAAAACAGAATAAGAGTAGGTATTAGCATGAGTTTCCTGAGATACACAAAGGTTAATAGCAAATACACAGAAAATTATGATCTTTTTAAAGAGGATTCATTCATCATATATCTTGATAAACTAATTTGTTAACGTAGCACTACTTACAAATGCTTTAGATGGCTAATTGAAGAAATAAAAAATAGGTTGAACTAAACCTTAAAAGGTGGTCCGATAACTGTGAAAAGGGATTTATCTTATATGTCGATTTAGATATACCGAAAGAGTTACACAGATTCTTCAAGAACTATTCATTAGCTCCTGAAATGATGGTATCTCCTCGCGACGAAATGTCAGAACTTCAAAACAGTAAGTAAATAAATGAAAAGGACAGTTGTCAAAGGTAAAAAAAAAAAAGTTAAAACTACTACTACCAAGAAGAAGAAGAAAAAGAAGAAGTATAGCCTTTATTTATACTCTATGGACCGTTGTGCTAAATGCTCATCTCACACAAGAGCGAGACGTATTTCTGTGTATACAAATTACGTGATTCACTATATGAATCTCAAATATTACATCAGTTTAGATGTAAAACTGACAACAACTTAGAACAGGAATCTTGTTTTATGACAAGCCTTGAATAGAAAATATATCACTCTGAATACGGGTCTAAGGCAGAAAGCTCACTAACGACTTCGAGAAAGTCTTTTTCAAACTGATGAAGAATGAGACATTCGGTAAAATAATGGAAACTGTTAGAAAACGAATAGAAGTCAGTTGTAAAAAAAATTACAAGTCATTCGAGAGATTAGAAAAAAAAATAATAACATGAGGATTGCTACATGTATTACTGATAATATTGTTTAAGTTCAAATAAAACCGTAAACAGTGTTGAACAAACCAATATATATATATATATATATATATATATATATATATATATATATATATATATATATATATATATATATATATATATATATATATATACACACACACATACATTCATACATACATACATACATAAAAACTTTACTTCGTTAGAACTAACAAACAACTAATTCTATTGTGACATTTTGAAGCCTAAGTATGTGGTTAATATGAAATTGATGTACACAGATACAGAATCGCTTGCTATGTACAAAAAAATAAAAATAAAAAATAAAGATTTTTACCATGATATGAAGGGAATTACGTCACTCTTCAAGATCTCTCGAACAAAGGAAATTAAAACAATTAAAAATGTATACGACATATCCAAGGCTTAAAAAATTATAAATGATAATTGATGTATTTGAAGAATTGTGAAAAGAAAACAAATATTAAGAAAGCCTGTACAAAAAATATTTCGATCCACTGAGATATTAAAACAACAGAAAAAAAAAGCATCAAAAGATTTAACAAAGTCAAAAGTCAAAAGAAAATAATAACCTTTAAAAGAGAAAAGGAGACAACAAACAAACAAACACTGTTAAAGTTGAAGCAATGTATACAGAAAACAAAAATACTATTCATGTATATATCAAAGGCGAAAGAACTTTAAATTTACATGACATTCTCGATAATGTCGGCATAGCCGATAAAGAAAGGCCTAATAGTAAAGCTAACAGAGCAGCCTATACAAATTATAACGATGTGGCGGATAACAACGCTGAAAACAATGCAGACCATAAACTCCCTGAAGGCGAATACGAGTTGAACTTTGTCCATCTTTCTCGTTGGAACCAACGAGGTACACGGCTGTAACGGGGTGCAATATACCGGAGCTACACGCAAAAACTTAACCAAGAATGTACGACTAATGTACATGGCTGTACAAAGTTAGTCTCTAACACCTCTCCTAGGGGGTAGGTGCTATGAAACCCACTCCAAACTGTTGCCTAGAAAGAAAGAATAGTTGAGATGCAGTGAGGTTGTCCATATGTATAGAATAGTTGAGATGCAGTGAGGTTGTCCATATGTATAGAATAGTTGAGATGCAGTGAGGTTGTCCATATGTATAGAATAGTTGAGATGCAGTGAGGTTGTCCATATGTATTTTAACTGTGCGGACGCCGAGGTAGTTCAAAAATTTTAATGTAACAATAGCTCTCCTCAACTTCGAAGGTGTGAGGTAAAAATGAATGTCAATGTTTTGGATTTTGTCAGTTTTTTGGTGAAGTTTCAGAAACTAACAAAAACAGATTGTTTGTTCCGGTGTCAGTTGTTTAAATATTTGTACCTATTTGTAATTATCATACAGTAATATCTAGGCACCACTAAAACAGTTAGAATTATTTGCAATGTATAGTTTCTGCTGTGCTCATTTGAAGTCATATGACCAATTTACGTGGTGCAATGACCGCGAACATAAACCTTAAATCCACGACTCTTATCTATGAATGCTCGCACATATAGTCCGTCGTTTAGGAATCTGTAGGGGCCTATATATTGGCAGATTGTCCTAATATCAGTGAAACGTCTACGTTAGATATGTCAGTCACAGAGTCAGTTCTGAGTTTTGTAGTATAAAGTAACATGTATGGTTCTCGTACAGTCCTTTGTCCTTCAACTTGTAGCAAGCATTATTCCCTACACGTATCGCATCATTCTCCACAACTGATGAGAACACAATACAGGAACTTATATGGTGAGCAATTTGTACACATTAATATGCCTCTGCTTCCCATCCCTACCCCATAATGTGGATGAATCTACAGTAAAAGCGCATAACTCTTCTGACAATAGTGCGAGTACAACAATTTGTCAAAATGCATATCTTCTTCTGATGACCATAGAATGTACTAAGTTTCACACGAAATCACAATAAACCGCAAGAGTAGTTGCATTCACAAAATTCTGTCAGACATTGCATCCAGCTGTGTGTCAAATAGGGAAAGAACTCTTATAAATATAACGGGTGCATACAGATTAGTCAATGTGTGTGCATCTTTAGATGATGACCATAATCTGTACAACTTTTCACCGTAAAACAAAATATGCAAGATAAACCGCGGACTAATTGCGTTAACGAGATTGTGTCAAACATTGCATTAAGCTACAATAGTAGTAATATGTGGCACCCTGTGGACAAACGGGAATTAACATTACGCCGTAGGTTTACATTACATGGCACTCTGGGGACAAACGGGAAATGTAATGTTAATATTTAAGATGATATTTTCCGTTTGTCCCCAGACTGCCTTAGAAATTTCGAGACAGATTTGACAATCTGGGGATAAACGGAAATTTAACATTAATCTTTTATCTACTATCCATAGCTTTTTGATTACTATCCAACACACACTTTTTATGTTCTATCCAGCACCCACTTTTTGAGTACTGTTCAACACACACTTTTTGAGTACTATCCGGCACACACTTTTGAGTACCATCCAACACACACTTTATGAGTACTATCAAGCACCCGCTTTTTGCTTACTATTCAACACCCACAATTTCGATTACTATCCCAAATCCCACTTTTTGAATACTATCCAACACCCAATTTGTTTTAGTACTATCCAACATCTACCTTTTGAGTATTATCCAACTCCTATTTTTGAGCACTATCCAACACGCCGTATGTAATGACTATAAATCCTACACTGACTAAGTCATAAAAAGGGTTGGAGTGCTTACACACATTATACTGACAAACACACGAACATACTATCACATAAGAGCGGAGTAGGATGTAAAAGAAGGGAGATGAAATATACAAGCAAGGTATTAGTGTTTATAGGCACACTATACCCAGAAACATAAGAGAGGGAGTTTTTTAATTTTAGTTTGGTTGTGAACAGACATAGACATAGACATGCATAAACACAAACATATTTTGGCAATGAGTAGTATCTTTTTTTTATAGAGAACTGGGTGGCCCTAAAAAGGGCCGTTTTGGTTATTGTAGACCCCTACTGTATGCACCTCCCGGGCCTAGCTCCGCAGGCATCACATCTTCTACTCCATCAATGCCCACCCAGGAATTGATGGAAACAAGTAGGGAAGAGTGAGGAAAAGTTGCCTCACTTTCCCAATCCTCTACTTCACGGCTTATGGGTGGCTGTCTCTGTTGTTGTGGTTGTTGTTGCGGTTGTTGTTGCGGTTGTTATTTTTGTTGCAGCTTCATATCCCAGTCATCTTCAGTCAGAGAAGGGGGATCCTCCATTGCTGTTCCATTTCCTTATCCCAGTCTTCCGTCTGGTAGGCCCAGTCTTTAGTCTGGGAGGCCCTATTTCTCCTCTGCTGTTGGGATGGTCGTGAAGCTCTCACCACGGGTCTGACGACGAAGCAGGGATTCGTCTGTAAGACTCTAACATGAGTATCTTTGGTTGTCACCTCTGTTGTTTGAACAAACTGTCTTCCCCGTCGTTCCCTCTTCTCTTGTTCCCACTTCTTTTTGTCTTCTAAACCTTCATCCTCCAACTCTTATAGAGGAAAATTTGTTTGGACAATTTACAATCGGTCAAGACCCTCTTAAACAATCTCCTGTCTGGATTGAGCTCCTTGACTTGATTCAGGAGGCACCAAACATACTCTAAGTGAACTAAGGTCTGGCTTAGTTTTCCGGTCCTATTTCCTTTCATTCTTGTCTTCTTTGTCGAGTCTTCGATGGGTGACAAGATTGCCGAACGCGCCGCTTTATATGTTTTAAGCCCTGACATGAATATAAACACCCATCAGATTCAGTACGCGGACGTAAAGGAAAGCATTACAAATGTAAAGATTGACAGAGATAATGTGAAAAAGCATGTTCAAAAATGATTTATTTTGTTGTGAAAAACAAGTTAACACCATTTTTCTAACTAACATTTTTTGTTTAATAACCGCTCATTGAAACATCAACTATGAAGAGGAAGGATTAAGGGCTAGTCCCTTCCTCTTCATTTACAAATGCAAAAAAACAACAACCCAATATTAAACATGAACGTATTTACAAAGTTGACAACGTTGTGGAGTCAGACTAGACTTCCAATAATTTAGTTCAATGTCATTCTGCCATCGATGCACACTGCATTTCTGTGCTTAAGAAAATATATAGCCATAATGTTCACAAAGCCACCTTTCTATTTTATCATCGTTTATAGAGTACTTATGTTCAAAACAAGTCAGTACATGTTCTAAGGGAAACCTAAGACTGCGTTGATGAAGAAAGTACACACAATATTGTCCACACACTATCGAATCTGATCCTCGTAATCTCACATTATTGAATTGAGTGGATACACCATTTCTTCTCATACAGTCGATGATGTCGTCTTCCAGAAGACGTAATACATAAGAATCAAAATATACCAAATTGTGCTCGTTGAAAGAGTAGACGGCTACCCAATGAATTCCTGGGCGATAAATGGGAAGTTTCCGTACTTTGTTGGAAGAGAGCTTCAATGCGTTTCGTTTCCAAAGAAGTCAATGGAGGTAATGAATGGTCACGCAAGTCTTTATACCACTTTTTCAAAATATTTTCTTCTATGAGAGTCCATACATCTTCCGGATACTCATCCAATTTGTCTTCTTGACTCATTATCAACCATTTGTCGTGTTATTTATGACTAGGATGATCGATTTGACAACCACTACAATGTTCTCTTGTCAGTTGTGTGATTCTTTCAGCCAAGTGACGGGCAAAACAGGAGACTAAGTGATGTTCTTGTTCTGGCCATCCTGACATCATTACTTTATTTTTGTCTTTTTCACTTGTGGTCTGTCACTGCTGTTGCTGTTCTGGATAGAAAACATCATCTGCGTCTATCTCCATAGTTTCGTGTTCCATCTTTGTTAATAGTCTAGAATCACTTCTCTCAAACTGATGATATCTGCATACAAGATGACGTTCACTATGTTCGCTGGAGCTAATGCAAACTGAAGTTCCACACGAAGTTGGCCCGATTTTATAGAGTGGAAATGTCCCTTGTTGCTGCCTTGGTTTGAAGTGAAATCAAAGCCCCACAAAGCATATCTTTTTATCTTGATTCAAAATTTGAGTTGACTAGGGTACACACTGTCTCCCTATATATAGAGAGACCCCTCAACTTAAGGGACTACACTCATTCGGTTTTCAATCTTTGAAGATGGAAGAGTCACAACAGATCGCACTTCTGGTCAGAGATTTACAGAGAGTTGTTCGCAAGTACACTTCCAATGGGACTTCGGACTACTCCAGTCGAGATAAAAGTGAAGATACCTGATATGTTTGTCAAGAGAAAGGACATTGGGCTTCAAAATGTCCACAACGTCAAAGAAAAGAAACCACTAAGACTGGAGTAAAGAGAGACTCAAGTAAAGATACGTGCTATTAATTCTAAGAAAAAGGGGATGGGTCTTCAGAGTGTCCCAAGAAAAAAGAGAACAAGGAGGAGAAGCGTTCAGCAGAAACAGAAAGAAGAACCCATGTAAAGAGATTCAAGAAGGCGAGACAAGTAGAATAAAAAAGAGGGAGAAGAGGAACTCATGCCAGTGAAGAAATTCATAAGAGAAAGTCATTGAAAGAAAGAAAGAAGAAAATGAAATTTGGTCATATAATTTGAAATTTCTTTGTCATTCTGATTTCACGATAATATACCAAAGAAAACATAAGTGTCTCTTTGTTTTTATTTTTTCATTAATATGGATAAGATCTACGCACACGCACACATTTTATAATGGAGGGATTTCAGTTTTATTTTATTTGGAATTCATTGAGTAATATCTCTTTTCTAAGCGATATAGGTTGCCCTGAAAAGGGACGTTGGAGTTTTTTATTAAAAAAAAAAAAAAATTATGGACTTGACATCATCAGCTGTAACTGTCTTAAACCTTTTCTACGGCCAAGTCCCACTCCTGCTGCTGTTGCTGTGATAGTGGTAGTGGCGACTGTTGCTGCTTCTGGTATCTCAGTGGTGAACGTCGATGTAGTCATAGAAAGGTCTAGAAGTTTTGGACCGTGAGGGTCTCTTTCTCTTAGGTTGGGCTAAAGAACTCTGATACAATATTTCTCAGATGTTTTAACTCCACCAAAATGTCTTGTAACAGACTGACCGTTTTGTTTTCAATCTCTTCCTTCTTCTCACTGTTCAGTGTTTTCCTCTTTTCTTCTTCTTCTTGCTTTCTTTTTTCCTCTTGTTCTTGTTGTTGTTTATGTTGAACAAATACTTATTCTTCTTTCTGATGTTGCAAAAACAACTCTTCCTTCTGCTTCTTTCTGAAATCATCATAGACTGGTAATGATGGTGAAGGAGGTGAAGGCGGTACTACCGCCGGCCAAAATTCCTGAGGAGACGATAGGAAATCGCACTAGTTCAAATTGAAGTAATTCTCTTCTGGAAGAATACTTGCTACAGCAGCAATAATATCAGCCATAGGTATTGTACTTGAACTCTTCCGCAATGGCAAGTCGTAGGAACACTGGTGCATATATATATATATATATATATATATATATATATATATATATATATATATATATATATATATATACACACACACACACACACACACACACACACACACACATATATTGAAAGTGACATCACGCGTCTGCTGTCTACTGATTGGAAGAGAGAGACAAAACACCATGACTGAATTAAGTTATAAGCTTTCTGATTGTTGTTCCATTGTGTCATCTGTTCTCAAGACAACCCGACAAGATGTGGGTAAAACTGGAGCAATCGACCATCATTTCCAGCATGCTGTTTAATCCAGACTTCCTGGTATCGTGTGCCATTACCAGGATCACAGATACAGCTATATGGAAGAGACGAATCTGTGTAGAGAGGCAAGGATGCCTGAAGAGTGTCTCTTAGCCTACGGACCAGCTGTGAGAAGAAGTTTGCAGAGAAGAAAATGTGAAGCTGTGTGGTATATATTAACCTTCTTTGGTTAACAACCCCAACGGCCCTTTTTAGGGCCACCCAGATCTCTAAAAAGGAAAGATACTACTCAAAACATTGCCAAAAATCTATGTGTTGTATGTCTATGTCTGTTCACAACCAAACTAAAACTTGAAAACCTCCTCTTGTGTGTGATAGTATCTTTGTGTGATAGTATTTTTGTGGGTATAGTATGTCTATAAATACTGCTACACTTACTTGTTTGTGTGATAGTGTGTGTATATTTCATCCTCCATCTTTTACATCCTTGTACGATTGTATGTTTGTGTATTTGTAAGTATAAACATCCAAGTATTGGTCACTACACACGGCGTGTTGGACAGTATCTAAAAATGGCTCTTGGATAGTAATCAAAAAGTTAGTGTTGGATAGTAATCAACAAGTGATGGATAATATATAGCGGAGTATTGTTAAATTGCCATTTGTTCCCAGAGTGTCATATATGTTCCTAATTTCTAACGCAGTCTGGGGACAAACGGAAAATCTCATGTTAAAAATTAGCATTACCCCAGAGTGCCATCTAATGTAAATCTACGGTGTAATGTTAATTCCTGTTTGTCCCCAGGGTGCGATATATTACAAACTACAATACAAACAGTACAATAAACTCCATCACAAATTGCGGGAGCAAAGTGATTTGCGCATCTTCAGATGATGACCATAATATTTACCAAGTTTCATAGCATTCCGTCAAAAACTGCAGGACTAGTTGCGCTAAAAGATTGAGTCATACACTTCATTAAGTTACAAGACAAAAAAAGCACTAACAATAAGAGAAATTGCTGGAGCAAAGTTATTGTCGATATGTGCATCTTCGGGTGATGAAAATAATATTTACCTAGTTTCATGGCAATCCATCAAATACTGCGGGATTAGTTGCGCTAACAAGATTGTGTCATATACTGTTACAAGACGAAAAGGACACTTTATACACAACAAAAGCCAGCTGGAGTTCACTTTTTATTGATAATAAAGCATACATGTTTGGCTTATGGGTACTTTCTGCTGCTACTGATGGTTCGTTCTCTCAGTAAGTGATTGGGCGGTAACTGACTGGGCACACCAGGGTTCTACAAAAGGTCTTAGCGGGATGTGATATTCTTGACAGAATGTTATGGATAACCCGTCAGTAAGGTTTGTTCAGGGGCAACTGAAGGCGCCTAGCGAGAACTTGACTGGCCAACTAAATTTGGGGATGCCAGCGATAACTGGGCAGACTTCACTCGATGGGTTTAGTTTCATTATACAATATAGCAATGAAGACATTAGATTCTTGGGTGAATAAAACGGAATGGAATGAACTTAATGCCCAACGAGAACAGATGAATAACAGCTGTTGTTCCCCAAGTTACATGGTAATCCATAAAAAAATTGCGGGCCTAGTTGCCCAAACGAGTGATAGGTGGAAGGACGGACGGACACAAAGGTTACTATATACCCCTACCTCTACATCGGCGGTGGTATGAAAAAATGGAACAGAGTTAAGATTTCCACTTCTTGTCTATAGGCCGGGGTATAAAATCGAACAGAGTTAAGATTCCTGTTTAGTGTCTATAGGCCTGGGTATAAAATGGAACAGAGTTAAGATTCCCACTTGTTGTCTATAGGCCGGGGTATAAAATGGAACAGAGTTATGATTCCTACTTGTTGTCTATAGGACGGGGTATAAAATCGAACAGACTTAAGATTCAAACTTGTTGTCTATAGGTGGGGTATACAACGGAGCAGAGTTAAGATTCCCACTTGTTGTCTATAGGCGGGGGTATACAACGGAACAGAGTTAAGATTCTCACTTGTTGTTTATACCGAACCCTAACACTTCCATTGTTCTGTTAAAACGAGTTAAAGTAAAGTCCATACATTACTGATAAAAACGCAAAGAAGGACAGAATGAAATACAGAAAACAAATACTCTTAATAATTTTGGAAAAAGCAATGCAAAGGAGGTGGGGGGCGTCCAAAGCAGAGCCGCATTCAGGTGGTAGGAGACCCTGGAGCAATTCGAATAAGCTGGCTCCCACTCCCCCCTCCCCAAAAAAAAAGAAAAGAAGGGGAAAGAAAAAAAAAAACAAAGAAAAAAGGAAAAAAGAAAAGAAAAAAAAACCTGCGTTGCGGGACCCCCCGCCAAGCGAAAGTTCTGGAGCAAACTGCTCCAATTGTTACTCCTTTAATCTGGCCTTGGGCCAAAGATTCAACTTTCAACAGTGTTTGGAGAAAAGAAGAACGCTAGGTTTATTGTGGATTCGTTCTTGGTGGCAAGAGGTACACCCATAAATATCGTGTATGGTACAATTAGCTCTGTTTACATCAGTATATATTAGGCAAGGTTGTACGCATGTTTCATTTTTAAGACCATAAAATAAACACGGTCATGATACCAATTTCAATCTTGTCTGTTTAATTTTTTTCAGACAATGACATATATAGGACTAACAAAAACAAAATACCGAAAAACCAATGATGAATTATTTTTCTATTTTGCCAACAACAAAAGAAGAAAAAAAGGAGAAAAAAAATTTTACTGTGAAAAGTTACAAAATAAAGAAGGAAACAAGATTTGCAACGGGATACAAACACAATACCTCCGACATAATGGCAATTAGCTCCATCCATAGTGCTAATCAGAAGACACAATACGGTGTGGACAATTCAAGATATGATCATAAGAGCATTATAAGTTTCCAACCGCATTTTTTATTTGTTTAAAAAGTGACTTTTTATTGTATAGTAAAGCCAAGTGCCTCCGCAATTTATCTTTAAAATAAACTTTTTTTTTTATCTGATTCTTCGGAGCAAAACTTGTGGAAGTACTCGCTAGTGTTCGATAATAACTAGTAAAACCCCATTATGAAATCAAGAATAGAACGAATTGACTAATTGCATGCTGTAATTGAGCTAAACATCTGCAACCTCATTTTTTTTGGCATATTTTGACAAATTTTAAAAAAAAATTCGTAAATATACTAAAAATGTTGTGTTCTCTATATTACATTTTTGGACGAAAAAAACCGGCTTCACTTGAGACAAATGCCCATTAAGTTCAGCCATTGTCCTTTCATTTTTGTTTTTTAGGTTGGTTTATAACTGCATTTTAAATACATTATTGGGTATTACATGCATTTTCAACACATTATTGTGTATTGCATGCATTTTCAACACATTATTGGTTATTACATGCAGAGAAAATGGGAGCTAAGTGACTTTCCAAAGGACACACTGCGGCAGTCGACACAGGCTGGCCTTTTCGGGTATTGAAACCTCGACCCTTGCATTACAAGTCCGCAGCTCTACCAACTGAGTCTCCCTAACACTTCTGCTTTCAACGGATCTTCTTTATTAAGAAAAAACAAAAAATATCATTAAAGCTGCTTTACCATACGAGTTTTTCAGGCATACGTTTCAATAAAAAGAAAATCAGTGTAATAAAGATTGTCTAACTCAAACCAACTTACCTCCTGTACGTTCCGTCGGTGTTATATACGGCATAACACACACATACACACAAAGAACCCGTGTTACCACTTATTTAAATGTTTGTGTCGGAAATTCACATATTGGTCCACATATTCCAACATATGTTCTGTATTATGACCTAGCGCGAAGAAACGTGAACAAATTTTAAATTCAATTATGTATATGTGCACCTTAGCTGGTCATAGTCGATTGATCAAGCTGATCAAGATTCACCAACTGCATGAGTGCACAACTAATCTTGGCCATATCTGTTTCGTAATTATCTTTTTTACCCCAAGGCATCATATACACGTCTTGGAAGATATCATTAATTTGATATATACGGTAATTCGGCTTGGATCGATCAATCGTCAGTACTTGTGAAAGGCGAAGTCTGAGTGAATGAACCCATGACGTTACAACCCGGTGTGATTTCTACAAGGGCAAATTTTAGAACATAGAAATATGCATTAGGTTAGCTAAGCGAATGTACTTTCGTGTGCGAAGATAAGCCATTTCTCTCTGTTTGACTAAAGATCTTGAAAAATCCTGTTGCGTATGTCGTGTCATTTCTTATGAGAAAAAAAAGGAAAACAAACAAATAATCACTAGGCCCTCAAAGGGATTGTTGAAGCTATACTGCTCTACGGGCACGAAAGAATTTCCATGAATCCAAGCCACAGAGGATCATATCGTTGCTTATAATTCACCTATAAACCATTCATATAATACTACAAGGGAGAACACTTCTCTCTCTGCTGCGCCTGTTAATATGCAATACTGGCCTCTCATTGGTCGACCGAAAATGACGTACTGTGCCTACTGATAACCTGATGTTCAGTGGACCAATGAGGGGACATTATTCCATTCAGTGCGTTGTAATTGCATATTAAGCAGCCGCGATCATGACCATGTCGATCGGTAGCGTGGGAAAATGGTCTGGCGTTCCTTAAATGCGTGGATTGTAAGGCAAACTTTGTGCAGGCTTAAAAAGTCGAATGCCTTAGCTAAACATCCGTACCAAATTTATTACTCTATGCGAAGTGTAGCTTGAAATATCAGCGTTGATTCTTAAATAGGTCGCGCGACAAGGGAGAGAATTGTCCTCCGTTGTAGTATTATATAGTATATGTATGATTTATAGGTAAATTGTAAGCAACAATACGAGCCCCTGTGATCCAAGCCAGGTCCGTTTAATATATCCGTTTCTTCTTTTTAAATGGTTAGTATTGAAACCCCAGATATTCTTGACAAAAATCCAACTTACGAAATTATGTAACAAAAATATTTTCTCATATGTTCGAGTTAACATGTTCACGTGGTACCTACAGCACAAAATCTTTTATTATTGCACTGTTTTCATTCAAAACCAATTACATACTGCAAGAAGTATTGTAGTGAATGCCACTGAATAACCCATATCAATGTCGCCATTCGTTCAAGAGGAGCAGTGATTACAATATTTTCAAGATGACCACTACGGTACCATGTTCGAGGTCAGATGATTACCATTCTATTCACAACCAGCTACATACTGCTGTGGTGTTTAAGTGACAACCCCGTTTCGATCCGACCATCCGTTCAGGAGAAGTAGCCACATAAAGATTTTCAAGATGGCTGTCAAGAGATCGGATCAGCATCATTTTAATATAGGAATAACTACATTTTTTTTAAAATGCTAGTCCATGAATTAGTAGGTTTTCCAAAAGAAATATTTTAAAAAAAAAAAAAATTAAAAAAAATAAAAATTAAGTGCAGTCAATATACATTAATAACATTATAGCAAAGAAATATAATTTCTCACGTTAACACTTGCTTGGCTAGTGATACGCATGGCCAGCTTTTACAGAGGGCTACCATGTTCAAATTCCACCATGTGCTTACTTTTTTCATCAATTGTTTTCTGTTTACGTGCTTTCTTTTTTACCTTGAATTAGGAAAGAGAATTATGTTACTACTGATATTTTCTGTGGGAATATGCACAAAACACAACCGAACATTAACGGTAAACAGCTGATATTATCGCGCGGGATACAATAAGAAATCCGCTACTTCAATCTGTTGCACACTTTAGCTAGCCAATACGTTTGAGCATAAAATAAAAAGAACATTTGCTTGAATAACAGATATATTTCATCGAGTGAAAAACTCAAGTATTATCACCCGCTCGATGAAATATATCCGTTATTCACTCGATTCAACCAAATATCCTCGATATTGTGAGAAAAAGGCGCCTAAACACACACACACACAAACACACACACACACACACACACACACACACACACACACACACACACACACACACACACACCCATCATGTTGGTACGAACATCTGTTAAGAAGTATCCTGTATATATAAACAGATTTGCTCACAATGGCCACGAAGACCATTTTGAGAATTCACACCAAAATCATTTTCATTTAGAATTACCTATAATTTTGAGAAGTGTTTCAGTAAAAGCAAAAACAACATGTCGAAACGACCACACCTTCGAGAAGTAGCGATAACAATATTTTTAAATATTTTTTTAATTTTTATTATTTATGTCCACGTGACCATCTGTTCAGGACAAGATTTTCAAGATGGCCACAATGGCGGCCATGTTGGAGGTGTGATCGGATCGGCACCATATTCATTGAGGACCAACCAACAATTATAAGAAGTCTTTCAGTGAAAATCCAATGTCGATACAACCACCCGTTCGGGAGAAGTAGCGATAAAAAGACTGTAATATGATCATCATAGCGGCCATGGTAGAGGTCTGATTGGCGTCATTTTCATCTCGGGCCAACTATATATCATAAAAATGTGTTTAGTGAAAAGTCCATGTCAGTATGACGGTCCGTTTAGGCAATGGCGGCCATGTTGCAAGCCTGATTGGCATCATTTTCATTTTGGATCATTTACATGTCATAAGAAGCCGTTTAGTGAAAACTCTATACTGATACAACCATCCGTACTGAAGAAGTAGAGATAACAAGATTTTTAAGATGGTCGCCGCAGCGGTCATATTGAATGTTTGTGGATCATACTTTTCATTTCGGACCAACTAGATTCTGGGATGGATATGTGTGGAAAGTTTAATGGCAATCCTCTTAGTAATTTAGGAAGAGTAGCAATAATAAACTTCTGCTAACGGACGTACCGACGTAAAACACCGGACGACAGACCATCGCATAAGCTCTCCTTGTCCTTGTCCAGCAGAGCTAAAAGGAAAAAAGAAGAAAAAGAAAATTAATAAACCTAATAAAAGATATAATACTTTTATATGAATCATGCATATTTTTTTTTATCTAATACCTATGGATGAAGGAGTGTAAAATAAATAATTTTTATCTAATACCTATGTATGAAGGAGTGTAAAATAAATAATTTTTATCTAATACCTATGGATGAAGGAGTGTAAAATAAATAATTTTTATCTAATACCTATTGATGAAGGAGTGTAAAATAAATAATTTTATCTAATACCTATGGATGAAGGAGTGTAAAATAAATAATTTTTATCTAATACCTATTGATGAAGGAGTGTAAAATAAATATTTTTTATCTAATACCTATTGATGAAGGAGTGTAAAAAAAATAATTTTTATCCATTAACTTTTATAATATAGAGGTCTTAAAATCACACTTTATATTTTTTTTTAAATCATCGAATTATCCAGTCTAATCAAAATCAGATCACTGAATTACTAATACAGGATTATCGCTAACTCAAACTCTATCTGTCTGCCATCAGCTGCACATTACAAATTACCATCGAATGCTGAATTATCTCAGAGAGGGTTACGTGTCTGTCATATCATAATAAACTCCTGGGGTGCCTAGATTGTCTGGCCTGATAAGTCAGACACCTTGATATTTTTCACTATAAAATTTTAATTCCTTCAATATCTTTCATTTCAAAGTCGTGAAATTTTTACTCTAAACCCAAAATGTTTGTTTAACCACGTGGTAATATAATAACAACGATATAGGCGTGGTAATCTCAGTTCTGGCGATTCGTCAGTTAATAGTTCCACCATGTCAATCAATCCTACTTAACAACTCTAATCGGAATACCACTCGACTATTTACGTCGGACTCGAAAATAATATTGGGCAGTACACATCAGCCATATTAAGGACTACATATAGGAAAGATAACTCTGTCTTCCAGACCTTTTTTTTATGGATATTCACATCACCTCGGCTATTTCTGCGAGACAAAATAATGCCTCAGATGTGTGTCGGCGCAGTAATTTACTGAAAATTCAAACATTTTGTTTGCCGGAAATTTTTTGGCAAGAAAAGAAATCGCAATCTAATCGGATCATCTCGCCTATTTCTACGACTGGATTGACTGTCGGATTGACCAAGAAGTTACGAATGAAAAAATAGTTCGATGCATTCACAACTTCTTGGTCAATCCTTCTTTCGTAGGTAACCGAGATGGTCCGAATGGCTTAATATCTGGATACATTCGAGGCATGATCCGTAGGATGTACCTCGAAGTTGAGAATGCGTAGGATTGACCGAGAAGTTGCGGATGAAAAAATAGTTCGATGCATTCGCAATTTCTCGGTAAATCCTCGAGGCAGAGTGCAGTACATATGTCGCGATAGAAAAGGCCGACAATGTTCCAATTGTGACTTTGTCTTCTTCCGCGGCCATATTGTGCCACGTGTACAAATGTAGTTCTGTATATAGTTTTCAATGGTGGTAGTTTTCAATGGTGGCGAATTATATTTAAGGTTTTTTCTCCGACTTGACGGAAAAGGCCGAGCGATGTTCTGATTCATGGCTCAATCAGAACATCGCTTGGCAATTTCGGTCAAGTGGAGAAATAACGTCGGATATAGTTCTACGAAAACACATACTTATGAGAAGTTTGGGTGATTCGCCTCTGGCGGAGTGCACTACCTATGTTGCGACAGAAAAGGCCGACAATGACTTTGTTTCTTTCTGCCGTCATATTGTGTCATGTGAACAAAAGTAGTTCCGAATATAGTTCTCAATGGCCGCGAATTACATCCAAAGTTTATTTCTCGACTTGACAGAAAAGGCTGAGGACATTCTGATTGGGATTTGATATGAATCACTGCGCCTAACACTATTCGAGTCTCTTTCGGATTTACGAAAAGAGACCAGCGACGTTCTGATCTTTAAACCTCCATGTTTTTTAAGCTATGACCAATGACAGGGCTGCAACCTTTTTCCTGGTGTAAATGTAAATTACGTAACACGGTTTATGGTGTAAAAGCACAATCTTACAAGTTCCCACAAAGTTAACTAAATTTTAGCAAATATATAGTAACTTTTAGCTTTCGCAACTCACATATTATTCCTTGGATTTAGCTCAAATTGTATTGTCAGCTTATTTCTATTTAAAGCAATAAGCCTTATCATCTTTACAATTTTGTCCCATTAATAAATATTTTCATACGCAAATGTGGGTGGGCGGAACTATCACTTAAAGTAAATAGTGGAAATATGAATTAAACGATTGCCCGAGCATACTGCATACCATTTTGAAAAACATTGTGTATAATTGAACATCAAGTTTCAAGAAACAATGATTCTTTTATGAAAATTGGTTCAAAAATTGGCAAAGCTGTAGTAGATTAGGTTGAAGAAGATAACCCAACTTCCAATCCATAAATGCTTGTAGTCTGAGACTGGGACTTTACTTGAAAGTTGGGCTTCCAATGATAACAGCGGGAAAATGTCAGTGTTAACTTTCTGCTAGAATGAAATAGTTCCAAATATTGAACGCTTTATATAGAGTGGAGGCATTATTTGTAAACATTAAGTTTGGAGTATTGCGTTTTAAAGGTCCAATGATCATATATTGTTTTCGTCAATGTCCATAGATATAATAAGTTTTGGTATACTTAAGTCATGATTAAAGGAGGTACATTAATTTAGACAAGTACTTCTGTCTTTATTTGTTCCACTGGGCCGTTTAACTATTTTACACACACACACACACACACACACACACATATATATATATATATATATATATATATATATATATATATATATATATATATATATATATATATATATATATATATACACAGAGCCAGCTTTGTATTTGTATTTCATTAGTTTAAAAAAAAAAACAAAAAAAAAAAACAACCAAACATGTATTATAGTTAAAGTTCGAGACTGCACTATAAAATAACAAAGGGGGTTTCATCTAGGGTGAATCTGATTTTAGCTGCCATGGAGGAAAGTTGTTATGTATACGGATCTAATTGGTCAACAGGCCTTGGTTACTGCCAGACATATATTTGACAGGTGAAGTTTGATACCTGGTTAATCACAAATCAATATAAATTGACTGTAGAGTCAGGCTTGCCAGCCTACAACTACTTGCACCACGAGATCAGGCAATAGGTGAAATATTTTTCGCAGCTTATTTTTTTATAACAAAAGTACCATCTGCTTGTCTCAATACAGTTAATTGTAACATATGGTACTTACCATTTATAGCCCTACAGGTCGGTTATAAAATTTGGCTCCTAGGTAGGTCTGTAACTGTTTTATATATTTACTGAACTAAATGCTAACGTAACTTATTGCTTCTTGTTTAAATTTCAATTATTATTATTATTATTATTATTATTATTATTATTATTATTATTATTTTGTCAATAAGGCATGTAAAGAGTACGTAACTGCCCGAAGAAATGTCCGTAGCCTATCGAGTACCAACGATTCCGCAATTACCTAACCAAAAAAGTCGAATTTCCCTTGAGATTATCAGTCCAAACTTTTTACATATACAGATTGGACCTTCTTAGCGTATCTTGTATTATATTACAACTTTATATGAAAAGTCTTTTGATGATTTGTTCTGACCACAAAATGTATATGTTCGAGTCAGTTAAATTTATGTCACGGCCAGTATTTTCAGTGCAATATACATCACAATCGTTGGAGTTGAATGGATTCACACGCTATAACTTTATCTTTTCTTGTTTCAAAAAACGATCAGCAGCTGGTATTGATTTCAACTGACCACATAATTGGATGTTAGAAACGTCGCGTCTGTTGTTTTTGTTTGTAGTCGGGTTGATTGTTCGTTTGCATCGTACAATATACATTAGGGGACATGAAATTTATAAAGTAAATACAACCAAAAATAATGCAAGAAGAGAAATAATTAAATTAACCAATCGCGCTAAAGGGGTAACGTAGGGGATAATTGTAATGTTTTCAGATTTGCTGACGTATAACGTGGATTATATCGCCGGAAATTGTGACGTTTGACCAATCAGAAAGTTTGTTAGATTCATATGTGTATTACAATTTCTATGTTGCTATTCTTTTCAAAAACATTATATGAGCATAACAACACCTTCAAGGAAAATGTAAAACTTATGTTAAAATGGATGAAAGCAGCGAATTGTTACATTTTTTACTACCTGAAGTAGGACTAGTTAAAAACACGCAGAAATCTATAATTTTAGATCTGACAGAGTTAAGGAACACATACCAGTGACCATACGTTGGAAGACTACAATGCAAAAGATGGGCGAGTGAGTCGAGTATGAGATTTGTCAGTTATTTAATACATGAAATGAATCGTCATGGAAACGTTGACTTTTGCCCAGATATTCTCGACACCTTTTTATTTGGAGGCCCAAATATTCTCGACACCTTTTTATTTGGCAGTTCTAGCTTGAGCTTAACCCTCCCTTAACATGACTGAGTTACGATACCAGGAGTCTGTAGCGTACTAACGGGGGGTGGGGGGGTGGGGGGTGGCGGGGCTGTTGCCCCGGGCGCAAGAGGTATTGGGGCGCCAAAACAGCTGATACTAATTTGGGCCTCGTATTCTGGCCCTTTGGGCCATCATCGTCGCCCGGATGCCATTTACCCTTAGTATGCCCCTGCCAGGTGTTATATACATCTCAAACTGAACAGCATGAGGAGGTCAAAGTTAACTGAAAATTTAAAATATAACGGAAAATTCAGCCATTCTAATGTTAGTCTTCGTAGAATTAAAGAATCATGGTGTTTTTCTCTTCTTTTTTAAAAGCTTGTATCTTGAGTTTGACTTTCATGCACAAAATCTTTCGAGAATACGAACCCGATAACTCAGTTGATGGAGAATTCGCCATGTCCAGTGACTGATTGATGTATAACGGTATATTAGCACATGAAGGACTATAGGTGTGTGATTTGCCCTTATAGGGTTCAGAATGTGTGGTTGTCATCCACTCTTATGTACACCGATATTTTGAGGTCCTCACTGTCAGTGTTATTCGGAAACTTGGCTGATAGTATATGCGGATGTTTTGTTACACTGGCGGATATACGGTTAAAAAAAAAGGATTTTCATTAAACTGTGGGCGCTATTGACCGAAGTCAAACTGGCAATTTCTTTAAATGGTATCAAACATTGACGTCCTTCACACAAGATAAAAGTTGATGGTTTTTACGAGAGTAAAACAAACAGTCCTAACAAAGATAGATGTACTTGTATAAAAAAATAAAAAAAAAAAAAAAAAAAAAAGAGTGAAATGAGGCCGTCTCAAAGATATCTGTGCAAAAGTATAACTGAAGGTTAATATAGGACGATTGACTGCCCATCAAGCTTCTAATATGCCGGTTTTGTTTCTTCTTCTCTGAAATGGATTTTGTAAACTTGTCCGTGACCTAAGGAAACTGTTGTTTTAGGATCATGATTTTTCTGTGCTAGTTCAGCTTTTCTTTCTTCTCAAAGTTTACGCCAATAGTATTCGTTTTTCACAATATTAAACCTATATGATCTCTTGTCGGTCGATTAATTATTTGTTCATTTTCTTCTTTCTTTTCAAGTTCATATAGGTAAAAAAAAGAAAGGGTTTTTGTGTGAGACATGGAAATCGTGTGGTTTTAGGAATGCCTCATTCACTTTCCAATATCGGCCAAATTTGTAAATTAAATATCTACAACCATTGCTGACTACCGCGTAACGCTTCTGGTAGTTGTGAGACCGCAGATAACTATCATCCGCCATCTTTAAAGAAACTACGGAAATTTCGTACTTTGTATCCATCATCATGCACCTCGCCAGGTGTGAAGCAACCATTCACAACATTTATTTAGACCAGCAGTTATGGCAATAACGTCACTGCTGTGCGAATGACGTCACTGACCAGCCACTTGAGACTTTACTAGTTGCCGGGCCTATAATATTGATCTGTCGATTTAGGCCGAGTACTGTTGTGCGAATGACGTCACTGACCAGCCACTGAGACTTTACTAGTTACCGGGCCTATAATATTGATCTGTCGATTTAGGCCGAGTACGAATGACGTCACTGACCAGCCACTGAGACTTTACTAGTTACCGGGCCTATAATATTGATCTGTCAATTTAGGCCGAGTACTAGCGATATATACGACATAGAATGTGAGACCATGTGAAGATCTACTGTAACTAACACAATGTTAGAGACCATACAATTTTCGTAAATTTTCACGAGAAAAAGGAATTTACGATATATTTCACATTATAGACGAAGATTAAATCTCGAAAATGGTATGTGCAAATATGCCACATTTATTGATTTCACAATAATTTAATGGCACAGAAAATATTAATGATGTAAAGTATTGTTTTATCCGCCATGAAAAGAGCATTCAACTTCCTAGATGTATATTATAACCCTTCCGCGCAAAACTTTCCCAATTACCTTATTAATAGACACAAAAACAAGACCAAAAACCTCGATTATAATGCGTAATGATTGCCTCTATAACATATATGCCTGTGTATTGACTATACACAGAATATTTGCCGTTAATTAACAACAGATCTGGCAAAAGTACATACTATTAGTTACATATTGCCAATTTCAATCTAGGATTTTATCGCACCGTAATCTTGCTAAGCTTTTGAAAATAGCCATTCATTGTAAAAGATAAAAAAGGTGAATTTCTACAATATTTTATTTTGTCGAAAATTAAAACCCCAGTCCTATTAATACAATTAAGAGGAAGGTGATAAATACTAACTTAAGTTGTACGACTGTTTGTTTTACATGGCATAGCACCTATATCTGTATGTGTGATAATCTGTAATGCTTACCGTATGTACTCACGTATAAAGCGGGTCCAAATGCAAACAACATAGACCCTGATCTGACGTCGTATAATGCGCCGGCAGATCAGGGTCTATGTTGTTTGTTCTACTGATTAGTCCTTACAAACTGCATAGACCCAGACCTGCCGGCACATTATGCAACAGCAGATCTGGGTCTATGCAGTTTATAGTTTGTATCAAACTATACGCGAGTGCATACGGTAAGTAGATTTCAATTTTATTCTCATCTCGCATGATTTGCGGGATTTTAATAGTACATGTCGGTTAGGTGCATACTAAACCTTTTGTATACATGCTGCTTCAAACTGAGCTGTTTTGGGTCTCGAGTGGTAATAAAAGATAAAACAAATTTCCTCGTTGTTGAGATATCGTCAAACACGTTGGCAAACAATGACTTTTCAAGGCAATGTGACTTTTGGTCTTTTGATAGCTATCTATAGCGGTCTTGCTAATCTCAAACGCAAGTAACTGAAAATAGATCTACAAACGTATATTATTGACACGACCAAATCGAGCGTTACTATGTACCCCCTAACATCTCTCTCCCCCGCCCCTCTCTCTCTTTCAATGCGCCTTCGGGGCGTACGGGTCGAAATCCTGTTTTTAGGTTGGTTATATATATATATATATATATATATATATATATATATATATATACACACAAAAATTCATATATTTATGAAAGGACTTAAAATTTCTATGTGAAACGCTTTATATGTCTTGATCAAACTGAAATAAACTGAAACAAGAATACCCCGAGGGGATGGACGCTCTACCTAGGGCCGAAAAGAATTACCAGAAATAATGAAGTCCATTTCCTCTGTCCTTTTATTCTTTTAACTGTCGAGAATTTGAAACCATTTCTGATATTCTTGGGAAACTCCAACACACCAAATATGGTAAAAAAAATAAATATATTTTCTAACATGTTTGCAGTAAAAATTCTTTGTCATTGGCTTTGATCTTGAATTTGGATATTTGTGCTGTTGTTGTTGTTTTCATTGGTTTTACCAGTACTTTTAACACATTATTTGCTATAGCATGCCAAGAAAATGTGTGCTAAGTGCCTTTCCCCCAACGACACACCTAAGCAGCCGACCTGGGCAGGTATCGAACCCGCGACCCATGGATAACGAGTCCGACGTTCTACCAAATGAGCTGCAGCGGCTCCCTTAGAAGGTCACTGAACTTGTGTTATACAATGTCAAGATACACCCACATGCTAAGTTTGGTTCAATCTTGAAATTGATGCCAGAGTGCTGACTATGAACTTATTCATTGGAATGCAACTAAATAAAAAATCTGGTAAAAATTCACTCGTAAATCACTGTATTCATAAGCTCAATGAAGTACAATAATGCAAGCAATTACCTTTGGCTTGATCCCAACTTCAATTAGGTCTGGTTTTCAAACTCCTTCACAAAAGTTCAGATATCTTGGTGGTCAGAGCTGCATAATTTTCATTTAGAATTAAATTAAATATTGCAAAAAGTGTTTTAATGAAAACCTCATGTCAATGCCACCATTCATTCAAGAGTAGTGACAACAAGATTTTGTAGATGGCCATTATGGTGCCACGTTGAAAGTCAAATGAACGCCATTTTCATTCAGAACCAGCTGCACAATGCTATAGTGTTTTAGTGAAAACCTCAAGTCAGTAAGATCATCCATTCTGTAGAATTAGCTATATAAAGATTTTCAAGATGGCCATCAAAGCAGCCATTTTGAGGTTGGATCTGCATCAATTTAATATAAGAACAACTATATATTGCAAGAAACAATGTAAAAAAAAAAAAATTTCAGCATGGCCATCTGTTCAGGCGAAGTTGCTGCTATGAGATTTGTAAAATTTTTCTGAGCTCACATTGGCATCATTTTCATTTAGGACCAAATACATATAAGTGCTTTAGTGAAAGTCTAATGTTAATATGATCATCCTTTAATGAGGCGTAGTGATAACAAGATTTTCAGGATGGCAGCCATGGTCATTATGCTGGTGGTCTGATCAGCACCATTTTTTTTTATTTAGGACCATCATGGTATCACAAGTCTTTTAGTGAACTCCCCATGTCTATAAGACCATTTGTTCAGGAGAAGTAGTTATAACAAGATTTTCAAGATGGCTACCACGGTGGCCATATTGGATGTCTTATCAGCACCATTTCTATTTAGGAACAACTACATATTACAAGAAGTCTTTTAGTTAAAACCTTCTATCTATAATAAAGATTTTTGAAGATGGCCATATTGGATATTTGAGGTACCATATTTACTTGGTCCCAAATAGACCATGGAATGAATGTGTGTGCAAAGTTTCATGGCAATCCTCCAAGTAGTTAAGGAGGAGTGGTGAAAACAAACTTGTGCTAACACACAGACAACAGATGACAGGAAATCAGATAAGCTCTTCTGGTCTATTAACAATAAGAAACACATACTATTTTGTATTTTTATGTTTTTATGTGTTTATTGTTGTATTTGTGTCTGTGTGTTTCATGAGTGTTTACCTTTGACATTGGTCCTCGTAGGTTCCAAAGCACTAAGAATAGTCTACACTAGGTTGCACTGTGTTTTGTCAGTTTGTTTCACATCTGTAATCACTGTCTGACAAACATGATTTCTAGAAATCCAGTGATTCCGGAAAGACTGTTATGTTCCATATGATTTATTCCATGGATGTATGTATGTACATGTACATACATTCAACACATTAATTTCCTCAGTATCTAGTACATGTACATACATTTACACATTAATTTCCTAAGTATCTAGATAGATCATACACACAAGGGACTGAGCAAGTCAGTTTGAGAGATCTGTAGTTTGAGTGAATGAAGTTTAATGTAATTATTAACTTTATCTCAAGTCTTAAGTGCAAACTATTAAAACATAAACAATGAGCATACAATGCAAGGAATAATTACCCGACAAATTTGGATCTAATATTATTCATTGTTGTATATTATAACCTGAAAATCAATAGGTCTTGATGAAATACCTTTTAGTTCTGCCTAGAATATTTATATGTACTGGTTAAATTGATAATGCTATACCTTAAATTGTCAATAATTATTAAACTTTAATCAACAGAACCTGGAATAAACCTGAAAATGTGTTTTGTGGTATATGAAAATTGTACATATGGTTTTGAAGATGTTTGGATGAATCTGTGCCTCTTTCTTTTCAATATTTAAATATCTTGCTTCATTCAGATAGGTTGCTGATACATCTGCATCACTCTTGTTAGCATTTACATTGATGATACACCCCCATCACTCTTGTTAGCATTCACATTGATGA
This sequence comes from Margaritifera margaritifera, assembly GCA_029931535.1. Taxonomy (NCBI): domain Eukaryota; kingdom Metazoa; phylum Mollusca; class Bivalvia; order Unionida; family Margaritiferidae; genus Margaritifera; species Margaritifera margaritifera. Next base: position 2,029,998 of record JAQPZY010001546.1, on the reverse strand, counting down.
TACATCCCCATCACTCTTGTTAGCATTCACATTGATGATACATCCCCATCACTCTTGTTAGCATTTACAATGATGATACATTCATATCACTCTTGTTTGTATTTACATTGATGATACATCCCCATTGCTCTTGTTAGCATTCACATTGATGATGCATCCCCATCACTCTTCTTAGCGTTTACATTGATGCTACATCCCCATCACTCTTGTTAGCATTCATGCTGATGATACATCCCTATCACTCTTACATCCCTATCACTCTTGTTAGTATTTACATTGATGATACATCCCTATCACTCTTGTTAGTATTTACACTGATGATACATCCACATCACTCTTGTTAGTATTTACATTGATGATACATCCACATCACTCTTGTTAGTATTTACATTGATGATACATCCACATCACTCTTGTTAGCATTCATGTTGATGATACATCCCTATCACTCTTGTTAGTATTTACATTGATGATACATCCATATCACTCTTGTTAGTATTTACATTGATGATACATCCACATCACTCATGTTAGCATTCATGTTGATGATACATCCACATCACTCTTGTTAGCATTCATGTTGATGATACATCCACATCACTCTTGTTAGCATTCATGTTGATGATACATCCCTATCACTCTTGTTAGCATTTACATTGATGATACATCCCCATCACTCTTCTTAGCATTTACATTGATGATACATCCCCATCACTTTTCTTAGCATTTACATTGATGATACATCCCCATCACTTTTCTTAGCATTTACATTGATGATACATCCCTATCACTCTTGTTAGCATTCATGTTGATGATACATCTCCATCACTCTTGTTAGCATTCATGTTGATGATACATCCCCATCACTCTTGTTAGCATTCATGTTGATGATACATCCCTATCACTCTTGTTAGCATTCATGTTGATGATACATCCCTATCACTCTTGTTAGCATTTACATTGATGACACATCCCCATCACTCTTGTTAGCATTTACATTGATGATACATCCCTATCACTCTTATTAGCATTTACATTGATGATACATCCCTATCCCTCTTGTTAGCATTCATGTTGATGATACATCTCCATCACTCTTGTTAGCATTCATGTTGATGATACATCTCCATCACTCTTGTTTGCATTCATGTTGATGATACATCTCCATCACTCTTGTTAGCATTTACATTGATGATACATCCCTATCCCTCTTGTTAGCATTCATGTTGATGATACATCTCCATCACTCTTGTTAGTATTTACATTGATGATACATCCATATCCCTCTTGTTAGCATTCATGTTGATGATACATCTCCATCAGTCTTGTTACCATTCATGTTGATGATACATCTCCATCACTCTTGTTAGCATTCATGTTGATGATACATCTCCATCACTCTTGTTAGCATTTACATTGATGATACATCTCATTCACTCTTGTTAGCATTCATGTTGATGATACATCTCCATCACTCTTGTTAGCATTTACATTGATGATACATCCATATCCCTCTTGTTAGCATTCATGTTGATGATACATCTCCATCACTCTTGTTAGCATTCATGTTGATGATACATCTCCATCACTCTTGTTAGCATTTACATTGATGATACATCTCTATCACTCTTGTTAGCATTTACATTGATGATACATCTCCGTGACTCTTGTTAGCATTTACATTGATGATACATCTCTATCACTCTTGTTAGCATTTACATTGATGATACATCTCCGTGACTCTTCTTAGCATTTACATTGATGATACATCTCCATCCCTCTTGTTAGCATTTACATTGATGATACATCTCTATCACTCTTGTTAGCATTTACACTGATGATACATCTCCGTGACTCTTGTTAGCATTTACATTGATGATACATCTCCATCACTCTTGTTAGCATTTACATTGATAATACATCTCCATCACTCTTGTTAGCATTTACATTGATAATACATTTCCATCACTCTTGTTAGCATTCATGTTGATGATACATCTCCATCACTCTTGTTAGCATTTACATTGATGATACATCTCCATCACTCTTGTTAGCATTTACATTGATGATACATCTCCATCACTCTTCTTAGCATTTACATTGATACATCTCCATCACTTGTTAGCATTTACATTGATACATCTCCATCACTTGTTAGCATTTACATTGATGATACATCTCCATCACTCTTGTTAGCATTTACATTGATAATACATCTCCATCACTCTTGTTAGCATTTACATTGATGATACATCTCCATCACTTGTTAGCATTTACATTGATGATACATCTCCATCACTCTTGCTAGCATTTACATTGATACATCTCCATCACTCTTGTTAGCATTTACATTGATGATACATCTCCATCACTCTTGTTAGCATTTACATTGATGATACATCTCCATCACTCTTGTTAGCATTTACATTGATGATACATCTCCATCACTCTTGTTAGCATTTACATTGATGATACATCTCCATCACTCTTGTGATGATACATCTCCATCACTCTTGTTAGCATTTACGCTGATGATACATCTCCATCACTCTTCTTAGCATTTACATTGATGATACATCTCCATCACTCTTGTGATGATACATCTCCATCACTCTTGTTAGCATTCATGTTGATGATACATCCCCATCACTCTTGTTAGCATTCATGTTAACAAATACTACTCCTCATATAAGTTTTCCTTCTGCTGCCACTTCTGCCAGAATACTTGTGTGCTTTAATTTGAGAAATATTCCAGTGCATATCAAAGTAGGCTGCTTATATTTCACAGAAACTGAGAGATGTTTTGGTTTACTTGTACTGACTGCAACTATTTCCTGCCAGTTTTGCTTTTCTTTCCTAAACTAGCATGCTTAATGGTGAAAGAAAGAAAGTGAGAGGCAAGTTTCCTTGGATAATATTGGTAGTGTTATTATCCGACTTCCTCCAAGAAGATGACACTGTGACAGGTAGATATTACAGTATAAACTCTGTACACTGTGACAGGTAGATATTACAGTATAAAATCTGTACACTATGACAGGTAGATATTAAAGTATAAAATCTGTACACGGTGACAGGTAGATATTACAGTATAAAATCTGTACACGGTGACAGGTAGATATTACAGTATAAAATCTGTACACTGTGACAGGTAGATATTAAAGTATAAAATCTGTACACTGTGACAGGTAGATATTACAGTATAAATCTGTACCCTATGACAGGTAGATATTAAAGTATAGAATCTGTACCAGGACAGGTAGATATTACAGTATAAAATCTGTACAAGGACAGGTAGATATTACAGCATAAAATCTGTACACTATGACAGGTAGATATTAAAGTATCAAATCTGTCTTAAAGTAATCCCCATGTGCAGATAACTTGTATCTGTTGATGAAAAGACTCTCATGGGATTTCCAGATGAAAGTTTAAAATTCCCTGTATAAAACTAACACTTCTCATACTGGACAGTAAGTAGATATTGACTGTTGTCCAAGATGACTAAATTTTTTGTCTTATGAGTGACATAATTTTTGTCTCTAAAAGTATGAATTCACTGTTAAGCTCCATGACCAAATGCTACCATTTTTGACAATTTTTAGTTTGCAAAACTTGCACTTGAGGTCAAGTAATTTCTGACACCCTATCACTTAAATTAGAGTAAAGTTAAACCAAAAGACTTTTCAGGAATTACATTTATTTTATTGTCTCTATCTGCATGCTAATTCTCAATGACATTATACAGTAAAACCTCAGTAAACCAAAATACCCTTGAGACTAAAATTGTTTTCTGGTCCCAAATTTCCCTTCTTTTTACTAAAACTATTCAGTCAACCAAAAACCTCTCAATTAGAAAATTTCAGTTTGGTCCCAAGGGCATTCAGTCTTCTTTATTTTCATATGGTGATTTTACCTTGTCAAATAGTTTCATTCAAAAAGTTTACAAAATATTTTGTATTGTTTCTTCATGTATATGAGTAAAGATGCAAGAGGCCCAAGTGGGCCTGAGACTGCTCATTTATCTGATATTAGCCACATAGCTTACAAGAAGAGCAGTTGCCAAGAAATTGTGCTAGCAGATTTTGGAGAAGTCTTTTAAAGTTTTTTCTCTATTATTAGTAATGGCAACCATATTTGATGTTGGATCAGCATCATTTATGCAGTTTGAAATGCCTCCATGCCATAATGGTTTTTGCCTAATTTTGTTGAAATTGGTCCAATGGTTTATGAAAAAATGTTGAAAGTATCAAATGTTCATGGATACACAACACACAACATACACAGGGTCATACTGAAAGCTCACTTGATCTTATGGACAGGTGAGTGAACAAATACAAAAGCAAAATAACTGTAAACAATAATTATTTGGACGGAATGCATGTCAATCATAATACTATACATTCAATGTAGATATACTGTAGAAGAATGACTCTTTAATGGACACAATACATGTACATATCTCTCCCATAAACCCCATTCATGAATGGCTTTGGTTATTCTTATTTCTTGAATTTTGAGTTAACATTTCTCCCACTGGCTGGTGCTTGAAATATGTTAAAACATTTGTTTAATATTAGCCCATACTAAAATTTCTATCATTTATAATACATACTAGTTTTAAAATAACATAAATCTCATTCACATTTCATGCTGAAATGGAATAAAACATTTTTCTTCAGAAATTTGGAGAAAAAACCCTAGGAATGTGTCAATATGACATGGATTGCCATGATGATGTAGTTGAATGGCAAAGTAAAAAAATAAACAAAAACAGTGGCCATAAATTTGTTAGAAAATAGTTGAAATCAAATTTGACCAATGTCATTTAAAAATAAAACCCCAAACCAAATTTGATTTCAGTCCATGAAGTCCTTCAAAAGTTATGGAGGGCAAGCAAAATTTTGATGCAATTGAAGGACAAAATTCCAAGTCAAATAGAGGCCATATTCTGTTAAATTTTGCTGGGAAAAAATGAAAATCAAACTTGATCAAGGTCTTCTTAATCTAAAACCTAAACAAAATTGGTTTCAGTCCAAGAAATCATTCAAAAGAAATTGATCGTAAATAAAATTATATTGCAATTCAGGGTCAAAATTCTAAGTCAAATAGGGGCTATAACCCCATTATAATTTGTTGGAAAATAATGAAAATCAATCTTGACCTAGGTCTTTTTAATGTAAAGCCTCATACCGAATTTGGTTTGAATCCATGAAGCCTTTCAAAAGTTACTGAGTGGACACAAAATTCCTGATGGACAGGACGTGAAGGAAGAGACTGACAAGGGTAACACTATTTGCAAACTCAATAGATATGACAGAGGCATAACAAATGGACAAGGGTAACACTATTTGCAACCTCAACAGATATGATGGGGCATAAACAATGCTGATTATCCAAGTACATTCAAATTAGAGGAAATGGAATGATTCCAAAATAGTGTCTAAATACATGATAATGTAATATTTTCTCAAAGTATCTTATAAGATGATGCATATTTTATCCATTAAAAACCTAAACATATTTGAACCATTTTAAACCTATACATATTTTAACCATTTAAAACCTAAACATATTTTAACCATTAAAAAGCTAACCCTCATTACTGCACCAAAATTGTGTAGTTTGTTGTTAAATCTAACACTGAAAACAACATAAAAACATAGACCCTGAAAGTCAGATCAAAATGAATACAAGATTACAACCACTGCTGAGAACAAGTAAGTATTGTAAATGATGCAAGGTTAAACAGCTTTACCATGAGATGGGATGTTTACCAGACAGCTTTACCATGAGATGGGATGTTTACCAGACAGCTTTACCATGAGATGGGATGTTTACCAGACAGCTTTACCATGAGATGGGATGTTTACCAGACAGCTCTACCATGAAATGGGAAGTTTACCAGACAGCTCTACCAAGAGATGGGATGTTTACCCGACATCTCTACCATGAAATGGGAAGTTTACCAGACAGCTCAACCATGAGATGGGAAGTTTATCAGACAGCTTTACCATGAGATTGGAAGTTTACCAGACAGCTCTACCATGAGATGAGAAGTTTACCAGACAGGTCTACCATGAGATGGGAAATTTACCAGACAGCTCTACCATGAAATGGGAAATTTACCAGACAGCTCCACTATGAGATGGGAAGTTTACCATTATGATCCCTACAACATGGAAGCAAATTTTGCCTTTTCATTCTGCAAATTTGCAAGTGCAAAGTTATTTTCATATAATTTGTCAAGATTTTATTTTCTCATAAGAAGGGTGGAAAAATCACAAAATGGCCTACTTGTCTAAAAATGTACATAAAACTGCTGAAGAAGATGGGATCTTTATTTCATATCTTACATAAAATTCTTTGTAATGGCCACACATTTTACTTGCAAAACAAAACTATTAACTGGTCCCAGTTTTCCAGACAAGGGATTTGTCCAGTGCTAAATAAAACTATTAACTGGTCCCAGTCTTCCAGGTAAGGGATTTGTCCAGTGCTAAATAAAATAACAAGTTCATCACATGGCAAAAGACTAAAAAACGCCCTAGAGAAGAATGAAAGTCAATGAAGTAATGGTACATATATACTAAAATTTCTGCCAAGATATTATTAATGTCCTCATCGCTGGTTCATGATGCTAAGTTCCTCTTGATCCCGCTTGTCAGACAACTCAAGTGACAGTTTGGACAGGAAGTTGCTGAACCCTTCCCGTACACTTTCCCCATCCTCCTCAATGTTGGTATGAACACATGGAATGTTTCCAAACTGTTCAGCTGCAAGCAGAAATAAAAAGGTCACATGCTTTACAATGTACAAAGAAACATGTTTGACAAACCCCATATGAATATTGTATAGTCTCTGAGCATATTTGAACAATTCAGTTTTACAAAAAACAATTAATACATTTAGTAGTGGTGAGGACAGAGAAAAATAAAAAGTAAATCAAACTTTCTTTCCTTAATAATGTTGCTTTGGATCAGGGAGAAACATATGTGACTGTTCAAGATATTGTTGATGTCCCCATCAAGCCAGCCATCAACAGGCATACATACATACCTACCTACATATGCATTGTTAAAATATATGTGTGTAAAAGCAAGTTATTTCCAAAACTCTAACCAAGTCTCCCTATGAGTTCAAACTTCTCCTTCTTTGCCCTTTTAGGGAGAAGTTACTTTTTCTTAAATTTATGGGGGCCCCGGGTTGCCGAGTGGTCTAAGGCGTTCGCCTTTGCAGATCACTGACATCTCACCTCTGTCTGCGTGGGTTCAAGTCTTTTGGGCTCGGCCAACGTGGGAATGTGAGAAAGCTTGCCAGTAGCTTCCCATGGGTTGGTGGTTCTTCCTGGAGTTTTCTCTGGTTCTTCCTCCACCACATATACTGAACCAAATTATAGTCTTGTGAAAGCTGATGTTAGCAGTCCTGATGCTGAGCTGACCAAAATGAACTGAGTTGAGGTGGAGCTGATGTCATTTGAATATGAAATATGCCAAAGCGGTTTGGATTTAAAACTTTGTTCATAAGGAATCAACTAAAAGCAGCTGCTATTGTTGAGTTAAACATTGTGGAAATTTGACCAGATTTGTCTTGTTGACACTAATATAAACAAGCACTAGAGAGCTATTGGTGGTGAGAGTCTCTGCAATCAATTTCTCATCCTTTTTTTGTTCTTTTGTTTGGTGTTTAATGGCACATCAACACATGACAAGTTATATTGTGTCTGGGCAATTGGAGTAAAGTACCTTACCTAAAGACAAAATGGTGGCTAACCTGGCCTGGTCTGAGCAGAATTCGAATATGCACTCTTCTGGACAAGAATCTGGCACACTAAGCACTCTTCTGTACAAGAGTCTGGCACACTAAGCACTCTTCTGTACAAGAGTCTGGCACACTAAGCAACCTTCTGAACAAGAGTCTTGCACACTAAGCACTCCTCTGTATAAGAGTCTTGCACACTAAGCACCCTTCTGAACAAGAGTCTTGCACACTAAGCACCCTTCTGAACAAGAGTCTTGCACACTAAGCACTCCTCTGTACGAGAGTCCAGCACACTAAGCACCCTTCTGAACAAGAATCTTGCACACTAAGAACTCCTCTGTACAAGAGTTTGGCACACTATGCACTCTTTTGTACAAGAGTCCAGCACACTAAGCACCCTTCTGAACAAGAGTCTTGCACACTAAGCACTCCTCTGGACAAGAGTCCGGCACACTAAGCATTGATCCACTGCATCTCCCCTTGCACTCTCAGTTTACAAATTTGGTCAACAGTATCTTATGTAGTAGACTTTTAGTTTGTGGCATATTGCAGCCCTTAACTTCCAATTTTCAAACCCTACAAAGAGTCCTGGTATTATAGTGAACCAGACGTCTATCTGGACAAAGGTGTTAATAAAGCTGATGTGAAACTAACATGATGTGAATATACAGTAAACCTGTACGATTTCTCCACATTTTCAAAACTCCTCATTGAAGCAACTAAAAAGCTCAAGTTATAATTCCATAAATTTCTGTAAATTTCAACAACTACGAATTTTCTTAATTAAGTTCCTCCATTTGAATGCCAGATTTAAATAATGCAGACTTATTTAAATTCCCGTGAATTCACTGTTTTTTTTATATACAAAAATCTGACATGCTGGACTTTTTTATAGCTTACCCTTTCTCTCCTCATGTTGATCCATAGCAGCTAAATTATGTCAGTAAAAATACCTTGAATTCTCTATTATTAATGGGTAGTGATTTTCTTGGATTTTGTGATTGCTACAGACCCAACAAAAAATGTAATTTCCATGAATGCCATGTGTGGAAGTGGAATGTCCATGTGTGGAAGAGGAATGTCCATGTGTGGAAAAGATTTGTGTGTGCAAGAGGAATGTCCATGTGTGGAAAAGGAATGTGTGTTGTGGAAGAGGAATGTCCATGTGTGGAAAAGGAATGTGTGTGGAAGAGGAATGTCCATGAACTGAAGTATTGTAAAAATGAAAATGTCAAAGATTTTCTGCAAAACTTTGAAAAATGATACATACTACTCTATTAAACTTGTATATTACCCCATGATGCACTCCTGTTGCACAATATAGGGTTCATACACACAAACTACCATATATACTGACGTATAATCCGGGTCCAAATGCAAACAACATAGACCCTGATATGCCGGTGCATTATGCAATGGCAGATCAGGGTCTATGTTGTTTGTTCTACTGATTAGTCCTTACAAACTGCATAGATCCAGATCTGCGGGTGCATTATGCGACAGCAGATCTGGGTCTATGGAGTTTGTATTTGGACCTAGCTTATACGCGAGTATATACGGTACTCGCTTACAAGTCAGGTCCAACAGCAAACAACATAGACCCTGATCCTCCACTGCATAATGTGCCAGAAGATCAGAGTCTATGTTGTTTGTTCTACTGATCAGTTCTAACAAACTGCATTTACCCAGATCTGCTGGCACATTATGCAACAGTAGATATGGGTCGATGCAGTTGGCAGTTTGAACCTACTTATAAGTGAGTATATATGGTACCACTGCAGTTTTACTATATGCATGTCTTCCATGACAATGAAACACTTTCATCATAATCAAATATTGTCAATTCACTGGTGTCAATTTGTTCATTTTTTCGAGTATCATGGTTTCGCAAAAAATGACATTTTCATCAGTACTTAAATTCATGGACTGGGGAAGGGATCCTATTGTTTCCACAAAAGGGATCCTATTGTTTCCACATAAGGGATCCTACTGTTTCCACATAAGGGATCCTAATGTTTCCACATAAGGGATCCTACTGTTTCCACATAATGGATCCTATTGTTTCCACATAAAGGGTCCTACTATTTCCACATAAGGGGTCCTACTGTTTCCACATAAGGGATCCTACTGTTTCCACACACTGATCATTGTTTGTTGGGTCTTTAATTTTATGGTACCATGCAATTCACGAAATTGGTTCTCCAAAAAGATAGTGAATTCTGAATAATTTTTTCCTATTGTCAGTGGAAAAAAACAACAGACCCCTTTTTTTTCAAGCCTGCCATTTATTTAGCTACAAAGTAAAAAACATTGGCCTTAATCTAGGACGTGGATGGACATACAGATAGACAGACATACATACATACACAGACATGGACACTAAAGTGATTCCTATGTTGAGCTTTTGCCAAGGCAGGATTAAAAATATTAAAATAATGCTTATTTAAGATTTTACGGCATGAATTAACAAGAGAGATTCATTTAAACTAATCCACAAAAACTTAAAGCCATTCAATACTCCTCATACATCATAAAAGGATCTTAAAAACAAAGAAAAATCAACTCTGGGAGAAATTAAATAAAATTTTTATCATAATGATTTTTCAGTACCAGTATGTATAGTGTAGGTACATGTACCGTATATACTCGTGTATAATCTGGGTCCAAATGCAAACAACATACACCCTGATCTGCTGTTGCATAATGTGCCGGAAGATCAGGGTCAATGTTGTTTGTTCTACTGATTAGTCCTTACAAACTGCATAGACCCAGATCTGTCAGCACATTATGCGAAGGTAGATCTGGGTCTATGCAGTTTGCAGTTGGTATCAGATTATATGCGAGTATATATGGTAATTGAGTATTCTAGGACAACTATTGTATTTTTTTTTTTACATGTGTGACAGATGAAAGAACAGCTGAAGTTCCTTAATGCGCACAAACCAATTATGAATTCCACTCAAACAACAGACAACATTAATACAAAAATTCAATCTTGTGTCTTTGAAGCATAATAATATTGCAAAAAAATTTAGCATTTACCAAAGGTATTGCACATTTTTTTGCAAAGAATTTTAATAAAACTGACATGTTCAAAATGACTGGACACTTACAGTGCAGATGCCTCAGAAGTGCATTTTTCCATACGAAATGCAAATAAAGGCAAGAAAATTACTGTAGACAGTGCATTCATCAAGTGTTCATATGTAAAATAGGATATATATATATATATATATATATATATATATATATATACACACACACACACGAGTCCACCAACTGCAAACAACATAGACCCTAACTACCTTCGCATAATGTCCCAGTGGATCTGGGTCTATCTTTTTTGTTCTAATGATTGCTCCTAACAAACTGCATTGACCTAGTCATATGAATGCTAACATACAAAACACATTATGTTAGCATTCATATGACTGCTGTAACACTTGTGTCTTGTGAGGTGTCGGTAAAATAAATAAAAAAATATAACAATATGCATGAGTGCATCTTGTGTGAACTGACAACAAAATCACACAAACATGTCACAACAGACATTAGTGCATCCTATGTGAGTTGATAATGAAATCACAAAAACATGTAACAATAGACACAAGTACATCCTGGTGAGTTGACAATGAAATCACTGTCACGGAATTGTATAAATCCCTTTTATTAAATACATGTACTCGGGTTTCATTTTCAGTATAACAACAATACCCGAGAGTGAGCTATGTATATTGTACCATATTTCAAAACAGTGAGTTCGGTTTACCCCATGCCGCACGTGCGAAGTGCTTTCGATGGGAAAAACCGAACGCATCGTCTGTGTATAAATGCCTCACCGTAAGACTAAATCTTTACATTACGGAACGTCTTGTCAGTGAGCAGTCTACTTAAGGACTTGCACGTCTTCAGCTGTAGAGGTACGTAAATCGTTTATTATTTTATAGCATATATTTTTTATGTAGCTTCGACTTGCGTAGTACAATGCAAATATTCTCTATTCTTGTTTGTATATTCTCTATTCTTGTTTGTATATTTTCTATTCTTGTCTGTTCTTAATAAGAGCTTTATATCAGCAATATAAAGTGGCATTTTTAGGAAACATTTAATACCATAAGATTCTTATCGGACATGTGTAGGTTCACTTTTGAACTTGTTCATTGCTTTGTAATGTTTGCCGATAATGTAATTTGTATAACTTACCGTATATAACGTCATTACGTGTTATCGTATATGCCCGTGTCAATCATACCACACGGTGTTAGATTTATTTTCAGCTGTTGAGCTGCAGAGCTGTAGAGCTGTTGAGCTGCAGAGCTGTAGAGCTGTAGAGCTGTTGAGCTGTAGAGCTGTAGAGTTGTAGAGCTGTAGAGCCATAGAGATCAGAGTCGACGAGGTCCCAGCTATAGAGGGGGCAAATAGAAGTTGACTAAAGCTAACCATAGCAGCCGTGGAGCTGAATAAACAGTGGGTTGCTTGAATACCAGGTGATCGGGCGTTGTTGACCCATTGGTGGGCGTGGATCGCTTGATTGACCAGTTCGACTAGCAGCCAAGTATGCTAGTGATGGAGTGTTTGTGAGTCACTCCATATATGTAATCTTTTAGCCGTGGGCTAATTTTGGGTTTTTGTGACACCCAGTGGTTTGGGAATGTAAGATATATCGCATGATATCTATCCCATTTCGTTTGCACCACATTTTATTAATTGAATAAAGTGCCTCATGTTTCATTATTTGAGGGTAGTCATTTTTGCTATATGAGTAAAATACATCATTTTGCTGTCTGAGCAAAACACATCATTCCAGCCTCATGTTTCATTATTTGAGGGTATACATTTTTGCTATATGAGTAAATACACATCATTTTTGCTATCTGAGTAAAACACATCATTCCTTTCATTGTGTGAGATAAATCATTAGCCTTTATCATTGCACTGTGTATTTATTTATTTGTGCTCATATTTGGGTTACCGTATTAGGTTCGTGCGGATTATGTTAATTAGTCCAATATTTGGACCCTACACACACACACGTATTAATCATAACCTTTCTTCCCATTCAAGTCATTCATCAATAAACATTGCATTTTTATCACCATCAACAGTGTTCTGTTATAAATCCGAAATCCAACCCGGTTATCTTGTTACAATCACACAAAAACATGTTACAATTGACACAAGTATATCCTGGTGAGTGGGAGAATGTAAGAGGAACCATTGTTAAATTAATGGGATTTTCAAATGCCTGTAAGCATTCATGTACAATAAATCCAGTCTGAAACAGGCATGTCAAAATCTGAGAAATATACCGTATACACTCGCTTATAAGTCAGATCCAACTGCAATGACCCAGATCTGCCTTCGTATAATGCGATGGCAGATCAGAGTATATGTTGTTTGCAGTGAAATGTGCAGTCAGATTTTGAAAGCTGTAACCAATATAGTTGATTTCAAGTCTTGTGTTATGCATGTTTACTAATCCATCCCAGCCAACGTGTATAAATCATGTGCATAACTTACCAAGTTGAGTCCTCTCTCTGTCTCCTGTGTGTGGACGATGGTGAGCAAATACACAGCACTGTGATTCCTTGATGCCTTGTTGACTGATGAAGAAATCGTACCTGTGTGCACATACAAAAACATTCATGCAACAACAATGAAGGCGACCAGGTGAATGTGATGAAATTGGCTGTAAAAATGTGCTGATTGCATAGATTCAGCAAGATATCCCTTCCATCCCCCTTTCCCAGCGGCTCCTTATTTCTTCACAGAACTTTTCAGTGCCCCTCTCACTACTTCTGCTGATCATAAAAGCATCTCAAGAAAAATGTTATTCCAAATTAATTAACTTAGCCAAATCTATGTATAATGACCACTAGTAGTATAGTACACTTGGATACCACTTCACCCTATCATCATACATGTACTTGGAAACTGCATATACAGTCAAACCTGTCACTAGCAACTACCCATGGGAAAAACCCAAACTGGCCCTGGTACACAGGTTCATCTTTCAAAATTGGTTTTTGAACAAATACTATGCACCAAATATCATTATCATTAATAATAATAATAATAATAATAATAATAATAATAATAATAATTATTATTATTATTATTATTATCATCATTATTATTATTATTATATTATTATTATTAAGATTGTTTTATGTGCACTATTCAACAAAATCATAAAATACATGTATCTGTTGTTCTCTCCAAAATGTATGTTCCTCACAGGAGTACTGTATCCTGCTCCCATTTCTGCTGCAACTACACGACTACTTTTTCCACTATCCAGCAAATGAACTGATTTGACCCTCTCCTGTAAGGATAAAAACTGCCTTGCTTTTGAACCCACCATATTGACACCTTTTAGTACTGTGAGTACAAGTGAGATATGAAATGTTTACACATCAATCGACATGATATGCTTTTATCTAAACAATACCTAGCTCTTAAAACAAAAGTTTAATATGCATACTTAGAATGGTCATTGTTGATAAGCTACAGTGACTAGTTAAGGCAGGGAGAAACCACTGTTGGTGTGGAAACACCTGGTCACTGACTGCAAAAGGCAGGTGACTGTTACGCACTGGGCATTTATATAGGCAATTTGCTGGGGGGGGGGGGGAATTAGAATTGCCATTGTGACCAAGTGACTGCTATATACAGGTGACCATTAGGACAGGTTTGACTATACTTAGAATACTTAACCACTTCATACTTAGCATATGCACTTCACACCTTGCCATACACACATGTAGCATAGGCACTCAGCATATGTGAATCATCTTCACTCATATACCTGATACTTATAGAATCAAACTTAGCATATGTACTTCATACTTCATGAACCATACTTAGCATATGCACTTCATACTTCATGAATCATACTTAGCATATGCACTTCATACTTCATGAATCATACTTAGCATACACACTTCATACTTCATGAATCATACTTAGCATATGCACTTCATACTTCATGAATCATACTTAGCATATGCACTTCAAACTTCATGAATCACACTTAGCATATGCACTTCATACTTCATGAATCATCTTCACTCACTCACTTACTCCATATATACATCACATATGCACTTTCAATGTATTCTGGTAAAGTGTTATCCGTATTACTATACAACAGACTCATGGATAGTGAAAACTTTTAAAAATAGATTATGTAAATGGATGACAGATTCAAACAAATATCTTCACAATATAATTACCCTTATCTAGCAAGACACAATTTATCCAAGGGATTTCAAATGATATCTATGATACAGATTGGAAAGCAGGGGATTTTCAAACATACTTTATATCTAGATGTCCTTCATCATTGTCATCTGCTGGACAGTGTCATCTGTCTTGTCCATTCAATCACATGACATTTGGAAAAAGTATTTGGGGAAATTTGAAATGTAAAATTTCACTTAGTGGGTGACTGTGTAGACACAGTGTAAATTTGTCCCCCAAACATTATAGGTTGTGCCTTTTGACAGCTCTATCTTTGCATTTTCAGTCATTTTCTTCACTGAGTAGAGAGGGTTTGTCCTATATTGCTTTAAATCTTTCCCTGATGGTGAAGTATTGTCTAAGCCCTTCTATCTCATCCAGTATGTTATCTGTTAGCTGCTAAATTTCCTCTATGTTGGATATCTCATTCATTATGAAATTTATTTTGTTTTCCAGTCTGTTTAATTTAACACTAACTTCCATTATCTCATTACTCAGAAGACTGTAACTTCTATCCTGGTTACCCAGGTTCTATTCTCTCCGATAAGTGTTCAAGTTTGTATTCACTTCTGTATACTGCCTGGCATTCACATGCTTGGTAAGGTTATAGCTGTCTTGATTCTCATCCGGGCCTGTATTTCTGTGTCTGTCATTCACATGCTTGGTAAGGTTGTAGTTGTCTTAAGTCTAATTTAGGCCTGTAATTCTGTGTCTGACATTCACATGCTTGGTAAGGTTGTAGTTGTCTTGATTTTCATCCAGGCCTGTATTTCTGTGTCTGTCATTCACATGCTTGGTAAGGTTGTAGTTGTCTCAAGTCTCATCTAGGCCTGTATTTCTGTGTCTGGCATTCACATGCTTGGTAAAGTTGTAGTTGTCTTGATTCTCATCCAGGCCTGTATCTCTGTGTCTGGCATTCACATGCTTGGTAAGGTTGTAGTTGTCTTGATTCTCATCTAGGCCTGTATATCTCTGTATGGCAGTCACATGCTTCTGAAGGCTGTACTTGTCTCGAGTCTCTTGAAGACAATATTTGCATCTGACTGGCATTTATATGGGAAAGCTATCCATTTTACTTAAGGACCCGCACTTACTACTAGTAGATCAACTATTAGGGCTTTTCCTGCTTAGATGCACACCAACTTCCTTGCTGTCTTCTGCAATAAGGATTGGAAAGTGATGGAAAGTATATTCGATGAGAACAATATTATATGATCGGATAGTAAAGATGAGATATTGTAACCTTGAAAGGGACAGATGATGAGGTTATGATATCCATTTGATTACACAGTCACTAAACCATATTCAAATTTCCACAAATACTTTTCCAAACATCTGGAAGTCGTCCAGATGACATGGACAGGATGGATGACATCGTCTGGATGATATGGACATCCTGCATCTGGATGTCTGGAAAAAGAATTTAAGGACACTCTTCTGCTTTCTTTTTCTGCATAATAATCTCCATAATAGATGGCATTTAAGATCCCTTGGATAAACTGTGCCTTACACCAAGTTACCACACTGCATGTATTAAAGCAAGTTGCTGGACAAGGATAACTATATTGCAAAGATAATTGTTTGAATCTATTATCCATGTACATAATCTATTCTGAAAAGTTTCCCCTATCCTTGAATCAGAAATATAGTAAATAGGTATACCACTTCACCAAATCATCACACTTAGGCTTTTCATATACCTTAATACTTCAGCACTTTATACCTAGCATACGTACTTCACACCTTTCCATGTGCACTTACATGTAGCATACACACCTAGGAAATGTGAATCATTTTTGCCCACATACTTGATACTTCATGAATCATACTTAGCATATGCACTTCATACTTCATGAATCATACTTAGCATATGCACTTCATACTTCATGAATCATACTTAGCATATGCACCTCATACTTCATGAATCATACTTGGTATATGCACTCATACTTCATTAATCATACTTAGCATATGCACTTCATACTTCATGAATCATACTTAGCATATGCACCTCATACTTCATGAATCATACTTGGTATATGCACTCATACTTCATTAATCATACTTAGCATATGCACTTCATACTTCATGAATCATACTTAGCATATGCACATCATACTTCATGAATCATACTTAGCATATGCACTTCATACTTCATGAATCATACTTAGCATATGCACTTCATACTTCATGAATCATACTTAGCATATGCACTTCATACTTCATGAATCATACTTGGTATATGCACTCATACTTCATTAATCATACTTAGCATATGCACTTCATACTTCATGAATCATACTTAGCATATGCACTTCATACTTCATGAATCATACTTGGTATATGCACTGCATACTTCATGAATCATACTTAGCATATGCACTTCATACTTCATGAATCATACTTAGCATATGCACCTCATACTTCATGAATCATACTTGGTATATGCACTCATACTTCATGAATCATCTTTGCTCACTCCATATATCACATATGTACTTTCATAGTCTTCTGGTGACAGATTTATGATTTTGGCAACCCTAGGCATTGTCAAAGTTGCTGCCCCTCACCCCCCCCCCCCCCCAAAGCCTTCAAACCAGAACCTTTAAAGACCTTTACACCTTTAAATAAAGGACAAAATCAACATAAGACCTTTTTTTAAAAAAAGAAATAAAACTGAATTTTTAAACAAAGCCAAACTGTCATTCTTTTAGAGTCTTCTGGTGAAGTGGTATCCCTATTTATTATAATACTGCCACTAAAGGTAAAATAAATAAGTGATCTTATATGCAGGTGGTCTATGTATATGGACTAATTATAAAGCAGGCATATTAGTATCAACTTCATGTCTGTCCAACTCTATGTGCATACATATGTCACATTCTTTGCAAAAACGAATATTTTGTTTTTACTGTTCATGATACAGATATCAGATTTGGCAGATGACTTTCCTGTGAGTTGTAGATTTGGAATAAAGTTTTCAAATATCTCTGTGACCTCAATGGCCCTGGGACATGGTTAAATTAAAAAGCATGGCAGATTACTTTCCTGTGGGTTGTAGATTTGGAATAAGGTTTTCAAATATCTCTGTGACCACAGGGCCCCAGGGGCATGGTTAAAGATAAGGTTTTCAAATATCTCTGTGATCTCAGGGACCCTGGGACATGGTTAAAGATAAGGTTTTCGAATATCTCTGTGACCTCAGGGGCTCTGTGGCATGGTCAAAGATAAGGTTTTCAAATATCTCTGTGACCTCAGGGGCCCTGGGGCATGGTTAAAGATAAAAAACCATGAAAGACCCCTTCTCTGTTGATTTTTTTTTTTTTAATTTTCATTACAGTACAGTTCCTAAATTACTCCAAATATTATATACATGTTGCTGTTTTCAACTAGTTCTAGAGGCCTTGGACAGGGAGTCAATGGGGTTTTAAAAAAATGACGTCAGCAACACATAGTATCATGGGTGTCAAATCAAAGGTCTTTGAGATTACTTTAGCATGGAATGGATTTTAATCCTCTTACCAACCCCTTCAGCTGCAGGTCAGGGGTCAAAAGGTAAAAAATAGGATGCCACTAAACCATGTTGTTGTAGGGAATAAACTGAAGGCTTTTGAGATCCTTATAAACACACAAATTTTTTTTTCCGTTTATGATACAGCTATTAAACTCTGTAGTGACTTATAGTACAGAGCTTTCTGTATTTACCTCCCCTGGCTACTACATGTCACAGCACGTACTTGCCACTGAAGTACTTGTTATGGATACTGATTACATATGTACATATGTGCCTGACCCGATTATAAGTTGAGTTCAACTGCAAACAACATAGACCATGATCTGCCATTGCATAATGCACCAGCAGATCAGGGTCTATGTTGTTTGTTCAACTGACTATTCCTAAAAAACTCCATACACTAGATCTGCTGGTGGATTATGCAATAGCAGATTTAGGTATGTGCAGTTTGCAGTTGCAGTTGACTTTACTTATGAGTGAATATATACAGTATGTATACACTTCCCAACACTAAAGTAAACACTTCAATCATAATAGGAAATAAACAAACAATCATTATGCTTATGTTCACCAGATTTAATTTTCCATATTCTGAAAAGTCATCATGCAGGAAAATGTAGCAATAACCCAACTGTACAATTTAATTCATATGAAACTTATACATTTATTTAAAAGAACCTTTCAAATTTTAACTTTGAGAGGAATTCTGAAATTTGACAATCATCAGTTCAAACATGAAACCAAAATGACCAAGTTATTGGAAAACCATCTATTTGAAATACATGATAGTTTCATGCAGTGTAAGACCAACACAAGACCAAAATGCCCAAGTTATTGGAAAAACCATCTATTTGAAATAAATGATAGCTTCATTTTCTATCTCTATATATATCATCACAAACTAGAAAAATATGTTTATGGAAATTATGATTACTTTCTTCTTTTTCTTAAAGACTGAAAAAAGGCGCTTCTTAAAATACAGTATTTTGAAAAAATTCTTTGATATATCGGCTTATTATCATAATTTTTGGGAAGAAATAGCATTTATCTTTCAGTCTGTGTATTATAAAAGTAAATCATGATCTGCGATTATCTACTTAATAATATATGAGCTGAACAAGAGACCCATGTAAGCCTGATATCACTCAACTGGCTTACATAACTTAACAGTTGACCATTTTACTAACCAGGCTTATGCAGTAGTGTAAGAACACATACTATGTAAACTATCTCACAAACTTTATATCATGTTGGTTTGACGTATTTTAATATATCATGATAACAATTCTTTCTAAAGATGAAGGCATAATTAATACGCAGTTTCTTGCTCATAACTGAAGTCATCCAAGATGATGCTGATAATAAACCAAACAGATCACAAATATAGCTTCAAGAGGTAAGAAGCCTAGTCAATCAGATGCAAGATCACCTCATTAATATGCAATCTCACTCCCTGGTCTGCACCTAATAACATGAGTCCATATGCTACTTTGTCAGTAGGAAATGAAACACAGGATATTAAGATAAAAGCAAATATTTTGTTGTCAACTATAGTACAGAGATTGAAGTTTATGAAATGTATAATGGAAAAAATTAAATCCATTTATAAGCCAATGGGTGCATCTCAAAATATTTTGAACTATATTTTTTATTCCCCTACCAGTAGACACTATCATTTCAAACCAGGAAATATTTCTCATAACATGGGTGTAACAAGTGAGAAAAATAAAGAGAAGGATGTCACAAAAACACAATATAAAAGACTTTTGGAGGGAAAGTACAATCTTGTTGAAAACAAAAATAGGTTTAGACCTTGCTACTCACAAAGAGTTTTAGTGCAATACAAGTTTCTAAGGCTGACTAACAACAAAGATTTATAAGTTGATCTGCATGTCGGGGACTCCGAACAAAGGAGATAAATAGAAATTCATCATTATTCAATCTTATAAAAAAGCATTTGCATTCAATTTGCACGTACTAATTCATGAAGGAAAGTAATAGCGATGTAAACCAAATTAAAAAAAAAAAACAACAACAACAAACCAAACAATTAATAATAAGAAAAAATTCATCCAAAATACAGCTGACAAGATATTGCACAAAAGATCATTTATTCTGAAAGACTGGGATCTTCACACAGTTCCTAATTGTAATTTTAAAATTACAAAATACATGTACCCTTTTAAAGTTCAGACAGATGGGCTCGGGGAGGTAACCTATACACTCCAACTAACACCTAGGCAGAGAGAATTGTAAATTAGATTATAAATTAAGTCATTTAAAAAGCACCGTTCAACGTAACATATAATAAATGTTAGATTCTATGTGTCAAAAAAGGTAATACATTCATAAATTTCATGTCAGGTCCAGTGATAAGAGCACATACAGGAGAGATGTGCCAAAGATCTGGGATGAAGTAAGAAAAGTAAATTTGTTGCGATGTGATACAGAAAATATTATTGGTATTTTAATGTAATATGTGCAATAACGCAGTGAATTTAGGACTTGGGAAAACACCGTTCCGCCCTGCAACTCTGACACATTACATTCAGGTAGAAGATGTAACTCAAAATAACAAGGCAATTAATGTAGTGACCAAAACCAAACTCTGCCCCATTGGTCAATTTCTACATGTGACAATTGATCCAGTGAGTAGTAGCTACTGGGCAGCTATAAAGCTTCGTGAAGCTTATTTTCCATAATTTTATGCATTTTTACTTGTGTCTGCTCTGAATTACTCTATAAATGATTCACTGTATTGTAATTTCTCATAAATCAACAAATGACACTGAAAGAAATGCAGAAATGCACATAGTTGTCATGGATACACACAGTACCCCCACCCCTATAGGGATCGGACTACTAATTCATTTCCCATAGAACTTAATGTTAATATATAACAAAATACAATTAATTTCTTCATTAGATTGGCATACAAATCACACATACTTCCATTTAAAAGAGTTAGAAGAAAAAAAATAATTCAGCCTTGAAAAACAGGTGTTTAGCAGCTTTTCATGAGCCTTGTGCTGCTAAACAGGCAACTCTCTGGTCTGCACCTAATAACATAGCAACGCACCAAGAAATTAAATACAAGATATCAAAATAAAAGTATATATTTTGTTGTCAGCTATAGCACATAGATTGAAGTTTATGAAATGTATAATGGAAAAAATTAAATCCATTTACAAGCCAATGGGTGCATCTCAAAATATATAGTACTCTATTTTTTATTCCCCCTCCAGTATACTGGTTATCTGGCTGTAAAATAATTAGTGTCTGGTACCTATAAGCTGCCATGACCCTGTGGCCAGGTAAGCTAATAAAGAAACGAAAGAAAGGATCACATAGTTGTTGGGGTCACAAGTGTTTTCATCATCTGTAGTTCTTTTTTACCCCCTGCATTTTAATTTCATTGCAATAAACACTTTGTTACATAGTTAACAGCATTATATTGAACGTGTGGAAACAATGAAATTTATGAATGATGAAAGTGACAGTATTTATTTATTTCCTTGTGCAGTAAAATTATTCTTGCAATACTGCCAATATAATGTGAATAAACAAACAGTTTTTAATAGAAAAGTATTTTATATCTTTTAAGTCTAAGTTCATTAAAAAATTTGACATCCATCGGTGTACTAAACATATTTTTATTTTTGGATCAAATAATTAATGTAATTATTTGTTTAATTCATTATTTATTTAATGTATTTATTTGTGTACTTATCTATATATTCTTTTATGTACCTACTTGTGCAATATTTTCATAAAAAAAAGTTAACACAAAATACACGAACAAAACTTTAAGTATGAATATTGACTTATTCTAGTCAACAAATAGATCATGAAAAAATCTTTTATTAAAAAATTTCTTTAGTAGACAATGGGAAAAGGACCAATTGATAACAAGAATGAAATTTAAGGTACTTAAGTCACCAAATATTATTTAACAATGAGGCATGTTTAACTTAAATACTTGTTCAAATAAATGATGTATACAAACACAGTAAATGTGTATGAATATAGTTTCTTCTTTAGTACTGAATGCTGGTAATATCAGTACCTTAATGTCACATAATACCAATATGGACACATCATAATGGAAAGGTCCATACGATCTATGTTGACATTAGGTATTCAAAATGTTAGTGCAACCCCAGCCTCCCCTTCTCCCAACTACCCTTGGAACTTCTGCAGAGGGTTATAAGGTCAAAATTACCTATCTGCTCTTTTTCCTTTGTCTATTAAGCTGTTCATTTTCCTTTGTCTATTAAGCTGTTCATTTTCCTTTGTCTATTAAGCTGTTCATTTTCCTTTGTCTATTAAGCTGTTCATTTTCCTTTTTGGTACAGTTCTTAAACTAAAGGAACTACAATGGCACTCCACCAGAAGATACCCGCTTTTTGGAACTGACTGTTTTTAGATCAACAAGATATTTAATTAGGTTAATTACAGAGTTTGTGTCAAGCCAACCTTGGTGGAAGCTTGAAAATAGCAATCACATTGTTATCCATCTGCAATCCATTCATACATTCATCCATGCTCTAGATAAACCTCAATGTTAAAGTTTTTACTTTCCTTTATG
The DNA here is from genome assembly GCA_029931535.1 of Margaritifera margaritifera. Lineage (NCBI taxonomy): Eukaryota > Metazoa > Mollusca > Bivalvia > Unionida > Margaritiferidae > Margaritifera > Margaritifera margaritifera. The sequence goes on along the minus strand of JAQPZY010001546.1, from coordinate 2,006,893 downwards.
TATGTCTATTCTAGCTAAATAAATGGCATGATCAACAAAAAGTGTGATCAAATTCCTATCAAAAATACAGTCTCTAGAGTGGTCAAAACACCATCCAATCAGCTGCAAGATCACCTCATAAATATACAGGATCACTTTCTCTGCATAAAAAAGGACAAGTCATTTATAAAACCAGTATTGTTGCCTGGATATCTCTATGCACTGTGGGATTAGGCCTTAATTAACAACTGAGAAACTGTTCACAGTGCCATCCTTAAAGTACATACACTTACTTGGCATTATAAGGGAAGTTAATTTGTGCAGTCAGCATGGATTAATGGATCCATCTTGACCCCCCACAGGGCAGGGTTCCTGGAGTCATAACTTGGAAACCATTGCGATTCCCACCCAAGAAAGCTGTGGTGACTCAGTGGTTAAGGTATTGGATTCATGACCAGAAGGTTACAGGTTCAATTCCCACAATCTGATCCTCAATAATGTACTTTGATCACAGTCATAAATGAACTCATCTGAGATCTTGATGACAGAAGCTTACATACCAAATGGTGATCAAATTCTGATCAGAAATATGGCCTCTATAGTGTGCATAATGTCTGTCAATCAGATGCATGATCACCTCATTAATATGCATGGATGTCATCCATAACTGAACTCATTCGAGGTAATGATGATATAAACTTACCATACCTAATCAGAAATATAGCCGCTAAAGTATTTCCAATCTCAGCCAATCAAATGCAAGCTCAACATATTAACATATGTCACTCATAACTGAACTCATCGGAGATCTCAATTATATAAATTTACATACCAAATCTGGTCAAAATCTGATAAGAAATATGGCCTCTAGTGTGTTCACAAGCTCAGCCTATCAGACCAAGAATAATGCATTAAATTAATATGCATGGACATTGTTCATAACTGAATTCATCCAAAGTCTTGAGGACAAACATGTAAGCTTACATACCAAATCTGATCAGAAATATGGCATCTACACAGTAGAGTTTTCAAAACCTCAGCCATTCAGATGCAAGATAATGCATGTATATGCATCGATGTCACCCATAATTAACACATCTGAGGTGTTGATGATATAAGCTTACATACCAAATCTGATAAAAATCTGAGAAATATGGTCTCTAGAGTCAATCAGATGCAAGATCACTTCATTAATATGCGTGGATGTCATTCAAAATTGAAAACAATTGAGATTTTGATGCTACAAGCTTCCATGCCAAATCTGATTGAAATCTTATCAGAAATATGGCTCTGGAGTGTTCACAAGCTCAACCAATCACATGCAAGATCACCACATTATTCAAGCCATCTGAGGTCATAATAATACAACCTTATGTACCAAATTTAATCAAATCTGATCTAAAGCCTCTAGAATGTTCATAAGCTCATCCAATCAGATGCAAGATCACATTATTAATGTGCACGAATGTTACACATAATCAATCCCATCTGATATTTTGATGATATAAGCTTACATACCAAATCTGGTGAAAATCTTATCAGAAGTATGGCCTCTAGAGTGTGCACTGCTTAGTCACTCAGATGCAAGATCACCATATTAATATGCATGGATGTCACTCACCATATTAATATGCATGGATGTCACTCATTATATTAATTTGCATGGATGTCACTCACCATATTAATATGCATGGATGTCACTCACCATATTAATATGCATGGATGTCACTCACCATATTAATATGCATGGATGTCACTCACTATATTAATATGCACGGATGTCACTCACTATATTAATATGCACGGATGTCACTCACTATATTAATATGCATGGATGTCACTCACTATATTAATATGCATGGATGTCACTCACCATATTAATATGCATGGATGTCACTCACTATATTAATATGCATGGATGTCACTCACTATATTAATATGCACGGATGTCACTCACTATATTATTTTTGCATGGATGTCACTCACCACATTAATATGCATGGATGTCACTCACCACTGAACTCATCCAAAAACTTGATGACAGAAGTCAACATTCCAAACTTTATCACAATCAGATAACAAATATGACTTAAATATTATATTTTTATGTTTTTATCATTACAGTGAGGTTCAATGATTCATGTGGCATACATGTATATATATATAGTTTTTAGCAGAAAATAAGTATAATCCAGGCATGATAGTTCTGATTATAGGGATCATACATGTATTTTCTTGCATCAACATTTGCCAAATCTTAATGGGGATATTGAAACCTGAGCCTGAAGGGAATGGGTTTTAACACACACGCAGGATTTGGCAAACATTGATACAAAAAAAAAACCATGTAGGATCACTATTCTTACATAAAAACAAAAACTACACAAACAAACAAACAAAAAAAAAAAAAAATTTCAAGTGTAATTTCAAGTTTCCCTAGTTCTGGGTATGTCGGATTTACTTAATCATTTTAGCACCGAGTCAACTTCAAAGATCTATTGAAAAATAACCACTTTAACCAATCATTCAGTATAATATGTCATTTTTTAGAATAAAGCATCTGCCAGATCTTTGGCAAGTACTTATGTGAAATTACTCAGATTCTGAACTGTATTTTGATTTATATGCAATCAAACAGCGGTTACTGTGAAGCAGATGCATTGATAAATTCCCTTTGCATGCATCATTATTTCTATTGCTCTGAATGAATAATATATAATAGCACATTCTGTGCCACTGGATTGCATGTTTTTAGCCAATACACAGATGATGCAGAAGTCATTTGTTCTGGGTGCAGCCCAGAAAAAGTTAAGTATAACAACACACTAGGGCATCAATGCATGTGAAATCCAATACTGATACATGGATATGACTACCATGATACACATCGTCCACCAATGCTGCACATGCATTTTTATTTAGGAATAAAAGTTAAGTTCCAAAAATGTAATAGTAGCAAAAGACCTAATTGGGCTGAGACCACTCACTGACTGACCTCTGGTTGATAATGAAAGACAGGAGAAATTGACCACAAAATCTGGATCAGTAGGATACTTTCTAAAGAAATTTCTTCTCATGCTGTTGATTGCATATGTTATGAAAACAATTGTTTCAAGATTTCTTTGCTTTCGTTATCTTCAACCTTATCTAATGGCACATCAGCATCCTTTGCCCGATATTGAATGGCTCAATGCCCTGATGCTTTCTGTTAAAGTTGGCCAACTTTGCTTGTGCATTTTTTTTTTAAATCACACTTTTTTTTATGTTTTTCTATTTTTAGTAGTGGTGGCCATATCTGATATGTCAAATTTTGACAAATTCTGTTGAGCTGTTTCTGATAAGCAGTTGTTAAAGCTTTTCATATTTTTAGTAAAAGTAGCCATATTTGATGGTGGATTGATCTCATTTGTATAAACACAAAAGTCCTTCTGCACAGATGTTTTTTGTAAATTTGGTCTAATATTGTTGTGTGGTTTTGAGTTGTTTGAATGGAGGCTATATCCAATGGTGAATTGGTATCATCTGAATAAACCTGTAAGGACTTCATTCAAAATGCTCTGCAGTGAATTTGTTCAGATTCTGCTAAGCAGTTTCTGAGAAGTCATTTTTAAGAATGCCATCAACTTACCCCCACTTTGAATTTATTTATTTATCAATGTGTATAAATACTTGGCATTGATACACAAGTTGCCTTTATATGCCAGTGGTCACTGCAGCTGCTTAGTATGTTTCTCCCATTTATTTCACCAATGATATGAATAAATCTTTTTTTATACATGTATCTGCTTCACATATACATACAAAGAAGTGTAAACATGACTAAAATATTAAGCTAAAGTAATAGTTTGATAATATATAAATCTGCCAATTTCAGTCTGGTACCATTTTAATCTAGAAGCAACAAGATATCATAAGGAGTCTTCTGACAGAAATCCCATGTCGATATGCCTTTTCACTGAGGAGAAGCAAAAACAAGATTTTTAAGATGACTGCTGTAGTGACCATATTGGATGTCAGATCAGCACCATTTTTATTAAAGACCAAATAGTTATCATAAGAAGTCTTCAGGTGAAAACCCCATGATGATGTGACTTTCCACTCGAGAGAAGCAGATATAACAACATTTTTAAGATGGATGCCATGGTGGCCATATTGGAGGTCAGATCAGCACCAATTTCACTGAGCACCAACTAGACATCATAAGAAGTGAAAACCCCTTGTTGATAGGACCATCCATTCAAGAGGAGTAGCAGTAAAAAAAAATTCAAGATGGCCACTTTGTCAGCCATATTGGATAATCTTGCGACATCATAAGATGTCTTCTGGTGTAAGCCCCATGTCAATATGACTTTCGTTCAGGAGGAGTAGCAAAAGCATGATTTTCAAGTTGACTGCAATGGCAGCTATATTGGACATCAGATCAAAAGAAAAAAGGAAAAATACAAATTTGACATAATGAACTAAACGGATGATCATTTCAAGTTTAATACACTCAAATATATGAGAGCAACATGTAATGTTTCACTGAATTCTTTGCGTCGCACTGTGTTCAGGCAGTGACTTTATACCTTCTTGTTCTTGATATATTTCTTGAGTGGGAGACATGGCTAAGGATACTCCGACAAGAGATTGTGAAAAGGGTCTATTGTTGATTTAATACTGACACAAGAGAGAATACTTTTATAATCTTAGGACCAGGTTTGAGAATTCTTTACTTATACTCTACTTTTATAACCTCAGGGACAGATTTGAGAATTCTGTACTTATGGTCTACTTTTATAATCTCAGGGCCAGATTTGAGAATTCTGTACTTATGGTCTACTTTCATAATCTCAGGGCCTGATTTGAGAATTCTGTATTTATAGTCTACTTTTATAATCTCAGGGCCAGATTTGAGAATTCTGTATTTATAGTCTACTTTTATAATCTCATGGCCAGGTTTGAGAATTCTGTACTTGTGGTCTACTTTTATAATCTTAGGGCCTGATTTGAGAATTCTGTACTTATGGTCTACTTTTATAATCCTAGGGCCAGATTTGAGAATTCTGTACTTATGGTCTACTTTTATAATCTTAGGGGCAGATTTGAGAATTCTGTACTTATACTCTACTTTCAGAATTATTCAGACCAAAAACTAAACCTAAAATGTTCTTGAAAGAATGGCGACAACAATAACAATTTATACAGCGATACTGCAAACAGGACATTATATATATTTGCCTTACTGTGACCATAATTTTTGAGCCCCATGCTTGACTATAGTTTGCAACACACTGTCTAGCCATTATAAATACACACTGTCTAGCCATTATAAATACACACTGTCTAGCCATTATAAATACACACTGTCTAGCCATTATAAATATCTCGGTACAGTTTTATCCAAATATTTTAAGTATTTCAAAAATCTACAGCATTAACAAGAAAAACCTTGACCTTCCCTCTAAGGGCATGATTATAGCATGCAACTCACTGCATATTCATGGTATATACCTCAGTACAGTTTCATTAAAATGCCTCTAAAGCTTACAAAGTTATTTGCTGGACATGTAAAGGTTGACAGGTACACAGAAAACTTTATAACACAACATGTCATGTAAAGGTTGACAGGTACACAGAAAACTTTATAACACAACATGTCCTGTCAAAATTAAAAATTCATAAACTGAATAAGGATAGTTAAATTTAATATTCATAGAATATTATCTGAAAACCAAGCATAGCATTTGGATTTTAGCTTTTCATCATTACTGCACTATATAACAAACAATGTCTATCAATTATTGGATTTTAGCTTTTCATCATTTTTGCACTATATAACAAACAACGTCTATCAATTATTTCAGTTAGCTTTTCATCATTATTGCACTATATAACAAACAATCCCTATCAATTATTTCAGTTAACTTTATTAAGATGGTGCATATGAAAATACATGTATTAAGCAATCTTGTGCAATGCAAAGCAAAACTATACAACAAAAATAAGTCTGTATTGTATTGGCTATTCTAACTGTTTAAATGCAGGAAGAAACGTTGTGAAGTTTCAGATTTGGGAGGGGGGTGGCCAAGGGGACAATTTTTGTGTGGTAAATGCATTCAGGTAAAATGCATGCCCACCCTCCCTTCAATATGATATTGTTGAAGAAGTCCTGATTTGAAATGCAATAGCAAACATCTGAATTAAACAGGGACCAAATGAAATTCATGATGTAGAGGGTCTGCACCAGTTGACATAATGCACAGAGTCAAGAATAAGTATCACATAGTACCGGTAACTAGTTCTGTGCCGCAGCTGATGGATATCCTCTACAAGATGTGTATCATGTGGTAACTGGTTCCATGTGGCAACTGATGCATATCCTTTACAAGACAAGTATCATGTGGTAACTGGTTCCATGTGGCAACTGATGGATATCCTCTACAAGACAAGTTTCATGTGGTACACCGCTCCCTTGATAACTCGAGAACCCGCTTATAGTGTGAGGTCAAGCATGGATCCCATTTTTTAAAACTAGAAAATACCCCAAAATTGGCCCCTATTTCTTAAACGTGAAAAAAATCTCGATCAAAATTAGTAAATGGAACCTTGATATATCACTCATTTTATTGTCAAAAACAGTGGTTAGTACATGGAAATTTGAATCAACATCATGAAATTTTCAACTTTTAATAAGAAGTCGTATATATTGTTCAATTTTCTTTCCAAATAACTTTCTCAGCACACTGTAAATAACAATATTCGACAAAATTTCGATCAATGAAAATGTCACTAATGCCTACTGGTGGCAACATTTTAAAAAATAAATACCAATTAAATAAGTTTTGTCAAGTGAAATTTGTGTTTTAGTTCTATCTTTTAATTCGGTTTCAGTGTAATCATCATAAATGCAATATGCCCTCTTCTATTCAAACGTGAAAAATCCCTTCCGGCTATGTCCGCAAGCATTTCCTTGAGAACCTCTAATTAAGTGCCGACCGTGTTTTTATCTCCGACTTGCGTCAGTATTTGTTGCGTTGTTACACTCAGTTAAAAGCAGACCTGCTTTGTATTATCACGTTAATTATGTCTTTTGTATCAAATCAAATAAAGGGGGTGGAATAAAAGAAAGGTAAAAGGTGTGCAAATCCAACCTGTGTAAGAGCTAGCGGTCACGGGTGTGTGTCAGGTCAACTCAGTTGATCAATCAAACACTGTTATAAATATTATTATGTAAGTAATATAATTAAACTACCTTAAATTTGCCAACTTATTCACAAATGTGATCAAAGATAGTAAGGCAACCAAGCCAAATGAGTACTTGGTGAATAAAAAATTTTATTTCACAGATACGGTTCATTACGGAGAAGCGAGTTCCAGAGTTTGTATTGAACTTAAAATTTCTAACTTGCTACTCAGAGATTTCCTCAAGGATGAGAAGTTGCACTGTTACTTGCAATGAAATCATGGCATCCATATCTTATTAATAGAACAATAAATAAATAAAGTTTTGACGTTGACTGTTGTTTCACTAAATAAATGTCCCTACTTTTTGAAAAAAAGGAATCTTGTTTTGCTGTGAATCGACAACAACAAAAAGCAGTGACATAATACACAATGTTTTCGCGTACACGTCTTGTTGAAACCGCTTGGACTAATGTTGTTAACGATCTTTCAGAGGTTGGGTATCTTGAAAATAAAGGTAATTTATGCAAAAAAGCAAACAACTACATTAGAAAAAAGCTCTTTATTGACAATTATTCCCAGTGCAATTATAAAACGAGTATTCAGCCATTAAACAGCCCCGTTACCCCCCCCCCTAATGCAGTTTTCTCGATGTTCAGTGGGGATAGCAACCCTTATTAATTTTTTTTAGGTCCCTCTGTAACTCGCACCCTCGCTTATAGTCCAGTATATGTTTTGGGACCCCGCTGTGCACGAGTTATTGAGGGAGAGGTGTAACTAGTTCTGTGTGGCAAGTGATGTATATCCTCTACAAGACAAGTATCACATGGTAACTAGTTCTGTGTGGCAACTGATGTATATCCTCTACAAGACAAGTATCACGTGGTAACTAGTTCTGTGTGGCAACTGATGTATATCCTCTACAAGATATCTGGACAAGGGAAATAACTATTTGCCACCTCGAAAGAATATGGCAGGGGCATACAAAGATGTACAGTCTTGTCATCTTTATCCAGTGCTATTTGTAGCCATTTAAAATGGTATATGATCCCCAATGTCTGATAAATTGCTGATTTTAAATGACATGTAACACATTGTTTCCACAAAAAGCATCATATACAGTGAAACCATGTTAATCCCTCCATCTCATATGGATTGAAGTGAAACCATGTTAATCCCTCCATCTCATATGGATTGAAGTGAAACCATGTTAATCCCTCCATATCATATGGATTGAAGTGAAACCATGTTAATCCCTCCATCTCATATGGATTGAAGTGAAACCATGTTAATCCCTCCATCTCAAATGGATTGAAGTGAAACCATGTTAATCCCTCCATCTCATATGGATTGAAGTGGACTCAAGATTAACCAACTGCTTCAAAGAATAATGAAGAAATCTATTGTCTGAAATTGCCATTTGATTAAAAAAGATATCTGCTTAAATGGAGTCTGGATTAATAGAGTTCCAGTGTAAAAGCAAGTTGGATAAACAGAAATAAGAAAAAAAAGACAAGACTATTTGTACTGTTTGCAGATTGGTCTTGTCGGTGAGAACATCCATCACATAAACTGGCTGTGTAGTTTTTCATCAATATTTAGTGGTATATTTCATGCATACCATGCATCTGTGCATTTACTTACGCACTCGGCTTTTGACCCATTCATTCTCAGAAGGTTTGTGATGGGCAAAGCACACACAGTGGGTAGTATTAATCCCACTTTGGTTGACAAAGAAATCCATCCTACAACACCAAGTCAAATATATTATACTCTAAGTATGTTGTTTGACTTCTACGGATGTTAACTTCTACGGTTTGACTTCTACGGATGTTAACATAAAGCAAAACATTTCAATTTACATTAGAGCAGAGTAAATGTAACTCAAATTAATTTTATATAAATATTTTACATTTGTATTCAAATTCTTTGCGTAAGGAAGTGTGTATTTTTGTATGCTTATTGAACAAGTGTAATCTAGAGATGACATATTCCCCTGTCCCTCGCTTATGTTAAGATCCTTACTGAAAGCACCCTATACTACTTAAGCTAGTGCCCTATGGTCTAGCACACTCAATCTATATATACAACTTATGCTACACTTTGTTTCCGTGGTAACATAACAAATACTGAATGCAAACTATGTTAAGTTTCAAAAGGCATCCCTACACAACTTGCTTACATGTATGAAGTTTGGTTGAAATAACTCGAATGATTTGATTTATGCTCTGGAAATGAAAATGTTACCAAGAGAGATATAAAGGCAATCTCAGAGGATATGTTACCAAGTGAGATAAAAAGGCAATCTCTAGGATGTTACCAAGTGAGATAAAAGGCAATTCCTAGGATATGTTACCAAGTGAGATAAAAAGGCAATCTCTACGATATGTTAACAAGTGAGATAAAAAGGCAATCTCTACGATATGTTAACAAGTGAGATACCAAGGGAGATATAAAGGCAGTATATATGATATGTTACCATGTGAGATAAAAAGGCAGTATCTATGATATGTTACCAAGGGAGATAAAAAGACAATCTTTAGGATATGCACAGGAACAACAATTAAATGAAACAGGTATAGATATTACCAAAAGAGTTCCTAATTCTGCATTTATTTCAAGAAATGGTGGTAAATAAAAAAAAAAATTAAAAACCAAGCAAATTCCAGGAATTGATGTTATGCACTTTTTGTTGACCTCATCAATATCAAGCTACCCATAGAATTTGATTAAAGTCCAATAATAATTAAGGAAGTTATTATGCTAAAACAAAAAGTGGATGGGTCCAACAATCAAAGACTGTAACTATGTTGAATGATGCAGAATGCTGACAATTGAACTTAGCCAAGGTCTCTTGAAAATCAAGCTGCATACCAAGTTTGGTTGACATCCAATAATAATTGAGAGAGCTGTTGTGTGGAAATGAAAGTGGGTGGGTCTAACACTCAGAGGCTATAACTCTGCAAAAAGGCACATAAGATGACAATCAAATTCAGCCAATGTCTCATCAATCTCAAGCTGCATGCCAAATTTGGTTGAAATCCAATAATAATTAAGGGATTTATAGTGTCTAAAAGAAAGTGGATGGATCTGACAATCATGGACCATATTTCTGCTAAACAATAATGCAGAAGGCAGAAGTGAACTCAGCACAGTCTCATCAATGTCAAGCTGCCAGGATCCATACTGGGGGCAGTTTGGTCGAAATAGTCATCCTTGAGTCTGTCAATTTGCCTAAACACATCCAAAAAGCGAAGTTCACTTTGTCTTGCCTTGATTTCATACCACCACCTCCCTCCTCCTATTGTTCCAGAACAATGCATTAATAATCAAAGTAAAAAGTTGACTTTGTTCAATTTTCCCTTTGAAGAGGAAAGTAGAAAGTTAGAAAAAAGTTGCATGCTCTGTGATCAACTTTGGTGCTAGTTTGATGATCATATTTGCCAGAAATTACACTGCTATCTGTGGAAATTCCTGCCAAAACATCAAACATGATACTTGAAATAACAAGTGAAAAATAGTATTTGTAGCCCAATCAGAGGTGAATTATGACTCTGCGGACATATCCATGTCCATTACTAATCAAACTAAGGTGACTTCTACTATGGAAACAGCTGCCGACTTTTGACTGTAACCTATTTTTGAGGATACAGTAACTATGTCATACCACAAATGTGGCAAAGTAAAAAAAGTTTTGGTTTTTTTTGAAAGTTTTAATAGTACAGTCAAACCTGTGTTCAGCGGTCACCCATGGGAAAGGGCCAAAGTGGCCTTTGAAGACAGGTGACCTTTGAAGGCAGGTTCAGCTCTCGAACTTGGTTCATGACAAATACATGTACTATGCACTGAATAGCGTTTGCATTATTATTATTATTAGTAGTATGCTATCAAGATACACATATTTAGTTTAGCTAATTAGCAAAAAGAAAAATAACAAAATAATAAAATTAAATGTTCCACTTTAATCCAGCATGTACATTAAATCATCTCTTAACAGTAGAAATGGTGTCCAAATAAAATTACTAATTGACAGATTACCTGTGATTGTCAAACACAGGACTGACTTTTTGTTAGGCCAGCTAACAGATGTTCACACTTCAAACAATTGATAGATTAAGCAGTTGCTCAAACTCACTGAGATCAAAAGACAGTTGGCTTTTATGCGAGATCTTTGATGATTAGGGAATGAAAAGAAGCTTCCTCCGGCTATTGTTAGTACCATATAAACTGTAAGGGATATCACAAGTGCAGTGTACATGTATCTCAACACATTTGGTGTGTTTGTACATAATCTCTTATGCTCTGGATTGACGTTCTTAAAATTGGCCATAATATCTCGCTTACGTTTAATATTCCCTTGGAGTTTGCCAGACCTATATTTCTGCTGCAACTACATGACTATTTTGTCCACTATCCAGCAAATGAATTGTTTAGGTTCTTTCAAGTAAGGACAAAAACTGCTTTGCTCTTGAAGCTGACATGTTGACACCTTTGAGTTTGACTGACAGCGTGATTTGAGTACGGTAAGTACAATCGAGATATGAAATGCTTAAACATCGATTCACATGATCTTTTATCTAAACAATGCCTTGTTCATCAAACAAAAGAAGTGTTTAATCTGCATACTTGGAGCAGTCACTGCTGATATGATCCAGTGACCACTTAAGGCAGGGTGAAACCATGGTTTGGTTAAGAAACACCTGGCCGCTGACTGCAGAAAGCAGGTGACCATTAAATACAGGACATTTATATAGGAAATTTGCCGGGGGGATATTAGAATGACCGCTGAACACAGGTGATAGCTAGAACAGGTTAGACTGTATTTCATAAGTATTTTTAATATCTGACATGAAAAGATGCAAAACCAGAAATTTAAAGTGACTATTTGAACACCATAAATTTCGACCTTTCTACACTCACATCTCCCTATTTTTGCCAACTCTGCCTTTTTATGGCTGGAGAGAGATGTCCATCATGTACCCTAAGCTGCATACCAAATTAGGATGAAATCCAATAATAATTAAGGGAGTTATTGTGTGTGTCTCTCTCTCTCTCAATTTTTTGGCCTTGCCCACATGCCAGCACCTTGCAAACTGGAGCATGCCCAAGTCAAATTTGACTTGTCCCAGGCAGCAGGCAAGTGGATTTGAAAAGCCCTGATAGTTGTGAAACATGCAAGAGTAAGTGGTTATCATCCAAACTGGTAGTTCAGTCAAGTTTGTTTAAACAAAGTAAATGGCAAGAAAACCACTGACAGGTGCTCATGAATATTGTACATAATTTGAAGAAGCCCATATTTTCTGTACAGTCTGTGCAGCCCTGGATACTTTTTTGTAGAGTCTGTGCAGCCCTGGATTCTTTTTCAAGGACTTTTGAACAAGTCATTTTTTTAAATGGAAACTGAACTTTCACTATATGTCACTTTGTTTGTCACTCCGTACACTCTAAGTAGGCACAAAAGTGGAATAAAAACACATATCTGTGCAACTACAGCAAAGACACTACTCTGTCTGGTAACTACCAGTATCACGTATCACTTGATTCATCCAATTTTATCCATAAAAACACATATCTGTGCAACTACAGCAAATGACACTACTCTGTCTGGTAACTACCAGTATCATGTGTCACTTGATTCATCCAATTTTATCCATTTTAATTATTTCTTCATTATTTTGGAAAAATATACAAATAACATAAATTCTGAATTAAAAAAGTTACATATTTTATTCACATTAAACATTTTGTATTCCCCCAGATAAATTCAAGGAATTTTTCAACCACTGCAAGAACTTTTCAAGGATAAAATAAACATTTTTAAAATTCAATGAGTTTTCAAAGCAGCCACTCAAAATTCAAGAACTTTTCAAGATTGTATGAACTATGTGTATGTCTCCTGACATTGTTTATGGACACGTAACATTTTGTTTTGCTGAAGTAATTTTACTATTGCCTTGCCTTGTAATTGTTGGACATCAGTTTAAAAGAATGTTATTTATGCACTCATGTTTTTGGTCCCAACTGTAGTTCTACAATGATAAGACAAGAGAGACAGACAGACTAATATAACTTTTTTAATTGGAGGAATGCTTATCATTGGAAATACATAACTGCTTTGACAATCTGGAAATCAAGATTTATATCATATCTATCTTCATTTGTTTTTATTTAATGTCAAACCATGTTAAATTGTTTTTCAACATGCTTGCAGTTTCTTGTGAACTGAAATAAAGACAATGAAACAATGCAAGTAATTGTTTTCATTCATTTTTTAATGTACACATCAAGTGTGATTACTTTGCCGTGTGACTTAAGGGAAAGCCTAATATCATACGTGTGGGTCCAGTTGCTTGGGCTTGGATGTTTTGTTTGTTTGTTTTTGGACAAATAATGAAATATTTTTTTATGTTTTCTGACAGAAAAAGTAATTATTTTTTTGCCATCAAAAAACATTAAAAAAATATGATAAATTATGAAGATATGCCTGACTGAATGACTGGCAGACATTCCACTTACAAACGTTCTAGCTCCTTGTCATGGTTGGGCTGATCTGGGTTGTACACAAACACAATTCCTCCAGCATCCTTTGCCATGCCCGACCAACAAGTCTCAAATCTGAAAATTTATAAATAAGTAATAATCTGTTACCAAAAAGAGCATAAAAAATGTATAAAGCTGAAATTATCATGTAATCATGACTCTGTTTCCAAAGATTTTCATGTCCAATTAGTGCAGCAATAACACACTTACTTTTCACCTCTGCAGTCTTTGATTTTGTTTCCAAAATGTGCCATGGTAAATGGTATCTGGTGGTTTTCTTCTGGTCTGTCAGTTTCCTCTACATTAAGAAACTTCCTACACCCAAATCTAGGCTGTTGAGAGTACACATAATTATTTGTGAAATACTGCAGAAAAATTGAAAACAAGATGGTAAAAAACTTTATTGTTAAGCTTTATCTAACTGACTTTAACACTGACGTTAATTTAGGATGTGTACGGACATATGGACAGATTGACATACATAGATGCCAAAGTGATTATTATGTAGTGCGTCTACCAAGACTGACTCGATAAAATTTGTGTTTATGTATGCAATTTTCTGAAATATATGCAAATCATTTGAATAATACTATACTTAAGCTGAACTGTGAATGAAATTAAAACCTCTGCATGTGACAAGCATATTTTACAAAATATGTTTAATTATTTATCTTTCACACCTATCAGTTCATTGCAGCAGTTCAACTCAGTAGAAAGTAGTAATTTTCTGTGACCACCAGGCACATCACAGGTGATCTATAATCATATCATGAGACTTCATGTCTCTAAAATCATGCAGTATGAGTTGTCTAGCTTGCCACACAAATGCATGGGCAGCGGGATCCAAACAATTTTAAACACAAATCGTGGCTCAATGAAAAAAAAAAGAAAAAAGAAATGAACATGGTAACACAGTAGCCTAGTGGTAGCCCATCAGGGCTGAGCAAATCCCATAGCCCGACATCCCTGACTATTCATTTTCGAAGTCGGGCAAGTAAAATTTTCCAAGTCGCTAGTCCGGGACAAGTGCTTTTTTCCTATTTTAAAAAAGTCGTGCAAGTCCTTATTTTTGTGCTTTAATCACTATATCTACCTTTATATGGCCATTCATGCCCTCCGGGCGTACTGAATACTTGATTCTACCCCTCTCCATGTATACATTTACATCCTGTATAACACCTACAGGTGGTCAGTGATAACTATCGCATATGTGCACGTTCTGTTACCGCTTGACTGCATATTGGGCTAAGCGACCAAATTATCGGCAAATCAAAACACGTCAAACAAAACAAAGCCTGTATGATTAATTAGCGGTGTTTTAAGCGGCTTTGTTGCACCGTGTTTACTCAAACCAGATCCCCACGAGTGGCTCACTCTGATTTTAATCCAGCGAGTCAGCGTAATTAAATTAATTAAAGGTATTTTACTGACATCAGTGTTGGTTTCCTTGATGAACTGATTAAATGATAGTAATGATTCTTTCATTTTTTAATTGATTATACAGAGGATTAACTATCACGTGCGATACTGCGTTTGAAGCGAAACAATTACGCTAATTAATGAGCAGTCTCTGTTCGTATTTAAAAGAGAAAATGTTTGTCCTGGACAAGTGGATGGAATAAAAATTTACTCAGCCCTGCCCATTCTAAATTTTGTAGCCCAGAGATGGCTGTTTAATTTTAAACAGTCAGCTTTAAGACTTTCCTGTTTCTATGCTTCGGGTAATTTATGACTGTTTTCCGTTATGAAATATTTTTAGAGTTCTGTTTTGGTGAAGCAAATGATTATGTCATATACATGTAGCAGCCCAGTAGGCTACCTATATATTGTAACTAAAACCCTGCAATCTTGTAGCCCCAGGGCTCTGAGGACAATATTTGTCAGACTGTGGACAGTCAGACTACCTACAATAGCATTAAACAATGAAAGAAGGGAGATAACTTCATATTTAGCAAAGGCAACCAAGGTAAATCAATCTTTTAGGAAAGAGCACCAGATCAATAAACTGTAGTTAGCTAAATGCTTGACATGAGCAACACATGGTAAATAGCTGGTATTCCTAATATTCTTGCTTTTACACATATTCATAATTTTTACAAGATTTTGGCTCAAAGAAAATGGAGGGGCACTATACAATAAACACAAGACACATGTACAGTATTTACTTATACAGTCGAGTCCAAAACAACATAGACCCGATCTGTCATCACATAATGCATCAGGGTTTATGTTGCTTGTTCTACTGATTACACCTAACAAACTGCATAGACCCAGACCTGCCGGTGCATTATGCAACAGCAAATCGGGTCTATGTAGTTTGCAGTTGGACTCGATTTATAAGTGAGAATATGCAGTACTTAATTTTTTTCTCTCAATATTTCAATAAACTATGTTTGGTCAAAGATGCACTAATTAAAAAAAGAACATTTTTTTTTCTGTCCTGTTCTGTTCACTAAGATACAACAGAAGAATAAATAAAAAAAGATTCCACCACTCAAATAAACAATTATATCTAAAATTAAGACAAACTGACAACCTTCTATCACCGCTGCAGTCCCAGAGCTCTACTTCAATTGAATTTTGTCTTCCTCGACCTCCCAATTTCTGAACTTCAAATTCCAAAATTCTGAAGAAGGAAAAGAAAACCTGTTCAATTCTTGTTCTTGATTTGCATCAAAATGTAAATACATGTACCTTGTGTAATACAGACATAATAAGTGAAGATTTATGAGCCTTCATTTAATTTTCTACATAAGTGCTCTCAATAGAAATTCAGAATAGGAAGTCTGGGATCCCCTGGTAAAATTTGGGGAGTTGATCCTAAATTTGAAGAGTCAACACTTTAAATTTCAGAAAAAAAACCAATTCAAATATTCAGGAGCTACATAATATTATGCTACATAATATTATGGTACTATTTTCTTGTGCATTATGTGACGGCAGATAAGAATCTATGTTGTCTGCATTTGAACCTGACTTATAAGTTAGTATATACAGTACATATGGTAACACATTCCAATCTTGTATTTTTTAGATAATGAATGATGATGTAGCTTTAAAAAGCAACATTTCAGTCATTTCAAAAGGCAAAGAAAAAACGACAATTCTTGTACAGTGCTATAATTTCCGGAGTATTCAACAAAGTTTTCGATGAAAAATACTAATTGATCTAGTGCACCATAAATTAGACGCCGCTGTGAAATTAGCCATTCTGGATCCAACTTTTATAAGTTAGCTAGTATTCTGCTCTTTCTCTTAGATTTTTCTGTTCAACCTAATACAAATTTGATTCATTGCTAAACTGTTCCTTTATTAAGAAACTTAGACCCTTACATAATTTTTACATCTAGAAAATATGCTACACTAGTAGATATAAAAAATTTATGGCAAAATTCTCAAGACAATAGCACAAGCCCCCAAATTTTCAACTGCCAGATATGTTTATTTATTGCAATCACCATCTGAAAATCTTGATCGACATCTGTGATATTCCCAATCACTAGAGCAAATACTGACAGCTCACATACCATGTTATAGTTTGTATGTATTGTGGATATAAACTGGGACTTTGTCCAATGCAGGTTTGTTTTTTTACAATTTCATAATGGGTACAAATGTTTTGACCAAAAAATGGTTTATATAATAGAAAAATATACAGATTTTTCTTAGGCTGAATATTATAGCTATATATTTTCATCAAGATTACCTGACACCTTGAGTAGGATGGTATTCTCCACTTGATATTTCTGTTGCATCAGCCAAAAAGTTTGATATCACAGTTTTCCCACTCTGAAATGAAAATATTCATCTACTAAATCTGAGATCAGTTAATGATTAATAAAAAAATGAGTGCATCTTCTGTCCAAACATTATTTCCATAATATCAAACAAATTTCAACATACTCAAAGACAAGAACAACATGCAACAATGTTAGGCTTTTATATCTTCAGTACAAAAATCCACTTTGAGCCCCACACTGTTTCAAAAAGTGATATATAGATAACACAGAGACTCTTCTTAGGGTTCTCTAAAATCTTAAAAAAAAAACATTTCATCTCCATATCACATTTTGACAATTAGCAGACCTCAGCATCATGATATGACACATCATATATTCTAATTTGCCATGGAATCATGTGTTTCCGCTAATGTACAGTTAGAAATGATTTGTTACATACATCAATCTATTGAAATTAAACTTTTAAAACAATGGAAGACCTTTTATATCAATAAAAGAGCTATCCAAATATATACAAGTAATCTATATTACTATTTCTCAAAGTAATCAGCAGAAAGTCTAGTATGACCTCTGGCGGGGGAGTTTTCCTTATGTTCCAAACTATGTCACAAACTCTTTTCCATATGTTGGAAACTATGTCACAAATAGCTGTCAGAAATAATCAGTATGTAAGAAAATAGGAATTATAAAAAGTGTTTGAGGTTTTATGTCAGGTCCATTGATTATAAAAACATAAAATACATTTGTTTTTCCATATTTTATCTACCGCTGTTCTGTGCAGGGAGTATCCTGTATTTCTTTTCTTACATGCAGAGATCATACAGCTTACAGAAAAGTGCAGCCAGGGTGATTTTATCGTCTCTTTTCTCTCTCAAGTGGATGCCAATTAAGGATTACATAATATCTTTACAAAAGCTGTTCTTGCTTGGTCTAAAATAATTTATTGCCAGAGTATCTTGATGTTTTTAAGTTTGTAAGGAACACTGGTACAAGTAGTGCAGAGTTGAATGAAAACTATGATTTATACATATCAAAAGTGCTGACAGAGTATTTTAAGAAATCATACCTGTCAACTTGTACAGGAATCCCATAATTTGTACGGTTTTTTTTGGAGGGGGGGGGGGGGGAGCTTGCAGTGTATGGCCATACAACCATTTTGTACAGTTTTTTATATTTTAAAAAAAATCGGGCAAGTCCTTATTTTCGTGCTTTACTCACATCATCTATCTTTATTTAGCCATTCATGCCCTCTGGACGTACTGAATATTTGATTCTACCCCTCTCCATGTATACATTTACATCCTGTATAACGCCTACAAGTGGTCAGTGATAACTATCGCATATGTGCACGTTCTGTTACCGCTTGACTGCATATTGGGCTAAGCGACCAAATTATCGGCAAATCAAAACACGTCAAACAAAACAAAGCCTGTATGATTAATTAGCAGTGTTTTAAGCGGCTTTGTTGCACTGTGTTTACTCAAACCAGATCCTCATGAGTGGCTCACTTTGATTTTAATCCAGTGAGTCAGCGTAATTAAATTAATGAAAGGTACTTTACTGACATCAGTGTTGGTTTCCTTTATGAACTGATTAAATGATAGTAATGATTCTTTCATTTTTTATTGATTATAAAGAAAATTAACTTTCACGTGCGATATTGCGTTTGAAGCAAAACAATTATGCTAATTAATGAGCTCTGTTCGTATTTAAAAGAGAAAATGTTTGTTATGATCACTTTAGAAGTAGTTGTCAAGCAAGCTGATATTTACTATGTGGATACAATGAGTTTGCTAAATTATTTTCACAAGGAAGGTAATAAGGACGATTTGAAGAAGTAAAATTCTTGTGAAAGTGCAGGGATAAAATGTAAGACTGCTACTGAGTGTGAGAATTCCTTAAACCAAGAGAGTGTAAAAATTCTAACGAACATTTCACCAAATGGACCAGAACTTGAGGACTTTAACCCAGACACAGCTATCAACTGCTGGCTTAATGCTGGTGCAGGTGGCAGACATGTACATGGACATTTTTTTCAAAATCCAGCAGCTAAAACATATATACATATACCTGAAGTAGCCAAACGTATATCAACAACTGTTTTAGAAAAATTAAATTCTTTTTAGAAATAATTATGTTGTATATTATTTCATTTATTCTTTCTATTGATTAAGTACATACATCTCATCAAATCTCGGCAAGTGATTACCATTTTGGGACAAGTGAAAAATAAGGTGGGACAAGTGAATTTTCTGAAACCACTTGTCGTGGAAAAGTGGATGAAAATTTTTTTTGCTCACTTCTGTCTTTGGCGTAAGGTTTTTCTGGTCTTTGTAAGTTTTTTTTTGGTCTGGTGTACAGGTTTTTGTCTCGGGAGGTTGACAGGTATGAGAAATCTCACAGTACAGTTTTACAGAACAGTTTGCAGCATGATATGAAACAAACACCTTTTTAATATCCTTGATGCTTTTTGTTTTTAAAATTGGTAGAAGGGTACAAACAAACGGGAGGGTGTGCGAATACTATAATCAAAATCATAATATATGTATTATATATAATAATTAAATTTAAGCAAAGATACAAACTCATGTGCTTGGAAATAGGCGAAAATCTGAAACTTGTTACTGGACGATAAAGAAAAGCCATGATCACTAACAAAATTATCGAATAATTTAGTAAACTCAGCATTGTTTATCATAATTTACTACCATCAGCTTGACATATAATTCTGGGTCAAATCACTGAGAATTCCTGAGAGAGAGAGAGAGAGAGAGAGAGAGAGAGAGAGAGAGAGAGAGAGAGAGAGAGAGAGAGAGAGAGAGAGGGAGGGGGAGAGAGAGAGAGAGAGAGAGAGAGAGAGAGAGAGAGAGAGAGAGAGATATTTATGGGGACTCACCTGACATGGGCCTACGATAAGAACTTTAACCTTAAACATTATGAGATTCGGAAGCTAATATTTTAAGTCAAGTCCAAAGATTTAAACAATAACAATATTAATATAAATTTAGAAAACACCGTGTCGACTCAGTCGTTGGAGTTTGTTTGGAAGGAATGTGTCTTCGTCAAGATAGTCCGGTTCCCTGACTGATCTATGTCCAATAACTCTATGTTAAAAGGAGAGTAATGGACTGGACAAAGGTTGGAGAACCAGACTATCGTTAACACATTCGGATCACCTCTACTATTTCTGCGAATTTGTTTTGTAATGGCCTCAAAGATATGATTTGTAGGATTGACCTCGACATTACGAATACTGTCAAAAGTTCTATGCAGTGAGCATTCGTTAAAAAGGCCCGGAAGTCATTTGTACTTTGAATATCTTCGACCTTTTCCGTAAAAACACATTGCGCGTGTCAACAGGCGAGAACTTGTTCTTTAATCAGAATACTTCGGCCTTTTCCCTCAAGTCGACTTGACGGAAATTGCCGATCAATGTTCCCATTGCAAAACTCCAAACAATCGAAAGTGACCAGGGACGTTCATCCCAAGGTCTAGTTGAACATAAATGAAAGTGCTACTGCTCATACATCCAATATGACCGCAACAGCGGTCATATTGAATGACTTGTTATCGCTACTCATCCTGCATAGATTGTCATATCAACAAGGAGTTTTCACTAAACGGCTTCTTATGATGTCTAGTTGGTCCCAAATGAAAATGATGCTGATCTGACATCCAATATCATGACCGCCATCTTGATAATCTTGTTATCAGTACTACTAATAAATGGATGGTCATATTGACATAAGGTTTTCACCAGAAGACTTGTTATGATGTCTAGTTGGTACTAAATAAAAATGATCTGATCTCCAGATTGCCGCTACAGCAGCCATCTTGAAAGCCTTATCTCTGTTCCCCCATATCGACATAGGGTTTTCACTGAAAAACTTCCTATGATATCTAGTTGGTCTGAAATGAAAATGGTGCTGATCTGATGTCCATTATGGTTATCGCTACTCTTCCTGAACAGAACATTATATTTACCTGGGGTTTTCACCTAAGAAGACTTCTTATGACGATTAGTTGGTCCAAAATGAAAATGGTGCCAATCTGACACAGAATAGGGCTATCACAACAGCCATCTTGCAAATCTTTATATCTAGTCTTCCTGAACAGAAAGTCATATCGACATAGGGTTTTCAACAGAAGACTTCTTCTGATGTCTTGATTGTCCTAAATGAAAACTGGGCCGCTGGGATATCCAATGTTGCCAACACAGTGGCTATCTTGAAAATCTTGTTATTGCTACGCATCCTAAATGGATGGTCATATTAACATGGGGTTTTCACTAAAAGACCTCATATGATGTCTGCTTGTATTTAAATGAAAACGGTGCAGATCTGATGTCCAATTTGGCCATCATGGCAGCCATCTTGAAAGTCTTATCGGTACATTTCCTGAATGGAAAGTCATACTGACATGGGGTTTTTAAAACTTCTTAAGATGTCTAGTTCACAAATAAAAATGGTTATGATCTGATCTCCATATAGCCGCCACAGCAACCATCTTGAGTTTTGTCTCTAATCCTCCATGATGGATGGTCATATTGACATAGGGTTTTCTTATGATATAGTTGGTTCTCAATGAAAATGGTGACGACCTGACTTCCAATATGGACACCACAGTAAACATTTTAAAAATCTAGTTCTTGCTACTTCTCCTAGATGGATGGTCATATCGAAATCATGATGGGGTTTTCACTAAAAGACTTATGACGTTTACTTGGTCCTAAATAAAAAATGGTGCTGATCTAACATCCAATATGGCCATCACAGCAGCCATCTTGAAAATCACATTATCACTACTCCTCCTAAATAGATGGTCATATTCACATAGGGTTTTAACCAAAAGACGTCAAATGATGTCCTATATGAAAATGGTGCCCATTTTACATCCAATATGGCTGCCACAGTGGCTACTTTGATACTCTTGTTATTGCTAAAAAAAATATCAGTTTTGACACTCAGCAGTTAAAAAGAAGAAATGGTCTTATTTCGAATTCCTGGAAATTCTTTTTGACATGTAAAGCACCAGTCGCTTCAAGGAACTAATTTTTTAAAGCTTAATATTTCAGTTTTATCCCTGAATGGCTTAATTTGAGAAATATAGCACTATGTTTATAATGACTTCATTTGACTATACCAATATAGTCAATATGACTAATCAGCACTATGGTGATAATCAAGCCCTGATCCCTTTAAATAATATCTGTTTCACTGGCAAATTCTTTGAAATGGTGTTGGGCACAAATTCTCCAAGTCATTAACCTACAAAATTTTGGTTTTAAATTCATGGAATATGCTTATAGTCTCTTAAAATGTCTGTAAAAAAGTGTTCACTACTGTAGCAGTAGCTTTAGCTTGTAAAGGGATTTATGCATATTGGGCAGACTAGCAGTTTCTAAAGAGTAATAGCTTACAAAATCTGCTTAAACAATCTTATGATTTACAAAATGGCTACATGTACTCATATTTCTAATTGTCAGACAGACTTAAGATGGTCATTTCTTATTAACTCACCAGGTCAAAAGACCAGGTGAGCTTATGCTATGGCCTTTTGCACATTGTCATTCATCCATCAGCATTTACTTGTAAATGCTCTACACATTGTCATTCATCCATCAGCATTTACTTGTAAATGCTCTACACATTGTCATTCATCCATCAGCATTTACTTGTAAATGCTCTACACATTGTCATTCGTCCATCAGCATTTACTTGTAAATGCTCTAGAGGCTTCTTATTAGATTTGGTACATAAGCCTTTGTCATGAAGACCGCAGATGAGTTTGAATATGAGCAACAACCATGCATATTAATAAGGTGATCATGCATCTGATTGGCTGAGCTTGTAAACACTAAGGACATATTTCTAAGATTTTGATCAGATTTGGCATGTAAGCTAATAGCTGCAAGATCTCAAATGAGTCCAATTATGAGTGATGTCCACACAAATTAATGAGGTGATCTTGCATCTGATTGGCTGAGCTTGTGAACACTGTAGAGGTCACATTTCTTATCTGATTTTGATAGAGTTGGTATGTAAGATTGTATTGTCAAGATCTGACGAGTTTGATTATGAGCAATATCCGATATCCACACATTAATGAGGATTCATGCTAATCAGATGGTGGGAATTGATACAGCAACCTTCTTTTCATGAGTGCAACACCTTAACCACTGAGCCTTCACAGCTCCCATGGGCAGAGATCTCAGTGGTTTCCAAGTTACAACTCCATGGGCATGCCCTCGGGGTTAAGGACAGACCCAGTAATTCATGCTTACCGCACAGATCAACTCCCCTTATAATGCTAAGAAAGTGTATGTAGTTTAAGGAGGGGGTTATGAACAGTTTTAAGTTATGAATTGTTGCCCAGGAGGAGGGAGAGGTCCAGGGGAGAATGATGGTTGTACAACTTCTCCATTTTATGCTGAGAAAGTAATCCTATATATGTGGCCTAGGAACAAAGATAACGAAATGACAGCAACATTCATTAGCAATGTAATACTTGTGTGCTCCAAGTTTTTCTCACCCCTCTACAGCTTCAATGTGTGAATTTGCATTAACAAGCTGACATGTCAATTAACCAGAGCGATATCAGGCCCACTTGTGCCTCTTGTTTTTACATTCTATATCAAATTTGTGTTGGTCTTTTCTACATTAATAGCAAGTATAAGAGAAGTTTAAAATGTTAGAAAAGCTATAAAATAAAGGTTTAGATGACTTATGTAAACCATGAAGAATGGGGGTGAATTTGTTGGTATTAAGTGCTAGAATTCTTTAAGATACATGCACAAAAACACTTTATGGAAACTGTGTAACTTCTTTTAAATGGAAATTCATGTATTGACACTATCTTCTATTTATTAAAAATTATAAAGTATTTTTTGCAATTTCAAGGTTTCATACCATATACATTTTTTATCTGCTCGCGATAAGATGGAGCATATTATGCTATGATGTCGTCCATCCATCCGTCTGTTACCAATTTCTTTTCCACGCAATAACTTGAATTGTCGACCATCTACAGTTACCAAACTTTGTGTATGGGTTGCACCTGAGGTAGGGAAGAACTTTACCAATTTCAGAGTCAAAAGATCAAATGTAAAAGTTACTGTGGCTGATAGATGAAAAATGGTTTCCACACAATAACTCTATGTCTCCACCATCTACAGTTACCAAACTTTGTGGATAGCTTGCACTTGGGGTAAGGAAGAACTTCACTGATTTTGGGATAAAAAAAAGAAAAAATGATTTATGCACAATAGTTTGAGTTCTTGATCATTTAGTTCCCAAACATTGCTGATGGCTTGCACTTGTTGTAAGGAAGAACTCTATTAAATTTGGAGTCAAAATGTCAAAGGTCAAGGTCGCTATGACGGAAATAATAGAAATGGTTTTCATACAACATAACATACCTCAACCAAACTTTCTGGATGGCTTGCACTTTGAGTACGGAAGAAGACTATTGATTCTGGATGGCTTGCACTTTGAGTAAGGAAAAAGACTATTGATTCTGGATGGCTTGCACTTTGAGTAAGGAAAAAGACTATTGATTCTGGATGGCTTGCACTTTGAGTAAGGAAAAAGACTATTGATTCTGGGATCTAAAGGTCAAAGCAGTGACAGAAACGCTTTTGCACAATAACATTAGTTCTACATCACAGATCTGGCCCAAACTTTGTAGATGGCTTGCACTTAGAGCAAGGAAGAAGCCTATCAATATTGGGGTCATATGGTCATTGTCACTCTGGCTAAGAGAAGAAAAATGGTTTCTGCGCAAAAATTTCAGTAATGTCCATAGAAGACTATTAAACATGTGGCAGGCCATTCACATTACTCTTATTAAATATAGGAATTTTATACAAGTCTAGAAAAATGAAAGGAATCTCTAAATTTATAGGAACTTGACATCCCATGTGATGCAGTAATTTAAAATACCCATTTAGTGCCGTTTAAAACAAGAACAAAAATAAAATGTATGATTGATTTGACTAAAATGGAATCTGATGTATTTTCTTAATTTGGCTTATAAAATATAAAAGAAAATACACCAAGATTGTGCTTTTGCATTTTAATGTACAGTAGTTTTGCAGTTCTTTCCAATAATTGTCATCATTTGCTTTTTTTAAACAAAATTTCTCAATCCACTGACGACCATATATCATTAACTGTTTCAATTTCTTAAATTTGCACAGGATCACTGTTCATTTTATAAACTAGCACAAATTCCCATGCTATAATCTCTACTTTAGCATGTTCTTTCTACTAGCGATATGTCACATATTGGTCAGGTGATAGCTGCACCAACTTTTGAGAATCATACTTTTAAATGCACTTATTTGTAAACGATGCAGTAGAAATTTTTAATAACAACGAATATAGGGTTTCCAGATAAGGAAGATTCAAATATAAATTATACAAAAACCTGCATATTTGGAATTCTGGTAAAATCAAAATTGTTGACAACAACATACAACCAGAAGTCTGGAAATATTTCAGAAAGGTAAAATGCAACCTATGTGAAATGGAGTTAGCTTACTCAGTTCTGGTACAATGTTGAATAATCTAATGCACAAACTTATCCTTTCAGATGGAGCAAATGACCACCTAAACTGGTTCAGAAAAAATCCTCACTCGGAACCAATTACTGCTTTCAAAACTCCTGTACTTTCTTCAGTGTTGAAATTAACATGGAAAAAGTTCAGAGAGAAACTAATGTGTGTACATCACCTAAGACCTCTTAGTATTGTTAAAGGGGTGGGTTTCAATAGTTTCTGCATTGAGCTAAATCCCTCATACAGGGTCCCATGCAAGTCAAGTATTTCAAGTTCTGTATCTGTTATGATAAATTTTATATATTGAATGTCAGTTTTACTGATTTTAACTGTTAGCAATACTACACTGTGTACGCTTTGTGTGCCAATTTTACTAATGTGTTTTGAGACAATGCCCTGCTGGTCCTAAGTGACTGCCGAATCCAGTACTGTTGCTGCTATATATATCAATGAAGAAATCAGATAAGTAAATTTAAAATCTATAGTAGCAATTAGTTTAGGCTAAAAGAGAATTTTAGTCTTCATCTTAATTGTATTAATAAGTTGCTTAATCAATAGTTACCTAGGTACGAAGTGAAAACTTAGTAATATATATTCAACTAAACACACTGCGATGGATTTGTATGTCGCCAATGTCTGTCAAAAACTTATGCTTTAAATGTAACACACTTATACAACCTTTTTTTAAGATGATACTTGTATACTTTAGCAACAGATATAATTATTCTTCAACATCAATGATAAAGGGACTGATTATCACCTTTACTCTATTATTAGAGAAAGCCACCTTCATTATTGTCGACTATAACTGTAAAGTTACATGTAAATGGACTAGTTTCTTTTCCTAAAAGACCTGTCAATGTTAAAATTATCTGTAAACCTGAAAGCTCTACCTGTCATCAAAGTCATCCAACATCTTGATGATATAATGCTATATAATCAGTTTGATCAAATTCTGTTGAAAAGTACAACATCTAACATGGTAAAAAATTCAGCAAATCAAAAGCAAGAAACCCTCATCGATATACATGGATGTTGTTTATCATCCAACTGATCAGAGATCTTGATGGCCTAACTTTACATAGAAGTGTGATCAAAGTCTAATCAGAAATCTGGAATCTATAGTGTATACAAGCTCAGCTGATCAGATACCAGGTCAACTCATTAATATGCATTGATCTCGCTCATTATCGAATATGTTTCAGATCCAAATGATATGAACTTGTATACCAAGTTTGACCTAACTCTGATAGGCTTGACCAATCAGGATCATCTAATTAACAGGCATGGTTGACACTCTTTATCAAACTCCTATCAGATCTAAATTATATAAGCTAATATACCAATTTTGATTTTAGTTGTTACAAAAATAAAGCCTCTATAGTGGTAACAAGCTCAGCTAATCAGATGCAAGATCATCTCTTTAATATATGCAGATCTTGCTCATGATCCAACTTGTCCAAGATGCTAATGAAATACATACTAAATTTGATCAAAATTGGATCAGAAATATGGCTTCCAAAGTAGTAACATGCTCAGCCAATCAGATGCAAGATCACCTTATTAACATCCACTGATGTCACTCTTCATCAAATTTGTCTGAGATCTTGATGATATAAGCTTATATAACAAGTGTGATCAAAATCTGTTTAGAAATGAAGCCTGTAGAATGCTTACAGGACCAGCCAATCAAATACACCTCATTAATATGCATAGATCTAGCTTATATTTAAATATGTCAGCCTCTAGAATGGTAACAAGTTCAGCTAATTAGATGTCTGATCACCTAATTAACATGTTGCACATAATCAAACTTGTTGCAGACCTTGATGATACAAGTTTGCAAACCAAGTTGGATCAAAATCTGATCAGAAATATGGCCTAAAGAGTGGTAACAATGTCAGCCAATCAGATGCAAGATGACCTCTTTAATATGTATGGATGTCAGTCATAACTGAACTCAACTGAGACCATGATGATATAAGACTATATACCAAGTGTGATCAAAATCTGATCAGAAATGAAACATACAAAAGTTCAAAAAGAAATGTTGATGGATGGATGACGATTGATGAATGCAGGACCATACAATAAGCTCACTTGACCTTTGACCAGGCGAGTTTAAAAAGGAAAAATTGCTTTTATA
The DNA here is from genome assembly GCA_029931535.1 of Margaritifera margaritifera. Classification (NCBI taxonomy): domain Eukaryota; kingdom Metazoa; phylum Mollusca; class Bivalvia; order Unionida; family Margaritiferidae; genus Margaritifera; species Margaritifera margaritifera. The sequence continues at coordinate 1,978,767 of JAQPZY010001546.1, read as the reverse complement.
GCAAGAAAATCTAATCAGATCATCTACATATGCTATAAACATGTCTACCAAATTTCCATTCTCTATATTAAGTGGTTTTTGCTGAATCATGCAGTCTTTCTAGCACTCTATTGGGGAAAAAGCAAACATGATGTTGGGCTGAATTTTTTTTTAAAGTAGGGAAAATGTAAGAAAAAATAAGTATATTTCAGACAAAAAAGTAGGGTAGAATCTATTTAAATGAGATCAGGAACTAATAAAATGTGAAAACTTAATGCCAGAATGATCTCTGCCAAGTTTGGTTGAAATTGGCCCCATGTTTTCTGAGAATAAGCTGAAAATAGCAATCGCCAATGGACAATACAGGACAGATAGGGAAAATGGATGGAGGACCATACCATAAACTCACTTAACCTAATAAACAATGATAAAAAAGTAGGAAAATAGGGAGGTAATAAAGAAGTAGAAAAAAAAGGGAGGTAACAAGTAGGAAAAAAACAGGGCCACTGAAAAGACTGACCATGCTAACAAGGTTCTCATTTTAAAAAAGGAAAGTCCCAAAAATTGTATTCATAAAGTTAAGAAAAATTGCTATAATGGCACAAAAAGCTAATGAGCTCATCAGCATACAAATATGCCTATTGAATTTTATTTGTCTACTGTAGTTTATGTGTAATTACTAACAAGCTTTCAGGACTGACATACAGATTGGTAGAACCAAGTCAAGATGTCTAGTCTGAGTAGTTTATGTGTAATTACTAACAAGCTTTCAGGACTGACATACAGATTGGTAGAACCAAGTCAAGATGTCTAGTCTGTAAGCAGTGGGGACATTTTAAAAAAAGATATAAAAAAATGAAACAAGACTCAAAGCCAGGAATTTGTCCATTTCAACTATAAAAATGAATCTTTACTACCCATTTACATAATCAAAATTGACAATAGAACATGAACAGATATCGGATTTCATAAACCTGCCCTCCACTTTATGGACAAAAATAACAGATACCAAAGAATATTTCCAAAACGATTTTTATTTGAATATCACATTAATAACCAAGAAAAGCAAATGTAGCTTAGGACAGATTCTTTCCATGCCTCTGGGGGAAAAAATGAAACCAGTTAATTCAGGAAAACTGACCCTTTAAAACTTCATATTTTTGCCCTAGACATCCACATGCTAAATTTCAGTACAGAATCAAATTATCAACTTTGCAAGATAGTGTTTTAAAACTAGCTTGCAACTTATCTTTCTTGTATTCATGACTGAAGATTAATATTTACAATTTTCATTGTCTTGTACAAAATGCTCTCAGATAAAAGTTATTTAAATATAGTTTAATATCTCTTTCAAAAGTTTTTTTTCTTCAAATACAATAAAAGTAGAACAGTCTATCTGTACAAATAGTCTGCTTGTAGGTTGGCTGCAATCTCTGCCTCCCACTTATCTCCATTGCTCAGCAACTTCTCTTTATTGTACAACAGTTCCTCTCTAGTTTCTGTTGAGTATTCAAAGTTGGGACCCTGAAAGTAGAAATTTATGAAATTTGTATCTAGAAGACTTTAAAATTATAAATGGGAATTCTAATTTATATTTATGTATTTAATTTTATAAATTTAAAGTACATTGGAATCCCTCATTATGAACATTTAGGAACCAGTGATCATTTTATAAAAATTTACCTGAACATGAAATTTCATTAGAAATGTGAAAACATATATAATCTTTAATTTGGACTTTAATGATAAATTCAATTAAATAAGGAAATCCATTAATCCTGAGCTCATTATAAACATGTTCAACATTAGTTATCAACACCGTTTCCCCAGATACTTTTAGGATAACAGACCTGTTACCCCATCACAAACAGCCACTATCCTTTCAAAAATGCTGATATGCTTTGAGCCCATACTGCTCTGCTTGTGCAACAGTCTGCCAAGATGTAATGATCATGTGCCATGTGTGGTTTGCTTATTAGATACAACCATTAAACACCACCACCTGTTTTGTTTAACTGCAGTTGCTAATCTGTGTTAATCAACATGCCAGAATTCAGCCTTTGTTAAGGATGTAAGTGCCAGTTTGATTACCACATTGTGAAGGCCAGCTTGATTACCACATTGTGTAGGCCAGCTTGATTACCACATTGTGTAGGCTTTGCATCTGATCCACAGAATTTGGTTACCGTAGATTAGTATTGGGTGGTCATGTGGTATCATAAACTCTCTGGCAGTGAATAATGATAATGTAACTGTAAACATAAATTATTCACAGTGCCACCGTAGGAAATGAGTCAACAGTATTGTTTAACTTCATGATGAAGTACTCTTGCAAGAAAATAATTTGATATTAAAGAAATTACTGATAATTTACAATACAAAAGTGAAGGTGTTTGGTGGTTGATGGACTACTTCAAATCAACAAGACATGCTCCGAGAAATGACAAGGGAATGTCTCTGAAGGCACAACAAAAAAGAATGTTTTTTAAAAAAAATTATTCCTAAAATCTTTAAAAGCAAAGGTGCTCTTTAATAGTAGATCTAGCATTTTTTAAAAGTTTAAAAAAAAATGATGTGCTAAAACTAAAAAAAATCATCAGTTCTGTAACAGACTCCTTTGCAATGAAGTTGCAAATTGTAATAATTATTACAACAGAGGTTATGATTGCATGCAATCACAGTGTATATTGTAATAAAGTATGAATTATTAAAATATGGGTTGTGACTGCAATTTCAACCCCTACTGTAATCATTTTTTTCCTAATATCTGACTAGATCACCTATTGATATAAGTGTCAGCTATTCAGATCTAATTTCAAAGATCACTTATTTTTGCAAATTGTAATTATTATTACAATAGGGATTATGATTGCATGCAATCATAATGTATACTGTAATAAATTCTGCTTTATTATAACAGTAATAAAGTCTGCTTTATTACAACTGGCATTGTGACCATGCAATTTCAACCTCTATTAAAATAACTATTGTTTGAGGAATATTCAACTAGAGCATCTATCGGAGCACAGATTCACAGAAACATCTGAAAAAATGATTAGAATTTCTTATACAACACTTTTGGGACAATGCAAATACCGGGAATTACGCAGAAAGAAATGAGAAATTACACTCAAGTAGCAAACTGACTGCTCCAAACTCCCAAATGTTTTTTTTCATCTTATTTATATCTAATGACTTCTGATTATTTAATTTTAAGCTTTTGATTTTTTGGTTCAGATATGTCATCATTGTGCATTTTGTATTGCTTAACAAAAAATATGGAACTGAAGTATACATAAATAAAATCAATTTCATATTTTATTATGTAATTGTTTCTGCCATTTTTTTGTTGTTTTCATTGTTTTTCTTATCCTCATTATTATCCTCATCATTATCTTTAACCCATGTGAGTGTTGACAGCCATCAACCAAATTGCAGAAAGTCACCCTGTTCAATAGCACATCTGGGAAAACATTTTCTGTGTCTTTCATTGCAAGTCTGAGATATTTAATAACATTTGTCTCTCTTTCAGACAATACCTTACAAAAACCACTTTGTACGCAATACACTGTGATGTCCAAGAATGTAATACATGTCAATATGCATCTGTTTCTCACAAAAGTTTTCTCAAACTCTTGTGGACAGTTTGACCAATTTGTTGAGAGCTCCTACCATATATACTCACATATAAGCCAGGTCCAAATGCAAACAACATAGACCCTGATCTGCCGTCGTATAATGCGTTGGCAGATCTGGGTCTATGCAGTTTGCAGTTGGTATCGGCTTATATGCGAATATATATGGTAATTTAAAGACATACATGAACAATGTCTTCCTTCTCCCAACATTTATGGTAATTTTCAACCTGTATTGGTAGTCAACATGATGAAAACCTCACACTTGACTGATTTAAATTTATTGCAAGGCAAAATAAATAGAAAACAATCAAAAGTCTTCTAGTTAAAACTTGACTATGTTGTGCCATGGGTGAGAAAGAGTTTCATGTGACACATGGGGAAATGCTAACTTCCTTCCTTGAAAATGGGAAAATCTGAATAACAATTACTAATTAAGACTAAATTTGGTCCAATTTATTTTGATCCTGCTAAGACTCTCTCTTATTTTACCGTTTGATAGTTTCTATTAAATTAGGTAACACTGAGATGCTTTATTTATTTGTGTCTTTTTGGTGTTGTTGGGCACAGCAACACACCAAGGTTATATCATGCCGAGGAAATCAGTAAAAAGTCACTTTTCCCAAGGACACACCAAGGCAGCTGACCCAGACTGATTCGATGTTGAGATTCAAAGCCATACCCCTATTTGCATTTCCGGCTTGTTAACCAGTTTGATAACGTTTGAGCATAGCTTGATTAATCAGACTACCCATGAATGTGATGTCTGAGAATGGCTTCATTTATCAGACTACCCATTACTGTGATGTTTGAGCATGGCTTCCCTTATCAGACTACCCATGAATGTGATGTTTGATCAAAATTTCATTTATCAGACTACCCATAAATGTGATGATCAAGCATGGTTTGTGTTCACTTATGAAAATCAGACCGTGTATTATTAAATACAGGATCTTACACAAGTTTTTTAATTTCAAATCAAATTTATGAAACGAGTTTGATCATTATATATCTTTTTCTAGCCGTGGTGAGCAAAGATTATAAATTTTTTTCAGAGTTTCATAAATTACATTTCAAAGGAGCACCAATAATAAAGTTCAACTTATCACATGATGAAGAAAGCCGATTTTATTAAATAAAACTGCAAATTAGTAAATAAAATAACTTTCATGAATATATTTTAACATTATTTGTTTCATTAAATATAGTAAAATTAAAACAAAATCTGAAATGGGTAAAAGCAGTATTGTACTGATTATATAATGTAATGAAATTTTGTTTGTTTGGTTGGTTTTAACAGCACCTTTAACACATTATTGACTATATCATGTGGAGGAAATGGAAGCTAAGTGCCTTTCCCAAGGACACACCGAGGCAGCCAAACTGGGCAGGTATCGAACCCACAACCCTTACATAACAAGTCTGACACTCAACCAACTGAGCAACAGTAGCTCCCTGGAATTTTGTTTGGTACTGACCTCAACTATGGCATCCACTGGACAGGCCTCCTGACAGAAGCCACAGTAAATACACTTGGTCATGTCAATATCATATCTGGTGGTTTGACGGCTTCCATCTGCTCTTTCCTCTGCTTCTATTGTGATGGCCTGTAGATAAGGAATGAAGAATGTTGTATGCATGCACAGATCAGTTATTGAATTAGATGAGAATTTATCATGCAACATTTTATTGTTTCAGCATCAAACATTTTGACTTAAATATTAGTCATACCACACTGCAGTCACTAAGAAGTATAAAGTTGGCATTCAGGTGTCAAACAGAATTTCAGACAGACATACAGGCTGTCAGAAAAAGGTAGATTACATACAGACAGAAAGACCAACTGACAGGAAAATCTTAAATTTTATGAATTGTATCTGAAATTTTAAATATAAAAATAAATGTGTTATGGGTTTTATATAAAATTCCTTGTCGAGTTCAATTTGCTTTGTTATTTCTATCTCAATTTCAAACCTAAATGGTGGCTGGCTGTCAGGTGTGGATCTTATCACTTATCATGTTGGGTTAACTATTCTGAAGCAGACCAGCATGCCTGGCACGACCAGGTTTTGGCAAAAGTTGGATTGAGCAAGATTTATAGAAGGGCTTCTCTATTGGGATTGCCACCAGTGTAGAATCATTTTCTTAAGAGCTGTGTGGCACAGTGGTTAGCATGTTGAACTCGTGACAGCATGTTGAACTCATGACTGAAAAGGTGTGGGTTAGAATCCTACCATGGGCTCAGCCCAGATTGGCTACCGTAGTGTGTCTTTGGGTAATGCACTTTACTCCAATTGCCTCGGCACTAAAAAAACCTACTTGTGTTGCTTTGCCGTAAACACCAAACCAAAAAATGTCTCAAAAATATGTCAATACATGTTTCTGAGGTAGCAATACAATGAACCTGTTCCAACCTTTCAAATATTGTGCTTCATATTGATATTACTGACTTGTACAAAAAAAAATGAGAGCTATTAGTGATGAGAATGTATTGCAAAGTTCCCTACTCACTACAATTTGCTTGGCTGGGCCAAAAAGAGGATTGGGCAATCTTAAGTCACATCTCTTCTAAATGATGTAGCAGTTAAAAATTAAAATCTTTCGAGGCCTCATCAGTATAAACGTGCATGCTGGATCTGGTTGAAATTCAACAATCCTTGGTAAAATAATGCTGCAGAAACCAAAACCTGGAGGACAGGCAATCAGGTGCCATAATTCTTGTAAATAATGTCATGATATGTTGGAAATCAAACTCATTCCAGGTCTCATCAATATAATGCTGCACACCACATTTGGTTTAATTCCAACAAACCCTAGTAAAGTTATGCTATGAAAACCAAAGTCAGGAGGCCGGGCAGTCAGGGGCCATAAGTCATGCTGGAAATTACTAATTCATGGTATCATCAATCTACATCCACATACTGAATTTGGTTGAAATCCAACAAACCTTGGTAAAGTAATGCTGCGAAAACCAAGGTCAGGAGGACCTGTAATCAGGGGGGCATAGCTCCAATATACGACATTGTGGAATGCTGGAAATCAAACTCATTCAAGGTCTCATCAATAAAGAGCTGCATGCAAAATTTGGTTCAAGTCCATCAATCCTTGGGAAAGTTAAGCTGCGGAAATGAATGTTAGAGGCATAGGTAATTATCTGGGAACCACTTTAACCCATTAACTACTACTGCTGTTGTACACCATCCTTACCGCTGAGTGTTATCATATCAGTTACTGAAGCTGGTTGCTGTGCTGAATACTGGAGCATTATTATGGCTGACTACATAAACTGACAGTGAAAACATGGTTATATTTAATTTAATTATTTGATTACCATATATACTTGTTTTAAAGCAGAGTCCAAATGCAAACAACATAGATCCTGATCTCCTGTCGCATAATGCACTGGCAGATCATGGTCTATGTTGTTTGTTCTGCTGATTAGTCTTTACAAACTGCATAGACCCAGATCTGCTGGTGCATTATGTGCCGGCAGAGCTGGATCTATGCAGTTTGCAGTTGGTCTCAGCTATACGCGAGTATATACAGTATTTATTGCTTGATTTCAATGAAAAAAAAACACAAACATTTACTAAAAATAGCGTTTGTTATTGATACATTTACACATTCACATAATCCTATGTCCCATCATACAAGATATTTTCCAGTCATGTTAGTTGTTTTGAATGCCACCAAATAAACTATTTTCATATTTACATATAAAATCTGAATTAAATCAACAGTCTCTAATTCCAAAGTTGAGAGTGGTACCTCTCAAAACAGTCCTTGTCGAATAAAAAATGTACTTGGCACTGTTTACAACCAAGGACAATCTCATGCATTTTCCCTTCCCTTGAACACAGCTTACATCTCCCAAGTTTCTGGAACTGTCATGGCCAGTGTCTTAGACCCTCAGTGTCAACATTACCCAGCGATTTTTTTGATCCTAGTTCCCTAGATGCTTGCAACCATCTGTTTTGCCAAGTTCAACCTAAATTCAAAATGTGTTCATTTTTTTTCTTTTTTCTGGACTTTGTTTTTATCTGATGATTTGGTGACTCCTTCATACTTATCAGAGCATTTAAATATTGCTGTGTCAATTAGAAACCAACAAGGCACTTCCACTATTTCTTTGCTTTATGACAAGAAGTGTATTGCATTTGATTTTGGTCTGCAATATTCACCACCACCACCACCATTGTTTTTAGAATAATTATCTGCAACTTTTGAACATTTTATTTCTTTTTGTTACCCAATTTTATCTTTTAAAGTTATACTGGGTAGCTGTGTGGGATCCATGTTATTACACACAAATTTAGACAATTTTCTTATCTTTCCAGGCAATACAGACCTGATTCTGTTTTTGCATAAATTTCATGTCACCCTGACTTTTCAAACTACTGAGAGTTTTCAAAGTTTCTGGCATTCCTTTCCTATTTCCTGTACCATAACAGTAGAGTCCATCCTGTCACAAATATTCAAACAATTAGGGATCTGAAAAAAAATTGTCCATATAAATGTCATCCAGGCAATAGAGTATTTTGATATTCCTGGGATCCCAAAATATTTTTATGTCATCCAGGCAGTAGAGTACATGTATTTTAGTATTGGCATGATGCTCATTACATCTAGATTCCAAGAAATGCCCACATCTCCGTGATGCTGGTATCATACCATTTTAGTTCTTGCTTTTGCTCCTCCATTTTTGTGGCATAAGCATTTGTTTCTTTCACAAGTTTTTCTATCAGGTATTCAAGGAAAAACTTTAGAAAAAAATCTTTCTCCCTGCATTGCAATTCAAGCTCAAATGTTGAGCCAACAGGAGAATCGAAACGATCAATATTGAACACATGAATACTATCACTCCATAGCACAAGTGGGACTCTGGCCTCCTCATCACTATCTGATTCGAAATCACTTATATCTGTTTTGAAACTGGACTAACATTAATATTCAAGCCAATTTCACTGCTCGATTCATCAAACACTCCTATATCACTTGGATTAAACCCTTCAAACTCACTAATCTCTGAACCAGAATCCATCTTTGTTCACCTAAACTAGAAGGTCGATCTATAAAGTACAGAAAAGCCCTTCCTTTGTGACTAAATTTAACATATCATGTTACAAACTTGTATCAAAATGTTGAGTAAACTGCCCTCTCATTGGTTATGATAATCAAAAATATGTAAAGTTCCTGTACATTCAACCAATCAATGTTAGCTTAACATACGCATAAATGCAGCACTGGGAACTGGAGTAGTGCTCATGTTGGTGCATATAAGCATTAGTGGGGAGCAAACAAGTGTTATCTACAGTACATTTAAATATCAGTGGGGTTCCAGAAGTATTTGTAACTGACACATTGATGCAACAGTGGTAGCTCAAGGGTTAAGTGATGACAATGATGGCTGGAAACTGAACTTTTCAGGTTTCATCAGTATAAAGCTGCGTAACCAATTCCATTAAAATCCAACAATTCCTAGTAAAGTTATCTTGCAGAAATCAAACTGTTGATGGAGAGACGGATGGACAGCCAGGCAGACATGATTATTATAGGAATCTGCTGACCCTAATTATATTATAAAAAGAAACATGAGGCCTAAAAAAGCCTGAGGTTACTCACCTGACTGACATTTACCTCAAAACTAAATACAAGGGAAGTGTGGCAAAAAATCTGGGTCAATATGATACTTTCTGACATTTAAAGTTTTTTCTATTTGTTTAGAAATGGCTGCCATATAGGATGGAAGATCGGTATCATTTGTTCAAACTTGAATGACCTTATGCCAGGATGCTTTCTGTGAAATTTGCTCAACTTCTGTTTACCACTTTTTATAAAGAAGTCATTTTAAAGGTCTACCTATATTTAGTAACAGTAGGCAAATTTGAGAGCAGATTGGCATCATTTGTACAACTTTGAAAGGCTTTTATGCAAGGATGCTTTCTGTAAAATTTTTATCAATTCTTGACAGCGAATCTGAGAAGTCATTTGAAGGTTTTTCTAATTTGGTATCAGTGGACAAATTTGATGGCAAATCAGTTTTTGTATAAATTTGATGCCATGATAACATATTTGTTAGAAGAAGTTGTTCAAAGGTTCTTCTATTTTTAGTAATGGCAGCCATATTTGATGGTGGAATGCTATAATTTGTAACAACTTAGAAGGACTTCATGAAAGAATGATCTTTGAGACATTGGGTCAAATTCTGTTCAGCAGATTTTTGAGAAAAGTTGTGTGAAGGTTTAGTAATGGAAGCCATATTTGATGGTGAATCAACATTTGTACTAAACTGAAAGGCCTTGACATTAAAATGCTTTGTTAAATTTGGTCAAATTTTGCTCAGCGATTTTTGAAAAGTTGTTTGAAGGTTTTATATTTTTAGTAATGGTTGCCAAATTTGATGGTGGACTTGCATCATTTGAGAAAATGTTAAAGGCCTTTTATGGGAGGATGCTTTCTATAAATTTTCGTTCAAATCTGTTGGATGGTTTTTTAAAAGAAGTCATTCAAAGGTTTTTCTATATTTTTAATAATGACAGCCATACTGGATGTCTAATAGGCATAATTTTTTTTAAAAACTTTAAAGCCCTTCATGCCAGGATGATCTCTTTAACTGGTCCAGTGTTTTCTGAGAAGTTGCAAATAGTTGATGGATGATGCACAATGGACAACCGATGAAGGATGTCTTACAATGGATGCTGGACCATGCCATAAATTCACTTGGTATTATGGCCAGGAGAACTAATAAGAAAGGCCAAGTCAAGCCACATTAATCAGTCAAAATCAATTGAAATGATTATAGAAAAATTCTCTGGTGAATATTTTTTAATGAAAACTGCAAGTTTGTGTCATATTATTGCAATATTAAAAATTCTATTATTATGATAAATGCGAGCCTAAATGGTCCAGAGATCTGCCATCTGCCCATTAACCCAATATAAGAACAGTTGTCCAAAAAATCTTTTTAGTAGGATGCTTGTCAAAATTTATTAAAAAACTGCTGATCAGTTTTGAAAAAAGTTATTTGATATCTTCAGCCATATTTGAAGGTCAACCAACATCAAAGAATTTTTAATGCCTTCACACGCTTTCTGTAAAATTTTGTCTAATTCTGCAAAGTACTTTTGAGATGAAGTTGTTTACAATTATTTTTCTATTGGTTTGGTAATGACCACCATAATGGAAGGCAGATCTGCATAATTTCTAAACAAACTTTGAAGGTTTTTATGCCAGGATGCTACCTGGCAAATTTGGTAAAATTGTGTTGAGTTGTTTAAAGGTTTTTCTATTTTAAGAAGGGGAGCTATATGGATGGCAGACTGGCATCATGTGGATGAAACTGTAAGACTTTTAGACCAGAATTATTTTGTATAAAATTAAGTAAAATTCTCTCATAATTTGTTTTAATGCTAAAGGTCTTTATGCTTTCTATCCAAATTGGTTTTATTCTACTCTTCAAGCTTGGGGATGTAGAATAGGCCTGATGTGTACTCCTGCATGTTGTAAGAAGCAATTAATGGAAGCAGGAGCCAAGATGACCCAGTGGCTTGAGTGCTGGACTCGCAATTAAATGAGTGTGAATTTCAATCTTACCACTGGATTAGCCCAGGTTGACTACTGTGATGTGTCCTTGGGTAAGGCACTTTACTCCAATTGCCTTGGCACTAAATAACCTAATTGTGTTTCTGTGTCATAAAACACCAAAATAAAAACCCTCAATCCAAACCAAACCAAACTAATTATGTTCAGTAGTTATTGAAGAAAACAAAATCATGTACAATTAGATGCAAGATGATCTCATTCACATGGACAGATCTAACTTGTTATAGAACCTAAGACCATGATGTTATAAGCTTATTTACCAAGTATGAGAAAAGTCCAATCTAAAATTTATCTCCAGAGTGGTAACAATCTCAGCCAATCTGATACAATACCATCTCATAAATATGTGTAGATCTGTTCATAATCACACTCATCCAACATCATAATGATATAAGACTATTTAATCATAATGATAAAAGACTAATTAATCATAATGATATAAGACTAATTAATCATAATGATATAAGACTAATTAATCATAATGATATAAGACTATTTAATCGTAATGATATAAGACTATTTAACAACTCTAATCAAAACCTATCATAAATACAGTCATTGGAGTGTAGAAAAGGTCAGAAAATCAAATGGAAGATCACTTCACATATCTGAGATCTAAATGATATAAGCCAGTTTCTCTAAGCTTGATCAAAATCAGGTCAGAAATATGGCTTCCAGAATGGTAACAAGTTCAGTCAATCAGATGCAAGATCACCCCATTAAATGCATGAATTCTGCTCATTACTAAACTTGCCAGAGATCAAGATATGTCTATATGCCAAGTTTGATCAAAATGGATCAGAAAAATGGCTTCCAGAATGGTAACAAGCTCAGTCAATCAGATGCTAGATCACCTCCATATTATGTGTGGATCTTGCTTGTTGGTAATCTCATCTGAGATCTTAATGATATTAGTATATTAGCTTATATTCCAAGTTTGATCAAAATTGGATCAGAATTATGGCCTCCATGGTGGTAACAAGCATTTGCTGATGAATGAATGGACAATGGATGCAGGGTCATACTTTTTCCTTGGCCTTTCAATGACCAGTATTGCTTCAACTTTTGTAGTAAATGGATGTGACAACGGGGCAACCTGATTTGCAAAACTATGAATTAGCGGGATTACATACTTACAACCAGCTATCCAAACGACTTAAAATAATTGCTTTTTTCTAATCAATCAATATATTAATATACTGCGAGATTTTCCAACCAATATATAGATTAGGAGATTTCCTATCAATGACAGCTCTATTGTCAATGAGATACAGAAGTTACCTGCACTCTCAGATACATAATGTACTAATATTTTTTTTTTTTTTAACTAGAGATGTGTCCACACCATACAGGTGGGTGCCCCTGCCAATATGATGCAATTGTAAGGCAAAGTTCTTCATGGAATATGGGCAATAATTCTATCAATATATTTTTTATATACAAAAATGAAATATAAAACTTCACCTAGATATCTGAATGGTTTCAAGTCATGATGTTCTATAAGTTACTGAATGGAAATGAAATTTGCGACGTGACACGACAGATGGACATGGGTAACACTATGTGTCCCCCCCTCCTCCTCTACAGATATGAAAACATGGCATGGTGGGAGCATGAAAACTGACCTGATCTCAACTACATACCTGAGCAGGACAGATGGCCTCACACAGCTTACAGGCAATGCACCTTTCTTCACCAGATGGATACCTCCTCAGAGCATGCTCACCCCGAAACCTTGGACTCAATGGCCCTTTCTCAAAAGGGTAGTTGATTGTGGCTGGTTCTTTAAAGATCATTCCAAAAACCACGGCAAATCCTATTTTAAAAAAATGAAACATTCAAAGCAGCAGGAACATTTTACTTTTAAATTTATCTTCAACTGTGTTATTAAAATTAAACTGGCTGATGTGAGGGATGGAGTGGAGTGGGGGAAAGGGAAGAGAGTGAGAAGTTAAAACCCATCCGGCCCGAGTTTGACATCTCAACCTGAAATCAGGCCTTGATTACATTACTGCATCCAAAATGTTTTCTATTTATTTCTTGTCAACATGAGTTTATTTAATAAACTATATTATTAGGACACACATAGTTTGCATCAGAGGGGAACAAGAAACCTAAATGTGTTTTGGGGAATAGCTAGGAGACAGCGTAAAATGGACTTATTATTAAAATTGTCAATATTATTTAGCTACTAACTAAAACCCTAAATACAGTTTAGTCTACTTAATCAAACTCAATCCATTCCCAGGAATTGTCTGATCAAGGCAACTATCACATTACTGAATCTGATCCTGAATGACCTTTGCTGGATCTTGTTAGAACTTGATATATTTAACACATTTATCTATAGTCCCACTGATGAATTATTTTCTTTTTTTTACATGTCCAAATTTTCTAAGTAACAGTAATGGCAAATTCATATTGAGTTGTTTTTTTGTAATTGAAATGGATGTAGATTTCATGTGCAGCAGGAGTGATCTCTGCAAAGTTTTATCAAAAGTGACTCAGCAGTTTTAGAGACTCCAAAAATGTAAATGTTGACAAATGCATGACACATGATGGATGCAGGGCAGGGCCATGCTCTAAGCTCACATATCCTTGGGCCAAGTGAGCTAAAGATCAGTGCGACACATAATTGGACTGTTTTTTTATATGGATGTCAGAAAAACAGAGGAAATGAAAAGTTCCTGATGCAGAGCTCTTAAAATTTTTAAAATAAATTTTACTTTCCCAGTCATACATAGCAACTTATTAGTATAATCCCTCTAGTAGGTAAATTCAGCAAAATACACATGCATAATTCCAATACGTAAAACAAACTTTATTTTGGCATTAATTCCCATACCATGAAATATGCTGTTTAGCATGTAGCCATATACTATGGCCATACATGTACCTACTGATAATATACAGTGGACTTGGGCACAACCATTATATTTTCAAGTGGAAACAGAATATCTCTGTCATGTCCAACCATTCTATTAAAAAACACATAAATATTTATCTGATATGATCTTCATTTAGGTAACATCTGTTGCTATGTCTCTTCTGATATAACATGCTCTGTTAGTATTTATTTTTGTACAATGGCTGTTCACATATATTTGTATCACATATTATCCTGACTATTTCCTAAAAATGAAATTGTTGTCCCATATATGTTCTTGTTCAATCTAGGTGAGGCTGATTGCTCATGAACCTTTCATGGTCCAGAAATACAAACTTGGACATGTGTATAAATCACACTACAGTTATAAGCAAGAAAAACAATTCAGCTAGATATGTACAGAGTCCATGCAGGACTCACATTTTTATTGAAGTGTTTCTCTCTCCCACCCGAATATGGTGATGTTGGGGAAAATAGAAAGAGGTGAGTGCAAAGTGGTCAAAATTTAAAATGTTTATAACTATTGCTTAAAGCAGCTGTTTCAATAAACCTCTGAGCCAGACAGCAAAAAAAACAACGGGAATATTCATTAAACTTTATGAAAATATATATTTCTTCCTTAGTTTGATGCAGCAAATTTGTTCGACAACTTTGTTTTTCCTAAAGATGGTAACATCGAAAATAGGTTACTATAAAAAGCAGGTTACATATACCGAGGTACAAGTGATCTCCCTACTTTTACTGGATGAAATATGCAATAAACCTGTTCACCTTTACACACAATCAGCATATAAACCTGTTCCCCTCTGCACACAATCAGCATATAAACCTGTTGATCTTTACATACAATCAGCATATAAATCTGTTCCCCTTTACACACAATCAGCATATAAACCTGTTCACCTTTACACACAATCAGCATATAACCTGTTCGCCTTTACACACAATCAGCATATAAATCTGTTCACCTTTACACACAATCTACATATCTGGGCAAAAATGACAGGCTCTATGACAAGTATTTTGCCCAAATCATCTGCTAATAAAATTTATAACTGAAAATGATAGAAAATATTGCCACTACTTCTTATTACCAAGTTCATTGATTCCAGTATTGGTAATAACAGTAACTGCATGGTTAAAAAAAAACTGCCTGTAGAAACAGAATTTTGCAAGTTGATTTCTTCTCCACTCATGAAAAAATGCAAGTATTAAAAAATGTTAAATTAGATCCATGAAATGTGTTGCTTATCTAAAGATCTACTGATAATGATGTATTTCATCAAAAAGGCTTGGGATAACTGCATCATGGCACAAGATTCATAATTTAGGACTAAGAACTAAAATCTTTTCAGTTCATTAATAGGAAAGCTATATATCAAAGCAGTGTTATATTGAGTCCAAGACACCACATAATAAAGGATACAAGCAAATATGAAAATGGATCTAATTTTCTATCAATGCTAGGCACATCAAGTGTTGTTCTGGAAATAAAACTTAGCACCCACTGACACATTTCTACTCATTTATCTTGTAATCCGAAGCAAATCCATTTAAATGGAATATACCCCATGTTATGTTAGCATACCCGGTTTTGGTGATAGGTAACAACTACTTTATACCTTAGGATTAATAGATCTACCAACTAATTTCACTTCATTTCCTAGTTATCTTCCCATACTCCACTGTTAGAAAACAAATTTTTGGAGTAAAATATATTTCTTGAATAATACTTAGTCAACCAAAATCCATTAGGAGTACATCCACTACCTCACAAATCCTGCCCTCCCAGGCTTGTTTTAGCAACAGAAGTGATGAAAAGTCATCTGCTTGTAAAGGTGAAAGTCTAATGAGCATGGTCCTCCACTTGGATAGAGGTAGTAGCAACAAATCCCTTCAGTTCATCAGTTACTAATGAAGTAGATGTGCATGATCTTCTAGGGATGTTACACAGAGAGGGCTTTGGAGAGTATACAGATCTGGAAAGTATTATAGATGAAATGCATGTTACTCCAACAAGAATCCCAAGAAGGGACTGATACTTTACTGGGCAAAAAGAATTTCCAGGAATTCAAGACTAGACCATTTCTTCCTTTTAACTGGGAAGCGATGAAACCATCTCTGATATTTTTCTGCCATAACAAGATTTTCAAATTAGCTGCTGTTGTAAATATATTGGATGTCAGATTGGCACTATTTTCATTTAGGACCAAGTAGACATCATCAGAAATCTTTTGGTGAAATCCTGATGTCAATATGACCATCCATTCAGGAAGAGTAGCGACAGCAAGATTTTCAAGATAGCTGTCATCGCAGCCATAATGGATGTATGACTGGCACCATATTCATTTAGGACCAACTAGGTATCATAAGATGTCTATTGGTGAAAACCTCATGTTGATATAGCCATCCATTTGGGAGAAGTAGAGATAATAATATTTTCAAGATGATCACCAGGGTGTCCGTACTGAGGGTCATTTATCATCGTTTTCATTTTGTAACAACTATACACCACAAGAACTCTTCTGATGAGAACCCCATGTCAAAATGACTTTTCATTCAAGAAGAGTATCCATAACAAGATTTTCAAGATGGCCACCATAGTGGACATGTTGGACGTCAGATCAATGTATGTATACAAAGTAATGTATATATGCATAATGTACAAGCACAAAAATCGGGAGCAGCTGCCTCAAGCCTGTTAAGCGATGGCAGATGTCAGCAAAAACATCAACAAATTTATTCTTGTGTTTATAGTTGATTTGTCAGCATAAAATGCACAAATATACTACTTATCTTGAGCTCTGGAAGAAATCTGATTTTTATATTTACCTTTGATTAGCTCTGTAAAAAAGAGAGAACTAGCTGATCGGCTGGCGATTCCTTTTGCACTCAAATCAATATCTTCACGGCTTACATCCTCTGCAAAAGGAAAACAAGTCAGTAATAAAAGAAAGTCTTGTGAAACTTTATTAGCATTAAGTTGTACAGATTAAGATGATTGATTTACCATGATATTCAATAAAGTCTATTTCTTGAGATAAGAAAGTTCTAGGATTATAACAAAGTTCAAGATATTAGGTCAATGGCACACCACTGCATATCGCAGTGTTTCCAAGTTATGCTGCTAGAGGCATGGCCTGACACAGGGGACAAGGTTGTAACACTGTAGATGTGTACATGATTTGTCTCTTAATGTCGAGCTAGTGAATATATGGTTACAGGATGGGGTTCTTAACAGTTTCCAAGTTATGACCCAGGGTTGTCTCCTACCCCAAGGGCATGACACTGAGTCTATACTGGATATACATCTGATTTCATCATCTCATGTCCTTCAAACCTATATATGGTTATAGGGTGGGAATCTAACAAATTACCAAGTTATGACCCAGGGGCAACTCCCCAACCCCAAGGGCATGACCAAGGGTCTGTATTGGATATATGTGTGAATTTGTCTCCTCATGTCCTTCAAACCTAAAAGTGGTTATAAGATGGGGATCTAAACAGTTTCCAAGTTATGACCCAGGCGGCAATCCCCTAGCGCTGGGGCATGACTCTCCTTCTAAATATGGTTGTAGGGTGGGCATCTTAACAGTTTCTAAGTTATGACCCTGAAACAACATTCCACCACCCCTGGCGCAAGACCATATGGTGTAATCCCAAACTGCAAAAGTTAAAAATTGCTAGAGATTTTTAATGAACATGCCCCAAATTCCTAACCCCACCTTAGGCGCAGATCTCAAAATTTTAAAATCATTGTACACATAAAGATCCCCCCCCCCCCAGTCATATCCCAAAGTTTCAAGTCCGTATCTTCAACAGTGTAGGAAGAGATATACTACTGTATATACTTGTGTATAAGCTAATACCAACTGCATAAACCCAGATCTACTATCGCATAATGCGCCAGCAGATCTGGTTCTATGCAGTTTGTAAGGATTAATCAGTAGAACAAACAACATAGACCCTGATCTGCCGGCATTATACGATGGCAGATCAGGGTCTATGTTGTTTGCATTTGGACCTAGGTTATACGCAAGTATATACGGTACATTACTAATGAACAGATGGAATAAGGTATAGATGGGCAGGACAAAATAATCTCTGTATTTGTCTGAATACCAACAATAACAATCATAATTTCTTTTTTTTAAAGTAGACTATACAAAAAAGTTGGTGTAATCATTCAGTTTTCATGATGTTTTCAACCAAAAATACATACAAAAAATGTCCTATCAAACAGAATATCTTCAAAAGCATCTCTAAAATTACAAATTACAAATGAATCTCTCCCTTCCCTGGTGCAATCCCTTCAACTTCCTAAATAATAAAAAGCAGACATCTAAATTTGATAGCAGTGCTATGTTATAAATTACACAAGTTATAAGTTCCTAAAATTAAAAAATTGTGTCTGCAACAAAAAAAAAAACAAAAGAGGCCTGATATCATCTGGCTGACATCTGCCTAACAGCCAAAAGCAAGATCAGTTGGCCATGGAATCTGGGTCAGTAGGTTGTTTTCTAACTAAGGTCAAATACCGCTTTTATAATGGTGATGACTGGATGTGTTATGAAAACAACTGTTTCAAGGTTTCTCTATTTGTATATCTTCATCTATATTTGATGGCACATCAACATCAGCTGTCCAGTGTTGAAAAGCCTTAAATGCCACAATGCTTTCTGTCAAAGTTGATCAAATTCTGTTGAACTGATTTTTGAAATACAAGTTGTTCAAAAATGTTTTACTATTTATAGTAATGGAAGCCATATTTGATGGTGGATGGGCATCAGTTTGTATAATCTGAAAGAATCTCAAGCCAGAACACTTTCTGCCAAATTGGTTAAACTCCGTAGAGTGTTTTTCAAGAAGTTAATATTAAAAGATTTTCTAATTTTAGTATTGGTGGCCATATTTGATGGTGGAAGGAACCACCTGTACAAATTTGAAAGCAGGGCTGCAATGTTTACATGTGTAAATGGCTTAGATAAGTTACTGCCTGTAATTGTTTAGAAAATTGTTAACTGTGTAAATGAACATTCATGTGGTACATCCGGCTTAATTATAAAAGCTGTCAGCTGTGTGCAGATCTGCAGAAAGGACAAGTTCCAAATCAGTTTGTTGAAATGGCATTATTTTAGTTATTCTATACTGTACATATGTTAAAAAAGTTTGGTACATGTTCCAGTCTTATTTGAAAGCCCTTCATGCCAGGTTGCTTTCTGTCAAATTTAGTCAAATTCTGTTCAGCGACAAATGAGAAAAAGTTGTTTCAAGGTTTCACTATTTTTAGAAACAGCTCAGGCTGCAACATTTACCAAATATGTAAACATGTACACAGTATACAATAACTGAAAAAATGCTGTTTAATTGAAGGGGCCCAGGTGGCAGAGTCTAAGGCGCTCGCCTTTACAGATCATTCTCACATCTCACCTCTGTCTGAGTTCAAGTCTAGGCTTGACCAACATGGGTATGTGAGAAGCTTGCCGGTAGCTTTGAGTAGGTCGGTGGATCTTCCCAGGATTTTCCTGGGTTTTTCCTCCACCAAATATAATGGCCTCCATCTATAGCCTATTATGTGTTGAAAAATGACGTTAAACTCAACAGCAGCAGCAACAACTGTTTAACTGAAATGATTCCAAACTCTGCTTTTTCCCAATCTACATGTGAGGCTTAATGTACATCTGACAACTATTTATATGGAAGACATTGACAATGTGCATAGCACATGCAGCTCAACTTGCGATCATTTTTTGCTACATGTCATTTACCTCTTATGATGACTAATTCGGTTTGTAAGACAGATCTTGGGTGAATTCTAGTTTATCTGACAAATTAGGTAAAACATCCTCAGAATCATTGTAACATTGTATCCCACTGTTACATATATGTAGACGAAAAAAAATAGATATTGCAACCAGACGTACCTCCTGGAAATGTGCAAAAATACTTTAGAAGGATCTACAATGACCACAAAGCTGTGCAGTGGCATATGAATTTTAAACGATCCTTCTTTAAAAAAAAATGTTTCACATCAAAAGTCATGTTAATGACCATGGTTTTCAAAGGCAAATAATGTAATTTAAGGAATATTTTTGTCTGATTATCAGTAAACCAACTTGATGTTTAAAGTGCAGAATTCTCGCCAATGTGAATAATTCCTATCGATGCCACATTCTATGTGGAAACTCTACAAACGTGAAGAAATAAATTAAGAAAAAATCCTACCAAACGGTTGATTTAAGCAGAGATGTGGAAATATATCATTTAATTGGAACTGGTAGATTCTGTGTGACTGACAGCCATAGGCATGTTTGTTTACATGGTTACCAATTTTGTAAACATTTACAGGAAGTAAACTAAACTAAACCATATACATGTGTAAACATTGCAGACTTAGAAACAGCAGCCATATTTAAAGATGGATCAACAGCATTAATACAAAATCGATAGCCCTTTATGGCCTAGTTCTTTGTGTTAAATGTAGTAAAATTATGTCAGTGGTTTTTAAGAGGTCATTTAAAGTTTTAAATTTTTTTTTTTACAGCAGATCAGCATTATTTGTATAAAACTGAAAACTTTTCATGCCAGGATGCTTTCTGTCAAATCTGGTCAAATTATGTTACTGTATATACTTGTGTAAAAACCGATACCAAATGCAAACTGCATAGACCCAGATATGCCGTCGCATAATGAAACGCAGATCTGGGTCTATGCAGTTTGTAAGGACTAATCAAAAGAGCAAATAACATTGACCCTGATCTGCCAGCACATCATGCGATGGCAGATCAGGGTCTATGTTGTTTGCATTTGGACCCGGCTTATACGGGAGTATATGCGATAAGTTGTTTTTGAAACGAAGTCATTTACAGATTTTTTTCTAATTTTAGTAATGGTGATGGCAGATAGACAAGATTTGAATAAATTTGAAAGACCTTCATGGCTTTCTGTAAAATTTGGTAAAATTCTGTTTATTAGTTTTTGATGTTTAAAGATTTTTTCTATTTTTAGTAATGGCTGCCAATATGTATTGGATGACCAATCTGCATCATTTGAACAAATCTGAAAGGCTTTCATGCCAAAATGCTTCCTATAAAATCATGTGCAAACTGATTAAGCAGTTTTTGAGATGTAAATAACAATTGTGTACGGGCAACGGACAAAAGACCATACCATAAGCTCACCCGACATAACAGCCAGGTGAGCTAATAAAAAAAAATTGTGCTAATGTTTACCCTTTGGTCTTTGCTATCTAGAAAGTACAGGGGTATTTAAGTTTGAGAAAGAATTACCATAAGTCCACTACACATAGATCTCGACTCTACTTACTCCAGTGTGACTTTGTAGCTAAGCCTGCAATACTTCCTGGTCGAATAGTCTGGCGCATCAAATTTTGAGCTATTAAAAAAAAAAAGTAGAAGATATAAATGTGTAAAGCAAAATTGGGATTCGGAATTTCAAAAAAAATTCATTAAAAAAGTTCTATGATTCTTCACCATATTCTGCAGACGATGATTCACCCAATTAGGATCAGCATCCTCTTCTATTCAATACAGATCATCCAAGCCTAGAAGTCGCTTGCTTTCTTGGATTCGACTGCACTAAAAATGCTTGCACGACACATGATTCAATCTACATTAAAAAGAACCATAACTGTTAAATCTCTTTCCTTTCACACCCAATTGATCAAGATCTGGAGTGGTGATCATGTGCTAATAATAAAGCAAGAAACGCTTGACTTTTGGCTAAATAAAGAATACACAAGAGTCCCTCAAATGCATTGATGCTCTAATGACCTAAAGAATTTCCTGGAATCCAAGATAAAACCTTTTTTCTTTTCAACTGCAGAGTGTTGAAACCATTGCTGATATTTTGAGCAAAAAAAAGATTTTCAAGTTGGCTGGTGTAGTGGTCATATTGGATGTAAGATTGGCACATATTTAATTTAGGACCAACTAGACATCATCAATCTTTTGGTGAAAGAACTATGTTGGTATGACCATCCATTTAGAAGGAGTAACAATAACAAGATTTGCAAGATGGCCATATTGAATGTAATATTAGCACCATTTTCATTTAGGACCAACTAGATATTATAAGTTTTTGGGTGAAAACCCCATGTTGATTATCCATTCAGGATTAGCAATAATAAGCTTTTCAAGATGGCTACCATGGTGGCCATAGTAGATGTCAGATTGGCATTATTTCATTTAGGTTCAATCAGACACTAGAAGAAGTCTTCTGGTGAAAACATGATGTTGATATGACTTTCCATTTAGGACAAGTAGCAATAACAAGATTTTCAAAATGGCTGCCAAAACTGCACTGTTGGATGTCAGATCGGCCCAATTTTCATTTAGGATCAATTAGATATCATAAGAAGTCTTCTGGTGAAAACCCCACATCGATATGACTTTCCATTTCAGACAGTGGCAATAACAAGACTTTCAAGATCGCCACCATGGCAGCCATATTGAATGTCAGATCGGCATCATTTTCATTTAGGACCAACAAGACTTCTAAAGAAGTCATCTGGTGAATACCCCATGTCATTATGACTTTCCATTTAAGAGAAATAGCAACAAAAAGATTTTCAAGATGGCTGCCATGGGGGAATATTGGATGCAAGATCAGCACCATTTTCATTCAGGACCAACTAATCATTACAAGTCTTTCTGTGAAAATTTCATGTCAATATCACCATCCATCCAGGAGAAGTAGCCATAACAAGATTGTTATGATAGTCACCATGGCTGCCTTACTAGAGGTCAAAATGACATAATTCATTTTCATTTTGAACCACCAAGACATCATAAGACATCTTCTGCTGAAAACCCCATGTCAATACAACTTTCCATTCAGGAGGAGTAGAAATAACAAGATTTTCAAGGTGGCTACCATCGTGACTATATTGGATTTTCATTGAAGACCAGCTAGACATCATATGTGGTCTTTTACTGAAAATCCATTTTGATATGACCATCTGTTCAGAAGGAGTAGTGATAACAAGATTTTGAAAATGGCCACTATGGTGGCCATATTGGATGTATGACCAGCATCATTTTCATTTAGGACCAACTAAACCTTGGGATGAATGTGTGTGTAAAGTTCCATGGCAATCTTCTAAGTAGTTTAGAAGGAGTAGCGATAACAAACTTGTGCTAACGAACAAATGGACAATAGACAACAGGCGATCCCATAAGCTCCTCTTCCTCTGGTCTATTACTAGTACGGCTAAAAACCGGTATGTAACAAATTATAATACAGTTCTATAAATTGTGCAGTACAAAGTGGACAGCATGAAACAGACAAAATATGATATGCTAATGGATGCTTACAGATATGATACACATCTACCAATGATACAATTGATGATCAACTTACCACCACATCCTTGTGGTAGTTCACCTCTCTGCAATGTTGATGCCAGACAGCATAGGAGAGGACGACAAGCATATGGTATGATACATATATGAAATCACTCCATTCAACAAAATAATATATATCATATTGCACTATGTTGAGAAATCAGGGCATGCATATTACACCAATGTCGAGAAATCACAACATGCCTATGTCATGAAATTGAGACAAAGTCGAAATAGAGAAGCTCAAGAGTTTGACCCAAATACATCAGATAAAAGCACATGATGAATATCAAACATTAAACATTTATTTAAACTTTTAGAATTCTTTAAGAAACATATCTGTAATTTATTTATAATATGTAACAGTGTAAAATATTTTCAGCATACTACAATACATCATCCTCATAAGTTGATTATTATTTTTGTTGAATTGTGTAGTATTATAAAAGTTTGCTTATGTTCTTCATTATTCTATCACCAGGTAACTTGTATTTTCCCATGCTTCTTTTTTTAACACTTTCTGATAAAGATTTTTTTATCAGCGAAGTAATTAAGAGATATTCATTTCATTTGAGGAAATATGAACATACTGCAATGTTTTAAGATCAATATCAATGAACCTGATGATTTTGCAATATAATTTATGTCCTTATTAATATGATGTAACCTATAAGATCATCAGGAAAAAAGCCTGGACATATGAATTATCAATATCACTAACACCATTTCAGCTTATGGGAGGGGGAGGGGGGCCATACCCCCCCACCTGGGGCATAACCCCCTACACCCTAGAGAGGTTTTGCCCCCACCCCACTACTTTTCCAACTTCTCCTGCTACTTTATTTCTTACTGAAACCCATGGATTTTAACTGGATCTATGTTAGCTACATTTCACAAACACACACACACACCCCAAAGCCTAAGGGGGTTTATCTTGGAGCAACAGTGATCACTGCCTTATCCAGACAAGTAAAAATCCACAGGAGAAACCTGTGAACACAGTCACAAAATGACAATATTCATTGTCCCCTAGAATTACCCTTGTTCAGGCAATCATGTAATATTTTAAACTAAATGACCTCTATCCACAGAAGTTATACATTTTGTCCATAAAAAAATGATGACAAGTTAAGAAAAAACACAAAATAACAGTCTGTATATAATAAATATACACAAGGAGTGTGAGACTTCACCCCTCCTCCCCATTCAACTGTCTCGTGGCTTCTCCTTGCCTCAAAATCACAAAAACATAAACAAAACTACATGCAAGTACTACTGTATTTTCACATAACTCTTGGATAACCATGGCTCAAAATCCTTTCTGCAGAAATCCATGCACTGGCAGCACCGTATATACTCCCATATGAGCAGATACCAACTGCAAACTGCATAGACCCAGATATGCTGGCACGTAATGCACTGGCAGATCTGGGTCTATGCAGTTTGTTAGGACTAATCAGTAGAACAAACAACATAGACTCTGATCTGCCGGTGCATTATGCGATGGCATATCATAGTCTATGTTGTTTGTATTTGGACCAGGCTTATACACGAGTATATACACAGGGCTGAGCAAATTTTTTTTTTAACCACTAGTCCAGGACAAGTGGTTTCAGAAAATTCACTAGTCCCACCTTACTCTTCACTAGTCCCATCTTACTTTTCACTGGTCCCAAAATGGTAATCACTTGCCGAGATTTGACGAGACGTATGTACTTAATCCATAGAAAAAACAAACGAAATAATATACAACATAATTATTTCTTAAAAGAATTTAATTTTTCAAAAACGTTGATTGTTATACATTTGGCTTCTTCAGGTTCATGTATATATGTTTTAGCTGATGGATTTGAAAAAATGTCCATGTATATGTCTGCCACCTGCACCAGCACCTAAGCCAGCAGTTGATAGCTGTGTCTGGGTTGAAGTCCTCAAGCTCTGGTCCATTTGCAGAAATGTTCATTAGCATTTGTAAACTCTTTTGGTTTAAGGAATTCCTTAAAGAAGTCTTGATTAAGTTCATTGAACTAAATCCTCGTTCACACTCAGCAGTGGATGGGCTTATAACAAATATGATTTCTAATAGTTTGCATAATTGACTGAGACTAGGTGGAGTATTCACTAAGAGTGTTCCAAGAATTCTCTGTCTCTTAGTAGTGTCATATTTGACATTTTTTGCCATCACAGATTGTTGCTTATGTCTCTTTGGAGAAATAGCTACCGCACACTCAGTATCAGTCGTACGTTTTATCCCTCCACTTTCAAACAAATTTTCCTTCTCCGAATCGCCGTTATTACCTTCCTTGAGAAAATAATTTAGCAAACTCATTTTATCCAGAGTAACTATCAGCTTGTTTGACAACTACTTCTAAAGTGATCATAACATACATTTTCTCTTTTAAATACGAACAGAGACAGCTCATTAATTAGTGTAATTGTTTCGCTTCAAACACAATATCGCACGTGGAAGTTAATCATCTGTATAATCAATTAAAAATTAAAGAATCATTACTGTCATTTAATCAGTTCATAAAAGAAACCAACACTGATGTCGGTAAATTACCTATCATTAATTTAATTACACTGACTCGCTGGATTAAAATCATATTGAGTCGCTCGTGAAAATCTGGCTTGAGTAAACTCAATGCAACAAAGCCACTTAAAACACTACTAATTGATCATACTGGCTTCCTTTTGTTTGACATGTTTTGATTTGCCGATAATGTGGTCGCTTAGCCCAATATGCAGTCAAGCGGTAACAGGATGTAAATGTATACACGAAGAGGGGTAGAATCAAGTATTCAGTACGCCTGGAGGGCATGATTGGCCAAATAAAGGTAGATATAGTGAATAAAGCACGAAAATAAGGACTAGCCCGAATTTTTTAAAAAGCACTTGACCCGGACTAGCGACTTGGAAAATTGCACTTGCCCGACTTCAAAAATGACTAGTCCGGGACGTCGGGCTATGGGATTTGCTCAGCCCTGATACAGTAGTTAATTTTCACAAATTGTACATGGACTGAATACAGTGTTGGGTTCTAATGTTCATACTAATCATGTCTCAATACCACACATTTTTTCTTAACTTTCTGTCCTTTTTTATGGATGTCAATCTTCATTGCTGTGCTTAGTTCCTCTTGATGTTTCTTTCTTGATAACCAATGTTGCAATTAACAGAATTCCAAAGCCACAAGTTTATATCAATTGCTTCTTGATTTCTATTGGCTGAAAAAACTCAGCTTTTGATTAGCTGATGCAAGGCCAGTGGCAAAAAAATGATTTTAAAGAACCACTCTAATCTGATTGGCTAAGAGTAAAGAACAGTGTTAATCGGTTTATGACAATCAGTTAATGATGGACTAGACTGAGTCGTTAAACTTAACTGAAAGTGATCTTGAGATCTACCTTGCCAAAAATCATTACAACATTATATACCCAGGTGTGAATTCACAACAACAAACATGATAAAGGCTAGCAGTTCATGTCATTGCAATAGGTTATTGTGTATGACTCTTCCAAAGATAAGAAAGTGACACCTGGGCTGCAGCTTTAACAAGGAATAATAATGTAGCTTTTGGGCATAAAACTGATTTTAATGATGTAATATTTACCTGCTATTATTTACAGGTATATCTTTTTCCAGTGCAAGTCCCCAGTCCAAGGTGAAAGAAATGCCATAAAAACTACATTTTTATAGCAGTAATACCTCACCTACTATTATTACATTGCTGACTTTTCCAGCCTGGAAGGAAGCTGATGGCCTCATAACAACTGTCAGGAAAAAAATTACCAGCTGTTCCAGTAGTATGCTACTGCAGATTGAAGGATGGCATCTAGACAATTTGCTGGGCTGACATAATCAGGCCTGATGAATAAATGCCTTCAATCTGGTGCAACATTGAACAAGGGTAGAATGATGAGAAGGTGGAGTGAGACCTCCAAAGGGCAGCTTTGATGATATATCTGGAGAGGAATAGTTAATAAAGGCCCAATATGCAGCAAGTTTCAACTTTATGTGCTTTAATTTGCATGAAGGAATGATCTCGCTCAGTAAGAGATTGTAACCGCTTATGATGGTCAAACTAATCCAGGGCCCTGGGTGGCCGAGTGGTCTAAGGCACTCGCCTTTACAGACCACTGACATCTCACCTCTGTCCACGTGGGTTTTCAAGTCTTGGCCTGGCCAATGTGGGTCTGTAAGAAAGCTTGCCAGTAGCTTACCATGGATCAGTAGTTCTTCCTGGGGTCTTCATCTACCAAATATACTGGCCGCCATGTAAAACCAATCATGTGCTGAAAAATGATGTTAACATAGAGGCGTGTGGTATTACTGGTATACCAGTACCAAATACCAAATATACTGGCTGCAATAACTAGTTTCACTGGTATCAACTGGTGTTATAAATCCGGTACATCTAAACATTATACATCAGTATAACTTCTATAAACCATTTATTAACACTTTTGGTTGATTATATTCAATATTAAATAAAAATAAAAAAATGATTACTGTTTTATTGGGATGTGTCCACTTGATAGGATTATCACCTCAGGGCTGAGCAAATCCCATAGCCCGACGTCCCGAACTAGTAATTTTTGAAGTCGGGCAAGTACAATTTACCAAGTCGCTAGTCCGGGACAAGTGCTTTTTAAAAAAAGTCGGGCTAGTCCTTATTTTCGTGCTTTATTCACTATATCTACCTTTATTTGGCCAATCAGGCTCCGGGCGTACTGAATATTTGATTCTACCCCTCTTCGTGTATACATTTACATCCTGTTACCGCTTGACTGCATATTGGGCTAAGCGACCACATTATTGGCAAATCAAAACACGTCAAATAAAACAAAGCCAGTATGATCAATTAGTAGTGTTTTAAGTGGCTTTGTTGCATTGAATTTACTCAAGCCAGATTTTCACGAGCGGCTCACATTGATTTTAATCCAGCGAGTCAGTGTAATTAAATTAATGAGAGGTACTGTACCAACATCAGTGTTGGTTTCTTTTATGAACTGATTAAATGACAGTAATGATTCTTTAATTTTTAATTGATTATACAGATGATTAACTTCCACGTGCGATATTGTGTTTGAAGCGAAACAATTACGCTAATTAATGAGCTGTCTCTGTTCGTAATTAAAAGAGAAAATGTATGTTATGATCACTTTAGAAGTAGTTGTCAAACAAGCTGATAGTTACTCTGTGGATAAAATGAGTTTGCTAAATTATGTTCGCTAGGAAGGTAATAATGGCGATTCGGAGAAGGAAAATTTGTTTGAAAGTGGAGGGATAAAACGTACGACTGATACTGAGTGTGCGGTAGCTATTTCTCCAAAGAGACATAAGCAACAATCTGTGATGGCAAAAAATGTCAAATATGACACTACTAAGAGACAGAGAATTCTTGGAACACTCTTAGTTTGAATACTCCACCTAGTCTCAGTCAATTATGCAAACTATTAGAAATCATATTTGTTATAAGCCCATCCACTGCTGAGTGTGAACGAGGATTTAGTTCAATGAACTTAATCAAGACTTCTTTAAGGAATTCCTTAAACCAAAAGAGTTTACAAATGCTAATGAACATTTCTGCAAATGGACCAGAGCTTGAGGACTTCAACCCAGACACAGCTATCAACTGCTGGCTTAGTGCTGGTGCAGGTGGCAGACATATACACTGTACATGGACATTTTTTCAAATCCATCAGCTAAAACATATATACATGAACCTGAAGAAGCCAAATGTATAACAACAAATGTTTTTGAAAAATTAAACTCTTTTAAGAAATAATTATGTTGTATATTATTTCGTTTGTTTTTTCTATGGATTAAGTACATACATCTCATCAAATCTCGGCAAGTGATTACCATTTTGGGACCAGTGAAAAGTAAGGTGGGACTAGTGAAGAGTAAGGTGGGACTAGTGAAGAGGAAGGTGGGACTAGTGAATTTTCTGAAACCACTTGTCCTGGACTAGTGGTTAAAAAAAAAATTTGCTCAGCCCTGCACCTGGTAAAAATATTAATAAAGCAAAACTAATAAATACAAACTTTGGCAGATGTGGATCCACGATTTTCTAAGTGTGGGCACGCATTATTGTTCTTTCACGAATATGTTAAACATATAATATCTTTGCTAAAAATTCTCCAGGTTATTCAGTAATTTTTATCAAGTTTAGAAGGAGAATTTACTTAATGTCTTCTCATGATTTCATAACATGGTAGTACGGATTTTTTTTTTAAAGCATGTGCAGGTCTCATTGTTACATTGCAGTGCACTACATTCAATCCTGTTTGTAGACCTCGTCCAAAAATGCCCACGTACTTTAACATTGATTTTGCAATGTGTATTTCTTGGGGCATGTATATAATGACCTTCCAAGGAATATGGATGTATGAGGATTGAAATAAAGTGAATAACCACCTTTTAAAGGTATATGTAGTCAAATTCTAGAAAATTACTCTTTACTTAAACGGTCGGTACTGAACACCTACATGACCTGTATGACTCATATTTTAACTGGATACTAAAAATCATGCACAGATGTGCTAAACATAAAGAAACCTTAAAAATGATAACAAAATATGAAATGATTGTTGACGAAGGACATTATATTCATATTACTATTATATAAATCGTGGACCAACCTAGTGATAGGCAGAGTAGGTAATGGGCCGATTTGGGTAGTTCGATTTCGTTATGGGCCGAGAACGTTAGTGGACCGATATTGCTATAGGCCGAGCAGTCCTTGGAAGTATGTTTCAGATCGAGGCTACAATCTCACTTCATTTGGAAGAACGCAATTTCGTGTCCTGACCTAGATTAGAGTGGAAGCGACCTCGCGAGTATAACTTTTGTTATGATTTAGGTAACTGATTACGGTAAATGACTGTAACATAATTATCCTGGCAAATTTAGTAACTGGCGAGAAAAGCAGCGACAAACGTTAAAATAAATGATCCGTTACTGTCGCACGCACTGTACTAACCAAAGTCCTGGCGAGTTTTCTCCCTAATCATTTCCGTAACATATATAGACCCCACCCCCACTCTTTCTACTCCAGTTATGGCCCAAATCAGTGTGTGGCCGATGGTGACAGATACTTTATGCCAAGGCCACTTCAAGGGTGCTGACTGAAAAGCAATTGATGCCAACAAAATTCTACTCCGTTATTCTTACGTTTTGTCGATCAATTTGATAAAATAAAAATATTTAATACTCTCAAGTTGACATTAAATTAAATTATGCATTATGCTGTCAACAATGATGGAAATAATGATGAAAAATATATATTTTACCCGCCCGACTCGCAGAAAACACTCGCACCGTCGTCATTGTTTATGGTGCTGAAGAGTCACAAAGGGAAATAATTATGGTAAATTATCGAATATGACTAAATTCCGGAAAGGCGCAAGACCGAAAAGACACGAAATATGGCAAACAGACAGAAATGCAAAGAGGCGAAGAGATACAAAAGAGCTCGAAAAGAGGTACTTAAGATGCAAAAAGATGTTTCTGAGACTACAAGAGAACTATAGATGACCAAATGATGCAAAGAAATTTAAAAATCAGCTAAGATTATGTAGTGTCAATCGAAGAGGCGAAAAGAGGACCAAACAAGGCGAAAAGGGACCTGACAAGACAAAGTAGACAAGAGAGAAAAACAAACAAAAAGAAACAAACCAGATGCCTTATATAGCTCAACTGGCAATACATAACTTAACAGTTGACCATTTCACAAAGCAGGCTTGTGTAATATTGTCGGAACAAATCCTATGTAAACTATGTCGCGAACTTTATATCATGTTGATTTTACAGACACACACACACACACACACACACACACACACACACATTTATATATATATATATATATATAAAAAGATAAAGGCATAATTAATATACAGTCTCTTTCCCATAATCGAAGTCATCCATGATTTTGATGATATAAACTCATTTATCAAGTTTTAAAGAAACTGAGTCAGAAATATAGTCTCTATATATAAAGAGGTAACGAGCACAGTCAATCAGTTCTAAAATATCTCATTAATATGCGCTGAAAAATGTCTAAGACAATAATAATATAAGCTGAACAGGGGCGATCCTAAAATATGGCTTAGGTGGGGAGTATAAACAAGTAGGCAAGGAGTCTGTGGGATGGAACACCTAGTGAGTGCCCCAGAAGCTCATACATAGTAAGTGTTACCAGGACATATTTCAACTCATTGTTAGGAGGGAGTGGGTGAGGGAGGATGTGGCGCCTGCTCCGTAGCACCCACTCCCCCTTCCCCCATTTCGGGATCAGTCCCTCCTTGAGATGGAGCAATCAGGAAGGTTTTTGCAGGTCTGAGACCTGCTACCTAAAATTTTAGCCATTGTTTCCAATTTTTAGTAATTTTTTCAAACATTTAATAAAAAACACTTTTCCAAATGTATTTTCACAAAATATTTTCTGCTTTAGCTATTTCGTCAGACTTTTAGGCCATTTTCCTTACTATTTGCTAGATTTATTAAAAGATTACACATAAACAAAAGTTTTTAAATACCTTTTCATCCAATTTGGTTTGTAAACTTTTACCTAATTTGTATGGAGTTTAGGTACATTTTTGTAAGTCCTTTGCGCAAGGCCACTGGTTGCCAACATTTTACTAAGATACCCGAGGTCACTGTTCGCCAAAATTTATTTAAGAAACCTGTGGCTACTGGTCGTCAAAATAGTTCTGATAACAACGAAACCCAAAGTCACTGGTCGCCAAAAAACTTACTAAGAAACCCGAAGCCACTGGTGGCCAAAAATAGCTGTTATAAGAACAAAACTTGAAGCCACTGGTCGCCAAAATTTAAGGACTCCCCTGGCCCCAGACCATTTTCTAACAGGACCACCTTAAAAAATATAGGACAAAAAATCAGCGCCTATCTCGCAAATTTACTAGAAAGGAAAAAACAAAACAAAGCAAACGAACAAAAATAGTTGTACACCTTACACTAGTCTTGCAACCAGTTTGATACTGATGATTCACTGAACAGATATAGGTCACAGTGAGATATGACATTTTGGCAAATCAATTAAACTCGGCCGTATGGTGTGAAAAAGCTGGATGTAGAACAAATTGTAGGAATTTATATCCTAGAGACGGGTTAGCAACACCATTAGATAAGTTTCACATGTACTTTCAAATAAGAAAACCGCTGTCTGAATGCTCAATACCATGACCATATGATCAATATGTAATCAGCAAATAACAACATAGATCTAAAAGAATTTAATGTAATTTGTAATAACTTTAATATCCCACCACATCATAGATGGAGATATCTAAAAGGGAAGAATTTAAGTATTGTTAGTCATGTACAACCTATTACAAACTAGAGAGTGACATGACTGAAGATGAGATAAGAAGACAGGAAATATATGAACTAGACCTTGGTGAAATAGAAGATAGTGGACAAACTTGAGCAATACAGCTCACAAACAATGAAAAAAGAAGAAATAGGATGGACTTATTTATCCCTATGAGTTAGCAGCGGACTCACAGTTGAATGAATAATACGTCTAAATCAGAGTATTAGATCATATGTGATTTCTATTTCATGTGGCCAAGTACAAAATAGAAAATCTATTACTGGGTCTGAATACACTGTTCAAAATACCGTTAAAAATGTTTGAATATTCAATATTAGGTGAACAAGGATTTGACACAGATGACAATATTATATTAAGATTTCAACAATATGTATCAGATTCAAAAGTTAGACCAAACTATGCAGTTGGTGGGGATGGCATATATGTGATATCCAGTGACATGATGATGAAAATGGATAGTATAAAGAGTTATGTATATTGAATTTATAATATGTGTCCATGATTGTAAGTGATACTTTAGTCAGATTATGGTCATTTTGCAAACAACATGTTTACATAGCATTTGAGTTTAAGGCCGGTTTTGTTAGCAGCTGGACTGTTATATCCATGTCTTGTTGTGACTAAAGTCAAGTACACAAAGTAATTATCCATTAGAATTACTCATTTTGTGATGTGACATAGGTCATGTAGGCAAGTGTATTTATATACAACTTTTGGTAAACAAATTCATTCATATTCTAGAATTTCGGTTCTAAAAGATCAGTCTGTAAGGAATCTGTTTTAGTTGTGTTGTTGAAATTCGTTGCTTGCAGTTGTGAAAACCAGATATAATTCAGAGAGAGAGAAGTTAATTATTTAAAATATTCACTGGAAATACTAAAGTGCTCATAGATTTTATAACTTTTTGGGATTGATGTGAATTCATTGAAAACATTCCGGATTACATCATTGTGGTACATCAGGAAATTCAAGACTTGTGGTACATCAGGACATTCAAAGCTATTGGAATTCATTCGGAGCATTCCGTATTTTTGGACTTGTGATTAGGACACTTAGGATTATTTGAACTTTAATTTACGTTATTGTAAGTGTCTTCTGAATTTTCACCTTAATTGTCTAGAAATAAATTGCTTGTTGATTTTACTTATAGTGTTGGTTTCATTTTCTTTCAGTTATGTATTTTTAAGACCTAGAGTCGTAACAAAAAATTATAATAATAATTTAGTGATTGGATTAATTTAAAACTAGGAGCAAATCCTGATGTAAATTCCAAGGTGGCAGAAGTTGATAAACCATCTGTAATAATTGATAATACTTCTAAGAATTATGTAGACAAACTTGTAACTAATATTACTTATAATATAGATCACGAAACAAATAAATATGCTTTTATTATTATGTCTATGCTTGCAGGACCTAGTGCACTTTACTTTTTGAAATAAGTTTACATAATAACTACCTTGTTAATTTATTAGCTAACAGATTAATATAAAATCATTTTTGTTACAACAAATAAACCTTTTATCACAATTACAAAGAACAAGGTAATTAATGCAAGAATTAAGAAAATGGCATTATCTCTTATAAAAAAGATACTTTCCAGGCCGATGTTAAAAGTAAGCTTATTACCTTACCAGTGATACCAGGCGATCTCATGCCTTTTTTGAAGATAAGTTTAAAAAATATTCATATTCAGCAATCTTTTTAAATCTTTTTTTGTTGTTGTTGAATTTATCAATGAATGCGCCATCAATGCTGTTTCTATCTCCACCGCCTTCACTCCGTCGACAGAGTGAAGTTATTAGTCACAGATCCAGATTCTCTATGCATAAGTGTTGAAACAGGCAACATTTATAATGATATGAGACAAAATATACAGTTTTACGACACAAGAGATTAAACAAATTATAACATATATGTAATACCATTAGCTAGCAAGAAAGTTACTAGATTGTTTAAAGATGAGACAAATGCAAGAATTGTGTGGTCTTTGAAGTAAGCTATATGCTGTTAGGATTGACATAGTACAAAGAAGCATGCAAGGACACACAGAAATTGGTTGTTAAAAAGACTCTCAAAAAAGATATGTACAAAGATTGTTTGTTTAGCCAAACTATAAATCACCAAGAAATTAATTTAATTAGATCATACAATCATGAAATATACAATATCATAA
The DNA here is from genome assembly GCA_029931535.1 of Margaritifera margaritifera. Classification (NCBI taxonomy): domain Eukaryota; kingdom Metazoa; phylum Mollusca; class Bivalvia; order Unionida; family Margaritiferidae; genus Margaritifera; species Margaritifera margaritifera. The sequence goes on along the minus strand of JAQPZY010001546.1, from coordinate 1,943,759 downwards.
TTCAATAACTTTGTTCTTTCACCATATGATGATAAGCATTATTTAGTTGATAATGCAAATACTTTACCTTATGGCTAGTTAATATAATCTGCTTCTACCCTGTAATAAAACGGATATTCCAGCCTCATTTAAAGATTATTTATTTGCCTTCTTTAAACTTTTGGACTATTTCATTTTATAATAACGGTTAGTACTACATCATTTTCATTAAAATGCTTTCCATGGACTTTTATCTTTCGAGCCAATATAAACATTAGCTCCCATGACAACAGCAATACAAACATACCATAACATATCTATGTATACGAAGGTTGATAAAAATCACTCAGTTCGGGTTGTCTATGTATTTCTAAAGCGTCGTCTGGATTAGTAGAAGAATATAGATCAAACGTTTTACACAAATAATTTAAATACTGACTAACCAAACCTTGCTTATTTCCTTTTTTAATTTATGTAATCAAGTGTCTTTATTCTGCGCTCATTGAACACATTATTTCTCTTTCATCTTTAGATTCATCAGGATCAAATAAATTAAATAGAATCTTACTTCAAGTGGAAGCTAAACCATTAACAACTGCTTCTCCGATTATTACTGCTGCTCCGCCGATTTAATGATCGTAATGTTTTTAATGCAGTCTTTATTATCAAATTTTAACGTTATAACACTATGAATATTATCTTCAAACTCATCAAACTGAAGAAAAAAATCTAAATAATATTTTTGATTCTTATGTTCTATTATATTGTAATAACTGAATTCCTTCAGATATTTTTTCTTCATTATTTTTTTAAATTTATTAGTTAATGTGTAAGCACGTCTATTTATTATTTATTAACAATCCAATATCAAATTCAAAAAGATATGCAGTTTATATTTAAGTTTATAAGAACTGAATATAAACCCGATTTCTTTATTTGAACAATATATATTTGTACTCTAATTTGTGAATTAAATATACTAAAAAGCCAACTAAAGTTATTCTGTTACTTTCTTCGTATCTAGCATAAATATATGGGTCATAATTTGAAGCAGCAGACACCCCCATTCTCTTATATAATGAAAATCAAATAGCAATATACTTCTAGGTTGTTCATGATAAAATCTATTTAACCTTTTATTATGGTAAAGAATTTGTTCGCTTTGCTCTCTCGACACTTCTTTGATCTCTTCAACTGTAGTATTTATTAGAGTATTCCCATCTGAGTGTTTAATTTAGTTTTGAATTTCTCTTTGTCTTCTTCTAAAGACGTTCGAAGTAAACCATTTCTTTCACTTAATGCTAAAGTATGATTATGTGCTTGATTTGTAATTTTTTTTTTCAATTTCGTGTTTTTGTTGACGTATCTAGTGCTTTTATCTGATTATCTTTCTTTGAGTATTTTAAAATTAAATCACTGGGACGTCTTAAAGATATCACAGAGGGGTTAATGATGTCATTATTTTTTCAAAGGATAATGAATATCAGCTATGTCTTCTAACACATTGTTTTTTAAAACTCCAAATACTATGTTTAGATTTTTTTTATTCTATATTTTAATTTCTCAATTCCTCCAAGTAAATTTGTACTACAAGTTTTTCATTCGTCTTTACTTCGTTAAAATTACTTTTTTTAAAATTTACCATTAACATAATACAAAATTTTTAATTATCTGTAGGTTGGATGTTTATATTTATAATAAACCCGACTTATTTATTTTAATAACACAATAGTCTATGGAATCTATAATCTATATGGTTTAACTTGTATTCAACAAAATGTGATGGAGCATAGTCAAATCTATAAGTAGTAGCTCTATCTGTGGTGTTGTGAGACCAAAGAACATAAAGAGAGAGAGAGAGCGAGAGAGAGAGAGAGAGAGAGAATTATTTAACCACTTGATTATTCCGGAAGTGAATTCTAATTCGTCAGTACTTCCTTGTACCATGCCAATATTATTAACAAGTTCTTTGTTAATTATAATTTTGATATTTTAGTTCCTTCACTTCAGGAATAATCATATGGTTAAATAATTGTGTGTGTGTGTGTGTGTTCTTTGGTGTTACAACACCACAAATAGTAATTAAATAATTAAATAATTTTGATATTTTAGCTCCTTCACTTCCTGAATAATCATATGCTTCTTTGGTGTCACAACACCACAAATAGTAATTAAATAATAAAATAATTGTGATATTTTAGCTCCTTCACTTCCGGAATAATCATATGGTTCTTTTCTTGTATTACCGTATTACCCATAATAAAACCTTTATACTTCCAGGTAGTTTATCGTCAAATTTATCTAACCTTGTATTATGACCATTCAACCTTATATTAATTGTATCAATTGCAAGAGTCTTTACTCCCATATCTCGCTTTATTTTAGATAATGATTTCTTTATTTCAGATTGAGCTAAATCAATTTTGTTTTTCACATAAAGCTTAAGTAATTTTATCTATGTTATTTTTAATTTCTTTTCAATTTCGTCTGTTTCTGTTATCATTTGTTCTCCGTCATTAAAATCTCTTCTTAATCGTGAAACACATTTTAATCTAATTCGTCAGTACTTCCTTGTACCATGCCAATATTATTAACAAGTTCTTTATCTGTATTGTTATGACTCTATGGTCTAGAAAAATGTAACAGAAAGAAAGTGAAACCAACAAATCAAGTAAAAATCAACAAGCATTTTATTTCTAGATAATTAAAATGAAAAATCAAAAAGACACTTACAGTAATGTGTATTAAAATCCAAATAATCCAATAAGAATGAGTGTTCTAATCACAAATCCTAAATATAGAATGTTCCGAATTCACGGCTGTATCCTTGAATATTATGATGTGCCAATGGTCTTCAAAGTCCTGACGTACTAGTAGTCTTTAATGTGATGATGTCAAAATGAAGTACTCCAAAATATCTCTGAATAAGTTCACATATATTCCAAAATCATAAATTAAAAATCCAAAATCCAAAAGTTTATGAGCACTGTTATAATCCAATGAATATTAAATATAATTCCTCTCTCAGAATTTTGAATTACTTTTCACAACTGTAATAGCTCTTTACAAGACTGATAGTAATGTCGAAACTGAAAAACTGTCCACTAAACATGGCATATATAAAGATTGGTCACATGACAGAATATTCTAGAATAATAAATGTACGTGTGACCATTGCCAGGTAACTCCAAAGGTATTTCCAGTTTTATTTGTAAACAAAATCAACCTTGACCTCAAATTTGGTAAACATTTTGTTGATCAAAACTATCCTTTAGCTCAAATCTGAAGTAAACAACCTAATTCAAGGACACTAGTTAAACATTTTTTTTTCCTGATAAACAAAATTAAGATTTAAGCAAATATTAAAGTCAAGAAACATTTATAATTTCCTAAAATATCTATAATATTATATAAACGTCATACATAACAGTATATACTTAACTATCTGGTAGAACTTGTTCTATTCCAGCAGATAGTTAATTTTTGAGAGTCACTAAGTCCTGTTCTCTTAAATATTTAATTTTATTGCCCAAAACTGAAATACATCTAGTCGTACTTTCACGCACATTAACCTTATTATTTAAGTCCTCTATCTTTCTTTTGACTTTTGCAAAGTCATTCTTCCTCTGTAACTGTGAATGATTATTATTAACAGCTGTCACTTTATCTTCCAACATTTTGCATCAGCTTTAAAGTCCTTGACTAACTTGTATATTCTCCATCATTTTTTTTCTTCTCATCGTTTAATTCTTTCTACGACTTTTGAAGTTGTGATTGTAATGTATTATAATTTTCTAGAGACTTCCTTATTTCCTCTACGTCACTCTCCAAGGCTAATATATCCACATATATCCTTTGTTCACTTGGCTGTAATAATTGCTGTATGTTTTCTACAGGTTTTATGTTTATTTCGGCTTTAACAGTTTGTAAAGCTTGTAAAGCAACAGATAGAGTAATTAGTCTCTTGGTAAATAAATCTTGAGTATCTGAAATCTTTTTCTTGTTATCATCTATTTGTTTTTTCAGTTCTGTGATTTCTATAGATTTTTCTTTGATACTCTCATCCTCAGCTGTGAATATATTATTAACTTCTTCTCTCCATATTTATATAGATTTAAAATTATTGTCCTTCAAAGTCTTATGTATTTGAGCATCAACACGTTTATTTGTACACAACCTTTATTACCTGCATCTTATTTTTCTATCGGATCTACCAAATTTGTAATATGATTGTTCAAGTCATTGTTTAGTAATTACCTTAGTGCTTCATATTTCTAATTTTTCTTTATGAATTTAAAGCTAAAATCAAATCACTAGGACATATTAAACATGTTTCTGTCATTTATTTAATGTGAATAGCAAACTGAGTTACCTTTGCCTGAGTTTTACATACCGTGCAAGATTCGTTAATTCACTTACAGTTTGCGAGTTACACAAGCTACACGATTGCAAATTAATTTTTCCAAGATATTCTAAAGATATATGTAATTGGCATGCCATTAAAATCTATTAGTTTAGAATCTTTATCTTTAATGCTAATATTAAATCTGTTTATAGTGCCTCTTTGTAACTTCTTATATGGGCTATTAATATAGTATTATATAAAATCACCGTGAAATACATTTTTAATAGGTAAAGACTCTAACAAAGCAGTGTTGGAACTATTACAACAATTCCTTGTATTGTTTAGTTTATCAAAGAAATGATACAAGTTTTTAGACTTTAAAAATCCCCAAACTGTACCCGATTTGTTAGATGTATTTATAGATCTCTATTAAATTATAATACTTTAGAGTTATTTCTGTCATTCAGTATCCAAATTCACTGTCGCCATTAGCAGTCATTCCTTCTTGACTTTTTCATGTACATTTCAAGATTACAGAAACCATCAGGTATTGATAGGGTCTCGTTTTAATTTTTATCGGTTATATACCAGAATATACTGTTTTCCTGATAATTTGAAATATTGCAATAATCAACTACAAAATCTATTATATTTGACAAAATGCATAATTTACAATCTCTGTTATTAATGGGATTTGAAAAATATATTTTTTCTTTAGACTGTCTTTCCACATTAACGTAACTTGGCTACGTCATTTACTTAAATAAAATCCTAGTGAAGAAGTCCTAGCGCAGTCCAAGATGCACTGTCCTCGTAAAGCACAGTCCTGTGAAACTGTCATCTTACATTTTTGATACTATTGGTTATATTCAGTTTCATATTAAGTTGATCATTTCATTAATGCTTATTGCTTTACTCATGATTTCATCAATAGTATTCAACTTAGTTATAGCAGAGGTTTTAATCTTACAGTGTTTTAAAACTTTATTATATACCAGCTTGTATTTTAAAGCTTTTGCTACAAACCATGGACAAGTTGCACCAAATGCTGTAAAAAACTAGAGGTCTAACAAGTCATTTAGAACAGGCCACTGCAACTCCCAAAGTAGCAGTTGCAATGCCCATTCCACACGAAACACTTGCCATACCAACCTCTACAAAGTTTAAAAACTTGTATGCTGTTTAATACTTTTTTCGTACACCTCTATAATGTGATATATCTTTATCTAATTCATTTTTAAATGCATTAATTTTCATCAACCTAAAATCAACTTCATGGGTATTGGTTATTTCCATTTAACTACTTTATTATTTTGTCTGGTAGTATATTTTCTACTATTAGATGGTCAATCATACACTAACTCAAAGAAATTGAAATAAACAATTTTAGTACTTCTTCCATACCCATATTAGTCGAGAAATTTGTTCTAAAACTAAATGACTTCTTTACAAGCATACTGTAACTTACTGTACGAGTTGAGTTTTACGCTGCATGGTAAATAGTGTTAATTATGTTGTTCATTTTGCTTACCATTTACTAATATAAATTTTATTAAATTTACTAATGACATCATTATTAATCTATATAATTTCTGGAAATATATTTACTTTATTTGGCACTTTGGAGGATACCTTAGTAGTCCCTGTCACTGATTCTATCTCTGGTAATTTAGGAACTTTTAATTTTTCTTTAGTTTCATTTTTAAGAACTTGTTTGTTTCTTTCCATTAATCTGTAAGTAAATTAAAGATTTACAAAATAGTTATTCAAGTTATTTTCAGGTTACCTTCAAGTTATTTCAAGTTACAAATATCTTAAATAGTCACTGACTTTGTTTTTTTTCTTTTTCTTCTCACTCCTGAAGCAGTCCTGGTGTCTTCTTTGCTCACTTTGATTTTGAAAATTAATGTGCCTGAAAGTTATCGACCTAGCACTTAATACTGAAATTGGTAAACCTTAAAGATATAAACCTACTAAAGTATCAAATTTCGTTTGTTGTTAAGTAGTCATCTTTCAACTGCAATTCATTTAAGTTAACAACTGAAAGAAATTTACTCATCAAATATGTCACTCCTAGTATTATTGCATCGGACAATGACTTTGACACTGACCAAGTATTTACAAGAATTTAATATGCTTTTTTAGTTCGTTTTTAATATTTTTTTTTATACAACTCCTTATTGGTTAAGTGTTTACCAGTTATTTCCTTGTATGTTCCATTTACTATACTAATTCTTAATTCCTGTTTGTAGGCTTCTGACATTTCGTCTTCATATGTGAAGCAGTCCTCACGGCTTAAACATCAGTTCCGATGTCCAGTCCCATTAAATCTTGCTTAGATTCTGAAAAACCTAATTATTTTTCAAGTTGATTTTTATTCATTTAAATAGTGTACAATGGTGGCACATGGCTTTTGTTATATGGTTGAAGAACTTCCTAAAGAATCTGATGATATTCCTAAGGATGATCCTACTCCTGATACTAATAACACACGTCATCATTATAACAGTTCAGAAAAAAGTTGTTATCTATTCAAATATGTTTTTAAAATAAGTAAAAAGAGTATAAGTTACATAAACCTCATTTTTAAATATATGTAACACATTGTATTATGACGAACTTGGTATACCTGATGTTCAACTTTCTAAGGTTGATCCCTCTCCATTATTTTAATTTAACTATATAGCCAGTAAAAAAGGCGGAAGTGCATTTTTGCAATCAAAAGGTTGAATTCTTTTAGGAAGTATATGGACTAAGGCCGAAGAAAATCCATCAACAGAAATGAGTACACTGAAAGATAATACAATTAGTTAACAGAAAACATATAGTGTTACTGAATCAGATTTGTTACATGTTATAGCAGAACTAAATGAAAATTTAAGCAAGTGAAATACTGATTCTATGAAAACTCAAAAACTTTACAAAATGACCTAAAAATGGTAATGCTCTTAGATTGTATACTGATCTAGAATAAAGAAAATTAAGAGACTGTTCTTGATGTTGTAAATTCAAAAATATTATCAATGAAAACAGACCTTAATTTGAAGGAAAGCAATATAAAGAAAATAAAAAAAACCCCCAACATATTGCTAAGAAAAAGATCCAACTAAAAAAAGCTAAATGAAATGATTGATTACAAAGGTATGAACGTCAAAGAGTGCATATAGTTGGCCAATTAACAGAAATAGAAAATAACTTTAGAGAAACTATTAATAACATGAAGTCAAACATTAAAGAAAAGTTACCATTATGTGAAAGGTTAAAATGGATGTTCAAAGAAAAAGGTGTAACAATTGCTATTTCTACAACTGTTGATATTATAGCAACAACAACTTTTGTCCTAACCATAGCAAATTTTGTAAAAGGACCAATGGTAGTGGAGGTGGTGTCATCAGTAATAATGGATTCATTTATAAATGTTAAAAAAGTTTGAAAACTATTGCTGAATATGTTTTAGTTAGTTAAAAAAGGAGCAGCAGCAGTGCCTGGTATAATTGGTAGTATAGTAAACTTTCTTTTAACATTGACCGGAAAAATTTATTTCTTTAATAGCTGATAAAGCCATTTTGTTAATTCTTTAATTAGCCTTTTCTTTGCACTAAAAGGTTTATTTTAAGTAAAAGAAAAAGGATTAGAGATTAATCTATTAACTAGCTAGTTGATCTATTCAAAAAGTAAATTGAACCAGTTCATGCAAGCATAGACATAATAAAAAATACCTATTTGTTTCATGATCTATAATATTAGTTGTAGGTTTGTCTTTATAATTCTTATTATATTATCATCTGTGTTGTATGTCTGCTGACAAAATTATTACAGGTGGCTGTTTAACTTCTGCAACCTTTATATTTACATCAGGCTTTATTTCTGTTTAAATGAATTTAATGACTTTAGTAAATTATTATTACAACAACCTTTCTTTACTATCCATTATCATTACCATATCATTGGGTATAAACAACCAACTGAATAGTTGAGTCTAGTCTAGTCTAAGTTTTGAATCTGAAATATATTGTTGAAATCTTAATGTAATGTGTTCTTTTGTGTAAAAACCTTGTTCACCTAAAATTATATACCGGGTATTCAAACATATTTTTAAATGGTGTTTTGAACAGTATATTCAGACACTGTAATATATTGCCTATTTTGTGCTTGACCACCTGAAAAATAAATCAAATATGATCTAATACTCTGATTTAGATGCGCTATTCCTTCGGCTGTTAGTCTGATGCTAACTCGTAGAAAGAAATAAGTCCTCCCATTTCTTCTTCTGGCGTCATTTTAAGTTTATACTGATCATTACTGTATCAGATCCATCATCCTCTTATTCCACCATCTGTCTGGTTTATATAATTCCTGTCTTCTTACTTCATCTTCAGTCATGTCCCTCTCTATTCTGTAATAAGTTATAGGCCCATGAACATGAAGACTCTTCCCTTTGACATCTCGAATCATGATGTGGTGGGATATTAATGTTATTACAAGTCAGTGGTGTATCCAGAAATATTGTTTGTGTGTGGGGCTAAACAAGTAGGCAAGGGGTCTGTGGAATGGAACCCCTAGGTTCTTTTGCGCTCAATTTTATGTGGGGGTTTTTTTTGGGGGGGGGGAGGCTGGGGGGGGGGGCAATTTCAGTTAAATTGTTTCAGATCTATGTTGTTATTAGTTGGATTACATGCCTGATCATGTTAATGGTACTGAGCATTCAGACACAACTTTTCTTATCTGAAAGTACATGTAAATAATATATATCAGTGTTACTAACTCATCTCCAAGATACAAATTCCTACAACTTATTCCACATCTTGCTGTTGCACACCATACTGCCCAGTTCAACTCATTTTGCCAAAATGTCGTATCACAATGTGTCTTATATCTGTTCAGTGAATCATCAGTATGAAATGTTAAAGCGTATTTATCAAAAATATTTAATGACTTGTATTTAAAATAGACATATTCTGTAAAATATATCTCTATCTTGTTACATAGATCTGCAATTCCTGTATCAGCTTGTATACTTAAATTGGTTGCAGGACAAGTGTAAGGTGTGCTACTCCAGATTTTTTTAAAATCTGGATTCCATGATTTATTTATTTGAAATTTGGAGATAGGCACCGACTTTTTATCCTCTATTTTTTGGGCTGGCCCTGTGATAAAAATGTATGTGACCTGGGCCTGTGGGTTTAGTGGCCAGAAGAGTCGTACAATTTTAGGAACCAGTGGTCTTGTTTTTTTATAGTAAAATTTGGGTACCCATTGGCCTTGTTTTGTTTAGTAAAATTCTGATGACTAGTGACCTCGTTTTAAGAAAAAAAAAACCAAGTGAACAGTGGTCTGGCCTTGCTTATTTTAAATAACATTTTGGTGATCAGTGGCCTAGGTCTTTTTAAGTAAAATTTTGGCCTATGTTTTTTAAGTAAATGTTTGATGACCAGTGACCTTGTTTTTTTTAGTAAGATTTTGGCGATTGGTGGCATTGGCTTTTGCAGTAAAATTTTGCAATGATGGCTGATTCGTATCAAATAATGGGCCGATTCAGACCAAAAGCCAGGCTGATTCAAACCATGTGAAATATTACATAATAAAGACAAACAATGAAACGCACATACATGTTTTATTTTAGTAGTTATTCCTGTTTGTGCAAACAGAGTTTATTATTATAATTAATACGAGGTCCAAAAGATTCGCAGAATATAAAAGTCTGACCCCAGTTTCGTTGTTTAGTATACAAGTTTTATTATAGTACCACAGTGTATTAGAATATTATACAATATACGATCTAGAGAGGATATTTGCTTGAAACGAGTGAATAACGGATATATATTTCATCTCGTGGGTGAAAAACTCAGTATTTTCACGAGTGGCTCCGTTATTCCCTCAGAGCAAGCAAATATTCTTTTTATTTTATGCTCAAGCGTATTCTCTAGCAATTTGTATAAGCCACTGAAGTAGCTGATTTATTGCTGTATCCCACGCGATAATGTCAGCGGTTTACCATTTATGTTCTGCTCTGTTTTGTGTATATTTGCACATAAAATATCAGTAGTTACATAATGCTCCTTCCTAATTCAAGGTAAAACAGCAGATAAAGATAAAATGCTGGATTTGAACCCAGTTCGCCTGAATGCGAGACGGCCATCTTAACCTTTACACCACGCAAGCGTCTTTCAAAATAGAAGTTTTAAATTTCATACTCATAATGTTATCAATGTCTATTGAAGGCCAGTGAAAAAATATCATATTTTTTCACCCCAGTGGAAAAATATGATATTTTTCACTGCAGTGAAATATCACAATTATTTCACTAGGAAAATCCAGTAATTCACTGCCTGGCATAAAATAAAATGATAAATTCTACATAAATCTAATAAAAGCATTAACATACTCAGACCAATACATGTTACTGCATGGGCCCTGCTTTTGCGATCTTTTTCAGTGTTAGTAATTGTATTATTTCTCAATAAAATAAAGTAAACTATTTCATTTTTGCACAAAATTAAATGAGCTGATTTTAAAATATTTCCCTAATAAAATGGCAATGCAAGATAAACAAGCTTACATTTTTTTCACTGGATTTTGTGAACAGAACGAAGCTATTATCTCACATATAATCAGGGTTTTTGTTTTGAACTGCTCAAATTACCTAGGAAATAATAAAAAATATCATATTTTAAACAACTGTAAATGTAACATTTACATCTAAGACGAAACTTAATAATATTTCACATGGTCCAAACAAGCCTGCTCCAAATCATCCTCCACCCAAATTTTGATGACCAGTGGCCTCAATGAGTGAAGGCTGATTCAGACCATATTATGTGCAGGTGAGCTAAAAATACATACAAATCCATGTCAGAGGATCCATCTCTGTAAGTACAGTAATCATAACCCCTAAATATTTAAATGTGACCTACATTTCACACTAAGAGGTTGAGTTAACAGCATAAACAAAAAATAATAATTGTCTTGTGATCTTGACCTTGAAGACAGAACCATTATGTGTTACAATACACACCCTGTAGGTATGATGTTAAAATGTATAAGCTTAATTACAAATATCTTCAACAACTTCAGAGTTGCAGTCCCAACACAGAAAGGACCTTGTAGACAGAACCATGACAGTGGTATGCAACACACTCATGAGTAATGATGTATAAGTGTTCCAAGTGTGATATCATTATACTCAGCAGCGAGTAATGATGCATAAGTGTTCGAAGTGTGATATCATTATACTCAGCAGCGAGTAATGATGCATAAGTGTTCCAAGTGTGATATCATTATACTCAGCAGCGAGTAATGATGCATAAGTGTCCCAAGTGTGATATCATTATACTCAGCAGCTTCCAAGTTACAACGTAAAGAATGTAAAATTTGATTGGTGACTTTGACCTTGAAGATGTGACTATGATGGTGATATGCATACACAAGTTTCATATCACTATCTGTGACAGCTTTGGAGTTATCTTCCAGACACAAATGTAATGGACAGCCAACATGATACACAGATGGATGTGGCGTGGTGGTGGTGGTGGTTGTGGTTATCGTTATCTAGAGGATGATCGACCTCGGTGTTATTGCCCAGATCGAGTAAATAATAATATAAATTGTGAAACTTATAGATGGAATGAATAGAGATCTGAGCAGATATATAGAACAGACTAAAACGAGCCCCCGTATATGAAATATAACAATTTAATCAATTACATAAGCAAACTGTGATAATGCATTACATTTGGAAGATACACTTCTTTTTGAAATAAATCATTCACCGAATTTTAAACACAAATATGATTATATAAATAGCTGATCTGTTTAAATGATAGAATTAATTCATCATAGAATCGAGTGAACAATCGAAGTCATTGCCTTGTACAGCTTCATAACCTAGTTTCTTCCGATTCACTCCAGCTTCACCATGCTGTTCAACTGGTTCCTTCGCTTTCTTCTCACTCTGACTATCTTGCCTCTGTCGGCCCTCAAACTTTGTGTGGGTAGGTCGATACGTAGGTATGTAGATACGTATGTACGTGGAATACGTCAGTGGATTACGTCAGTGGAGCTATTTCCCCTTTCAAAATAAACAGAGAAGCAACCTAAATCTTCTGTCAGATATCCTACTGGGAATAGATCATTACTCCACTCTCGTTATGTCAGATATCATCCTATCGGCAGTCAAACAGATACCAAAGGCTATCTGGTCAAGCCAAACACGGCAGGCCATAAACAAACAAACCTAGTTTCATAAGATTAATGTATTTCCTAACGGCTATTTCATCGCTGACTCACATTAACATCACACGAGACATAACAGTTCCGTTCTCGATTATACAAATGAATGAATGAAATTCATTACATGGCTTAACTACGTTAATTTCAGCGAATACACACATTCAAGTCTTTAACGTCCACGAAATCTCACTTCATGGCTTAACGACGTTCATTTCAGTCGATACGCACTTAAGTTTTTATCATACATGAAATCATCTAAGATCGGTGAATTCACACGGATTCTCATACTCATATCAACTAAAGTAATGCATGAAATTCTTAAAATACATGACTCCTATAACACTCAAGACAACAAATTCAAACAATCTGTCAAACTTATATATGAGATCATTGTTCGAATTCAGATAATGAACTCAAACACAGTTATACTCATATCAAGAAAATTGATCTACGAATTTATACAAATAAATTCATACAAATATAAGTAAATAAATTCAGGCATATAATTATATTGGTCTCAACGAATTACATGAGATTGACGCAAATACCTTGTGCTTTCAAGCCTTGCTCGCTTCTACCGCAAGAACTGTGTCCGTCAACTTTCCAGACATCCGGTCCCTTAGATAATTGTTTTACGAGATAATTTCTTGCAAATTCAATCTCGGAGTCTCTTATACTCTCACGGAAAAAACGTAGACTGGCTAAATTTTACGATGTGGCATATTAAAACTATGAAATTTCGTGTGGGAAACACGCCCCTTATTTAGCGTAGCCAATCAAGATTAAATATATCTACCGCCTTTTATAAATAAGCGCCAAAATTTGCGGTCATCCTGACCCTCTAGATTTCCAAATAACTGATTCTGGACAATCTCAACTCTGACATTTTCGATACAAAGATTGAGTTAACCTTTCCCCTTCCAGTTTGTCTGACTGTTAAATAAACGAATGCTTAATTAAAAATCGGTTCCTCTCACAACACAGACCTTAAAATCCTCGCAGCATAGCGATTTAATACGCACACTGTCCTCATAAATCTAATTAATTGTTCTCTGTCCAAGTTAAGGTTCTCTTTAGAGATCGACAGAAATTTGCACCCTTACAATGGATCGATAGGCCAATTTCAGTATACCCTTCCAAACTTCATTTGCAGGGATAAATGGATGGGTGGATAGATGGTTGGATAAAGTAAAGGTGACATTTGTCTTACGAGACACATAGCAGACATCCTTCTCCATATGATTTCCAGTCATTACATCATTGGTCTATAGACTGGTGAACTGGGCAGGTGGTCACCAGATACAGTGAAACCCTGCTATAACACAATGGTCAGGGTCCACAGAGTACCATCATGCTGTGTAATGTATTGTGCAATAGTGCGACAAGTCAGTGACGGCCTGTGACGACATCTTCCATGACTGCATTAATTCATTCAAGATGAGTACAGCTATCGGGATTGGGCACCCGCTATACGCCTCCCCAAGGGCTCGGATGTTTTCAGCTGCCTTGGAGAAGCTGGATTTCTGTGTCTTGTTTAGAAACCCGTCACATCTTAATCTCTTGGAGCATGCGGAGACCGTCCGGAAGTTTTCTATATGCGGTTTCGCTGCTTCCCAGTCCCATTTTCATGGCTTGGTCGTTGAGGTACGCCGACCCTTGTTATTTGGGCAATTACATCTGAGGCTGTTTCTGCGGAGTCTTTTTTGCCGTCGCTCTCGTTTCCGGCTGCATTGGCGGTGGTCCCTGATTTTTCGTCGCCGGCTGCGTCGCTACTGGTGTCTGCACATTTCTCCTCTCGGCCTCTAGTTTCCTTGTTACTTCTTGTGCCTCTTGCTTTCTTTTTTCTTCTTCCTTTCTCTCCTCCTCCCTTCCCTGCCTTGCCCCCTGTTGAACTGGTGTCGATGTTTTTGGCAGTGGAGATTGCATTCTAGCCTCGGGCAATTTCGAGGCTAGAAGTGGCGTAGTTATTGGAGGTGGAGGTACTGCTGGCCTGGGTTCCACGGGGGTGACGCTAGGTATCGGCTGAGTCTGCGCTAATCGCTGCTTCTGTTGATCCTGCGATTTTCCTCCATGGCCCGGTCTTCTTGGCTACTTCTACTGTTTCTATTGTCGTTGGAATCCTCCTCCCATATAAGCAGAAGAGTGATTCTTCTTGCTTGAGCCCGTAGACTCTACCCTGATGCAATCCTAAGCCCTGGATTGCGTGCAAGGCGCGGGGCGGTATCATCGCTTCCATCTCTAGTCACGTGATTGGCCAGCGACGATGGAGTCTAATGGTATTGTTCAGTTCAGTCATTTTCACTACCAGCCAAAGCAGTTACACATATTACATTAAAAATTCTTGTGAAAAATGAGCATACCACCTTCCCAGAAACGTATAATTACTCAGCGCCCATCTAGCCCCATGTTGGCCTGGTTACGAAAATCAGAAATTGGCGTCGTCAATAGTGGCAGTTATTCCGATTCCGATAGCGTCAGTATGATTTCCACAAAGAAAAAGATAAAGAAACGAAGGACGGGATTTAACGATGAATGAAATACGTTATACCCTTGAGTGGAAATTGCTGGATTGGATGGCTAGTTTTCCATATTGCTAAATTTTGGTTCAGATCTACTGGGGGGAGGGTATGTGTTGTAATATATTTTTTTAATAGTATTAACCAGTAGTTGTAGTTGCAATTGTTTCGTTCTTATTAAGTTGTGACGAGGAATAAAAGTTGCATTTTATTCACGAGTTCTTATTATGTTTACATAGTTTACTCCGAGCAAGAGAAATATAGTTTGGTCAGTAAACCTTATCTTAAGTGGGTGCTGCCCATATAATTTCTCCTTTATATTTTCTGTCTATCCAAGTAATAAATGGAACAATCTTTATCTTCCAGTTTTACCTATTTTGAAAAGATATAAATAAAAGTATTCCTTCATAAATATAACTTAAATAGTTTCATCCATATGCTTACTAATTATTCAGTAAAGTCATTTTTAATTTAATTTAAACTTTTGAACATTTTTTAAGATTTCTGACATTCATTCAGTGAAGAAATGAAACAATAACAAACAGTTTGATATATTGTTCTCAATGGAATGGAATATGTATTATCTTATTCTGTGATGATTATTTGAATACACATCACTGTCTTGACTCTTGAAGAATTTGTCCTAGGTAATTCACTTAATTATGATTCAGGTAGTTTTCTCTTTTTTGTACATCCATTAATAAATTTTATGTTCCATTTTGTTCAGATTGTGAAAGGTCATTCTCCTCAATGAATAGAATTAAGAGTGTTTTAAGGAACAGTTTGACTCAGAGGGTACTGAGCTACCTGATGACAATCAGTACTGAAGGACAATACTTAAAAGACTTCAAGTTTGATGTGGCAGTCAGTATACATGGCGAAAAGAAGAAAAGAAGTACATCATTTATTTAAATTAAGAAACAAATGAGATAGACATTAAGCCTTGTTATAACCCAGGTAAATAAAGGATACTATGTAAACATATACACTTCTTTTTTATTTCATTGATATTAATTTGTTTCACTTTTATGACGTTAACGCGCACTTTTTAAAACATTTTATGACCCTAACGCGCTTACCCAGATGCTATCAAAAATTTCTGGGGAGATCACTGCGGACAGCCAGTGTCAATAGACAAGGCATGGATCTCGCTTCGTCGTCTTGCAGATGCGAGAGCGAGTAGGAACAGAGTCTTGAGAACGAGGTCCTGAAAGGAGGCTTCGCTCAATGGTTCATAGGGGGATTTGGTTAAAGACCACAAAACACAAGAAAGATTCCATCTGGGCGTAAGAGATCGGGAGACGGGTCTCTGGAGCTCAAAGTACTTAATAAGATCAGCAAGGTACGAATCTGAACCAACTGCCGTGCCCTGAGAGAATTTAAGTGTGTTGGATATGGTAGCTCAATAGCCCTTGATAGTGGATACTGAACATCTTTTGGTCGCAAAAAGGAAAAAAAAAAGGAAATCAGCAACATAAGTTACAGAGGGGCAGATAGGATCAACATGTTTCGTACTACACCAATCACAGAAGATTCTCCACCTGGCATCATAGACCTTGGATGTAGAAGCTCTCATGACCTGAATGATGCAACTGGTAACTCGGCCAGAAAAATTGTTCTGTTAAAGAGATCGCTTGAGATGAGCCAAGCGTGAAGGTGGGGAATGTGTGGGCTGTTGTGGAGAAGGGATCCCAGGTGTTGAGACAGGAGATCCCTCTGGTATGGGTCGATCAATCTAACCCTAACCCTAACAGGTCTAGCAGATCGTTGAACCATGATCGGTGGGGCCACAGTGGGGCAATGGGATTGATCTTCGCAGTCCAAGTTCGGATTTTTTGGAGACCTTGAGGTAGCAGTTGGAATGGTGAGAAGGCGTATGCGAAAAGCCGATCCCACCGGAAGCTGAATGCGTCCACTGCCCATGCTCTCTGGTCCGGGACCGGAGATACGTAAAAGGGAAGTCTGTTGTTAACCCTGGTCGCAAACAGGTCCACTAGGGGTCTTTTCCAGAGTGTGAATAGGGACTCTGTTATGAAGCGATGAAGAGACCATTCTGTGAGGACGGTTCGACCTGTCCTGGCTGTCCACTAATACGTTCTTCTTGCCCGGAATGTGGCGAACGGATTGTGATATCCTCTGAGGCTGCCCACAGGAGGAGGTTCCAGACCTCCATGCAAAAAGAAGGAGCAAGTGGGCCTCCCTGATGTCGTTGATACGCTACGACGGACATGTCTAAGAAGACCATAATGCAGCGACCCCTTACTCTGTCGATGCACCCTTGCAACGCTAGAAATACTGCTTCCATTTCTAGGTTGTTGATGTGGAGGGATGATTCGGCCAGAGTCCAAAGACCCTGGAGAATGATGCCCTCTGGTTCTAAATGAGCACCTCAACTGGAATCTGACGCATCGGAGAACAGATAGGAGTGGGGGTCGGGTGCATGCATTGGAACCCCAGCCAGGAATCTGTTCTGATTCATCCACCAGCACAAGTGGTGGTTAAAGTCCCATCCTAGTGGGATTGGGGTTGATAGAGAATCTCTTTGTGGTTTCCACCTTGCGAGGAGGAGGAACTGTAGAGGGCGCATATGGAGACGTCCTAAAGGAACCAAGTCGGCGGCGGTGTTCAAGGATCACAATAGGGATAGATAAGGGCGAGCAGATAATGATGTTTTAGCTCAAAGTGCCTCTAGAAGAGTCATGATTCGATCTACCAGATCCAATAGAACCCGTACCAAGTTCTGGTTCATTAGGAAATTCATCCCCACGTAAACAAAGTCCTGCGATCGAATGAGTTCCAACTTCTCGAGGTTTGGTAAAAGACCAGAGTTACGGCGGGCCAAGAACGGAACAGATCCTGATGAAGGGACTGAACCTGGACATTGTGGATCAGCCAGTCGTCGAAATACTGGAGAATAGGTGTTTCCAGTAATCGAAGGTAGGCCGCAACCACTCCCATAATTCGGGTGAAGACTCTGGGTGCGGAAGTGATTCCGAACGGCAGAACCCGGAATTGAAAAACTTCCTGCTCTAAGCTAAACCGGAGATATTTGCGGTGTGGAGGAAAATTCGGGATGTGCAAATAGGCATTCTGAAGATCGAAGAAGACTGCCCAATCAGACGTACGAAGTGCATTCCGGATCGAAGAGGTTGTCTCCATCTTGCAAGGTTCCTCCAGAAGAAACTGGTTGAGTGGGGAGCACCTACGGGGACGTTTGGGAGTGGGGGGGTGCATGGCAGCAGAGGGGTTGGATCCATAGGGCTGTCCCCCCTCTTCCTCCAGTGGGAAAGTAAGGAGGATTATAGAACTTCCTCTTTTGTGGTCAGCAGCAACCTTGGCAAGGAGGAGGTCTAGTTTGAGGTTGCAGATTGGACTGGGGTTGCGTCTGCTCTTAGAACTTTGCGGATGGCCCAAGGGTGATTCACATTAACATGCTTCCTGGCTGATTGCGATGGGCCAGGAGTGGATGTAAATTATCGATGTTGATGATCCAGCAAGTCTTGAGAAGCCACGGTTGGTATGAGGCCCCCAAGAGGGTCTCGGCTTCTAGTGGGGCAGCCCTTAGAAGGTCTTTACTGTAGAGGAGTCCAATGCAACGTCACGGTGGATGTGCAGAAATTCTGCCGATAATGCCATTGCAACAGAAAGCGCATGGCGGGACGTCTTGGCCACAGCTTCCAGCATGCAATGCGACTGGCTTCTATGAGGCCTCTCTCAGCACACTAAACGCAGTTGCTGAGAACAGATCGGAATCCGACGCAATGGTTACGAGTAACCAGGTTTTCTGCTCTATGGCATCAATTGTTTTTATTGGAACACAAGCCCAGGCTCCTGTAGAAATGCCCACTTTGGCCGCCTCAGCATCCAATTGGGGAGGTTTGGTAGGCCACTTGGGGAATGTACCCTGTAACTGGCAGAAGAGACCGGGGGTCTCAATGTCGAGGGACGGATGAACCACCCTCGACGTTGCCAAGCTATGTTTAAGCCTAGCAAAAATCTCTGTTAGAGTTCCTCAATCATTGGGGAATGAGGGAGAAGCAAGAGGTCTGGTTGTGTTTGCTCCCTGTAGATCTTTTCCACAACGGAAAGGATCTTTTTTGATTGTGTGCCAGATGGTTTGGAGCACAATTCCGGGGGGGGGGGGGGTGTAAGAGGCGATAAACCTTGTCAAAGGACCAGACCTCTTCCAACTGAGAGGAAGGTGTGGGCCTGAGAGGTGTCAGTGTCGCTGCTTCTGTCTCAAACTCATTTGAGTCGACAAGAATAGAGAGGGCATCTGAGAGTGGGTGGGCATCGCTATGTCCTGCAATGGTGGAAGGGGCATAGGAACACTCTGCACCACGGCCCTTAGTTCAGTGCGAGTTCCAGTGGGAGGCCAGATCGCCTGTCTACCCTGGATGCTGCGACACTTCTAGCCTTCCGCGTTGAGGCCACCTGGTGAGGAGGTGATGGCAAGGTCCAGTAGCCCATGGGGGCATAGTGGACCATGGGCCTTGAGGTGGACGGCCCCACATCCCATAAGGATTCATTGGGATAATAGTGTAGGGGGATGCTGATCTGTTCCCCTTCCCTAATCTGAGCCTGGTGTGTAGACTCCCAATCCTGCACAGGATAGGATGGTAGATGGGGGAACTCGGTCTGTACCCTGTCCCCATACCCCTGGGGGGGGGGGGGGCTGACCAGAAGTGATGGGAGCGGTGCATCACCTCCCAAGTGGGAGGGAGCAACACACTACCATGGGCATGAGATATGTTGCGTTGCTCCACCTTCCTAAAGGGAGGAAGCAATTCGCTGTCGCAGTGCTCAACTTCCCTAACGGGAGGGCGCAACCTGCTGTTGCAGTGCTCTACTTCCCTAATGGGAGGAAGCAACCCGCTGTCGTGGTGCTCCACATGCCTAATGGGAGGGCACGACCTGCTGTTGCAGTGCTCTACTTCCCTGCAGAGAGAGAGTAACCCGCTGTCACGGTGCTCCCCCTCCCTAACAGGATGGAGCCACCTGCTACCTGTGGTGTACACACTGTCTTGAACATGATAAGTGTTCGTCTTCTCCTCCTTGTGGGGGGAGGTAATCGACTCCTCAAACGTCCAGTCCCTCCTACTGGAGGGCCTCACAGGCCGCCAAAGAAATGCTGAAACCTAAGACAGAATCCAGAAAAATCTGAAGATAAGTACATCTGGAATCAACTAGATTCCAGGTGCCAGAAGGCCATAAATTGTGTGCAATGTTTCTTTGGGGTTTTTTTGTGTGTGCACTTGGAGCACTTTATGCAGTCTGGGTGAGTGTCCCAAGAGCCCTTCTTGTGGCCACACTTCGCCACAGACTGTCCCGACATTATTCTGAAAAAGACAAGTAATGATGCATTAACACTTATTGTATAAGTGTGCTTGTGTATGTTGTGCATACACTGTCCTTGTTCTTGTATATTTAAAATCGATATGCATGTAAATGGGATTTTAAGGATGTATGTGCCATTATTTTTAACCAGTATATTTTAACACTGCGTGTAAGTATAGAATTTATTCAATTCATGTAAAAAAAATTAAAAAAATTATGTAAGTACTGTAAGTCTCATTGCTGATTGTTGAAGTTAATTGTTATGTCGTTGCCCAGTCGGTAAAATAGCTCCAATGAGCTAATGTTTCTTATTATGTAATGCATCTCCGGCTTTAAATAAAAATTTGTCTATGTATATGAAAATATTTAATAAATGTCACGCTAAACTCATCTTGTCGTGTCACGTTAAACTCACCTGGTTATATGCATTGCATACCATGTACACCACTGTGTATGCACTAAGTACACTGTATGCATGTAAATGATAGATTTGACCTTGTAGAATAAGCCTGTCTTTTTCCTGTCAAAAAGTAAGATATTTCACAATGTGAATTTTATTAGAGAAACATGCAGACACATATGCAATGACCATGCAATTCATGGTGCGGACATTAATAATATACATGAAAATTTACCGATAATTGTCACTTTTTGAAGAAGAGAAGGAATACGCTGTCCTTCAACAGGGCCTGTTGTTATTTTTTCAAAACACAGGGACTTACCCGTACCTCAGTTTTATATCAGTCAAGTAAGGGAGTGTTCCCACCCGTAAGGGGTGGAATACACGAGGTAGCCTAGGAGGCCCCTTAAAGAATTAAGTTCTAAAATGGGGCAAAGGTTACCATACGGAATAAAAAACGGATAGTGCAACACAGAGACTTAATTATGAACTGCAGAATGGAGACCGCTAATGCGGTAAGTTGCTACAGGCACAATTTCTCTGGTGATGTTTCAGGCAAACGTCTACACAGTATGGCATCCGTGAAAAAGATGACAGTTCAGCGCACACCCAGGCGACACACAGACTGGAGTGCAAAGGTCATACTAACCTTTTCTCCACTCTGTGGAAGGATGTATTCACATCGAATGGACAGTGATTTTCGGCATGAAAATAGAATAGCTAAACAATAGTGCCGAGATAAGAAATTGCTATTAAACTAAAAAAAATGAAAACACAGTGATTGCATATTTTATATTTGATTTTAAGCCGAGAACCCTGTATTGGTACATACATGTATAGCATGAAGAGTATTAATACATGTACTCACCATCTGATCTCAATGCAGCCATGACAGTGAATCCACAATAATTCCATGGAAAATATGCATAAAGAAGCATACATTTGATGTCATTTCAGCCTAGATCATGAGGTGTCTGAATTCAATGAAAAAAATAATCAAAAAATAATGTAAGGAAAGATACAGAACATTTATGGTTCAGTATGTATGCAGATGTATGTGTTGAGGTCATTAAGCAGTGTCTGTATACATTTTTCAAACCAGTAGAATTTTCTCTGCTAGATTCCATATGAATCTGAATACTGTGCATAATTCGTTTGACTACAGCTTTATAACTGTTAATGAACAAATAGAATCATTCTTTTGATTGATTGCAAGATGATTGTGTGACAATATGGCTATGCCATAATGGTAGCCTTGATTTTTGATGTTTTTGTAAAGCAGTTCCTGATAATTTCAACAATCTTCAGCTGTAAGACTGACATTAATGATTACCAATTACTTAATTAGGTATGTAAATTAACCGACTTATAAAATCAGGTCAGAACCCTTTTTGACCACCACATTTGTTTGGTGTTTGGTTGTATATGCCGGTGTACTGACCAAACATTATTTGGCTATTGTTTACCCTGGACTATGCAATAAGTGTACACAGAATGCTTTGAAGACAAGCACAAAGAAGACTTGATGACTTTATTGTTGGTGGTTCAACAATAATTAGATTAACTATCAGCTTATATAAAGTGATGACATCTTTAACAAAAAAGCTAAGATTAAAGTACAGTGATTGACTACTGACACAACTGAAATGAACACTCATAAACTGAAACTTTTAACATCTTTATTCATATAAAGACACAAGGCACTAAAACTTTAAAGTACTTAAAGAAATTGGTGAAATTATTGTAAAATTTTGGGAGCCATGCCACGATTGTGTTATATTCGAATTTGTGTTATAATGAAGCATGTTGCATTGAACAGGCAAATTATGAAGATAAATGGAGGGAATGAAAAATGGTGGCCGCTATGGACAGGGTGCTATACAGAGGTCCTGGAATGACCAGGTTTGACTATCAGGAAAGGTGCAGGCCATGTAGCAGTGAAAAGTAAATATTACTTTCAGGCTAAATACTGATGATTTGAAGGGATTTTGTAAATTAGAACACTTGCAATACTATAGGTGGAGTATACATATGAAAGAAAAAGGTAATACAGAAAATAAACAAGATTTATTATCTGAAGTATAAAATTAACAAATAGCCATAACAAAGATACCATTTTATGCAAGAAGACTTTAAAATAAACTGAACAAATTTCAAACGGCATTTCAACTTTTATAAAGATAGTATCACATTCGATCATATAAAAACTCTAACATAACTGCATAAATGAGTAAAATAACAAGAACTGTATTATAAAAAAGAGCTGCCACTATGAACATTAACCCTTAACCTGAGACTGATACTACAGAATACACGAGTCATGCTCTTACCTGGATCTTTAAATAAAGATGAAAACCACCCTAAAATTAAATTGTTTGAAAAATATTATCTACATTGCTAGATATAGGAAAAAGAACAGACAAATTGACAAAATAATTTTGAGTGTAACTCACCAAAAACATTCAGTTAGTCATCTATGAAAGCAAATACCAATCAGCCTTGACATTTTCAAGAACAAATCCATTTCTCACAGCAAATTAAGACTGGTGCTCCTAGATTAAAGGATCTTATTCGTTCATCAGTTTCAGGCAAATCTTTCATACAAGGCGCACAATAAATATGAATTTACGACAACCTCTTTGTCTGGACAATAAAACATTTTTGGAAGAATGAAATAAAACCTTATATTTCTCTGTGTCATTGTATCCTACACATGCACTGCTGGGTACTTTACTTACAAACTGTATAGCTTGTCTACACTTGTAGCAAAAGAGCAACTCCACCCAGAACCCATTTGCTAGGTTTTTCTTTGCTTTTTAAATTGAAAGTCCATACAAAAGTAGGTCCTCTTTGCTTTGTTTTGTAAACAGGACACTCATACATATTTCGGAGGTCTTGTCGGTCTACTGGTATTGCTCTGAGGAAAATGACTGGAACTGGTGGTGCCAGTTCTTTTAGCCGAGATTCTGCAATCATACTTGTCTGGACATCCCATCTAGCCCCCTCCATAAAAAGACCATGAATATATGCCCCTTCACGTGGTGGCCCAGACATTTCTTCGCGACTCTTCTTTGTGACATCACACTGTAGACACATTCGATCCAAAGGCCATTCATTCTTTCTGGCCATCTGTTGCATGATGGCTGTAAGGAAGGACTGCGGATTGAAGAAGCCCGCAAGCCAGACAGCTGCTGGAAGCTGAAAGTCAGTTGTCCAAGTTTCCAATTCTTTAATACGCAGAAGCAGATCAGCATACCAGAGAGTCAAGCCAAACAGGGACGGATATGCTTTCTTTGCCCAGGAAGCTGGCACAGTGTCTAAGAAAAGAGAATTCCCAAGATCTTCCATATCTGCTGTAATCGTCAGTTCACCCTAAAATGGGAAAAAAAACACCAAAACCCATGAAAAATTGCACTACCTTATAAGTGTCTAGTATAACAACTCTTAGGTTCAATTCTAATCTAAAAGAATAATTTTTTTTAGGTTATTCCATATAGTCTAAAATCCAGTTACAAACCTTGTGATGATATGGTAATATCAAACATATAAAATTTACTTTTTGCACACAACAACAAATAAAAAACCGTGATGCAGAATTAAATTATCTTTGGAATGTATTGAAAACTGAGCGATAACAAGTGCCTGCCTTAAAACAATCCAAAATTATAAAAAAAACATCTTCCTTCAGTATCCAGCAGACTGCATTACTAAGACCACCCTGATCATAAGACCACTTTTCTCATCAGACCCACGAGTGGTCTTAGTAGCAAGGTTTTACTGTACAGGATCTTCCTGAAATCACTCATAGCTTGTTGGCCAGTTTCTCAATGCAGAGGTGTAACTTGCTATCAAATTTGATAAAGCAATGTATGTATGTATGTATGAATGTACGTATGTATGTATGTATGTATGTATGTATGTATGTATGTATGTATGTATGTAGCCTGTGCATAAATATATGTAGATTGTGCAATCATTTACTAAGTATACTGCTTTATTTCTGACCTTTTTGTTTATAGATAGGTGTCACAAATCTTAGAAGAGATATGACCTTTTGACCTTAAAATTAACATCAATCTTTGCCCTGTCACTGGATGTCTATATTTGGTTACAAGTGTTCATCCACTATAATTATGTGCACATGAATTCATGCTGCAGATTTAAAAGTGCGAATGGTTTGTACAGGAATAAAGAGAGATCTTTTTCTACCAACAAAAAGACTGCATTTTTACCAATGTAATTCATCTTTGTTATTTCCAAAACCTGCAATATATGTTGCTATGATAGGTATTGGAAGCGAAGCAAGAAGATGGAGTCATCTATATCCCCACTGCACAAATATCTCTGTTAGCAGACGGAAGGATTTGTAGATTTCATATATAGGAAGTTTGTATTAACAAAGAATACACGAAAAGTGATAGACATCATGAGCTTTGCTCTGGAAATGAAAGTGCGAGTGATGGATGGATTGATGAACAAATAGACAAAAAAATTATATAAAAAAACAGAAACTGAATAATTGCGAATAAGAAAAGGAACATCGATACTGCTAGTCTACTATGTGTACCAAATTTCAAAAAGATATCCCAAACAGTTTTGTAGTTTTGCCTAGAAAACTAAAGTGTGGATAACGATGGATGAATGCACACAACACTTTTTAAATTGAAACTGAAGAATTTTTAATAGCAAAAGTGACATCTGAACCACTAGTATAACATGTGTAAAAAGTATCATTGAGATATCTTGAATACTTTTGGAGTTTTGCTTCAGAAACGAAAGTGTGAATAATGGATGTATGGACAAACAGAAAAAAAACATTGAAAATATTGAAACTGAAGAATTTTAAATAGCCAATGGCATATTTACACTAATAGTCTAATAAGATGTGTATGAAATTTCATTGAGATATCTTGACCAGTTTAAAAGTTACACTCTGGAAACAAAAGTTTGAATTATAGATGGATGAATAGATGAATAAACAAATGGAAGAAATGTTACAAATATTGATGCTGAAGATTTTTGAATAACAAACAGCACATCCACTCCACTAGTCTAAAAAGTGTACAAAAGTTTATAACGATATAAAAAAACGGTTTTGGAGTTTTGCTCTGGAAATGAAACTGTGGTTACTGGATGGATGGATGGACGAAAAAAATAAATAAATACTGAAACTGAAGAATTGTGAATAGCAAAAGATGAATCTGGACCACTAGTCGAAAATGTGTACTAAATTTCAGAGAGATATCTTGAATGGTTTTGGAGTTATGTTCCACAAATGAAAGTGTCATGGATGGACTGACAGAACCTGTTTCTATATTTGCTAACTCCAATGTGTGAGGGATAATGAAACATTATTTATGACAAAATACCTTCAAACCCAGGTTTAGTTCTTTCAGTGATCTCTTCATTTCTCTAGTTAAAAAGTTCATTCGTTCACATTCCTGGAAAGCCACGACAACATATGGAGTTCTCTCTTCCACAGGAACCTTGCCCATGATCTCAAGCATATTGAATTCTTCTGGTAATTTTTCCAATATCTCATCCAAAGTGCCCTTTAGCTGAAAAGTGGAAATTTTAAACCTATGAATCCTCTAAATATCATGGGCAGATGTTGAATTTAATGGACATCTGCAGGATGCAAGTTCTGTTAAAACTTTATCATATTTTTTCACAAGCATTCTACCAAGAGTTGTGATTATTTACAAATATGACTTGGAGCAAATTAAATGGATTAACTGACCACATTTTGTGAGAATAAGGATCAACTGTGGATGGACACTGGATTATTATTACTGTTATTGCTAGCTCAGCTGAGATGAGAAAACTAAAATTTCATGTCAGGTCCAACATATCCTATCTTTGGTTTTGCAATGAGACAAGTAAATTTAATGCCCTAGAATGCTAAAATGAGAAGCAGGAGACTTAACTTTGGAACATTTAAACTTCCGAACATCAATCCAATGTTTAGCAAACCTTTTCTTCTCTACTGACTCCTGCTCCAGCTCCTGATCCACTGTCACGAGGCTGCATCTCAAACACCACTCTGAATAGGCTGTCAGATGTAGTGGTCAGGAACTCTATCTCTGCATTTGGATGAAGTCCATACAGATTTGGGCTCTCTGGTGGCAGTACTTCATCAATGTAGGCATGGTATCCATTATAGTCAGTGTTTGGAGGGGCAGGGAAACCAGGAGCAAAATACAATTCACCATCCAACTGAAAAAAGGACAGATAGTTTGAATTAAAATATACCTAACTGACTGAAACTAATTTTTCCTATACTCAAATAAATGAAAAATATAATGAATAAAAAGAAGCTTACAAATTATCAAAAGTATTGAATAAATAGAACAAGCAGCTTTAAAGGTCAAATTTGTCAAATCTTAGGAAGTTAAGTTGCAATAAATGACCATTAAAAGATCTTATTATACACATCCAATTGGTCATTTGGTTCATTCAACATATAATAGTTATTTAATTACAATTTTAAATAGTGACTCTCTACCCTGCAAGGAAATGTAACCAAGTTTCAGCAAAAACAAGCAGAGTTACCATTCTTAGCATGATGTCATTGGTGCCACTCTTCATTCAGCAATTCACACTGCTTATCTCAACCAGTAATAATTTCTCTTATTGTCAACTTACTTTCAGGACATCAGTTGTAAACAGAAGACTACTATTTTACACAATTCCAAATCTGGACATACATTCCTCCCTTACCATTTACCATTAAGTCTTCTAACTATTTTAAACTGCAAAGAGTACAAAAAGACACAAGGATAAAATATGTGTGGCAGATTAAATAAAACAGCAGATGTTCCAGATTAAATAAATGAAGACCTGTTTTATTGTCTCATGTCCTCTAACTAGGGGAGATTAGTAGCTGGCCAGCTATATTTAAAGTTTATTGTGTGCAATCAAGAGCAGCATGCTAAGAAGATAATTACTTTATTGCTCTGTATAATGTCAACACTAAAACCTTATGCAAAAGTAACATCCGTTATTCTTGTAATTTAACCTAACAACTGTATCTCACTTCCTGGTTTCATGATAGTTAAAATGTGTACATGCAAAATAAAGTGCCAATTTGTGAATGAAAATGGGTAAGTTTTCTATTTGATTTAAAAAAAATTCACTTTTGTAATGTTAATTTGTTTATTCTCTTTCTTATTCTCATTTGTCTGGGCATTTATATATTTCATAATTCTCCTTTTTCTGTCTTTTCTTGTACATTCATTTATTCGTTCATTCATTCATTTGTTCTTATACAGTGGTCCCCCTCTTATAAGGCCACCCCTTCTGCAGCAGGAAAGTGACCTTATAAGAGAGGTGGCCTTTCTAGAGGGGGATCACATAGTTGTGAGTAATAACTACATATAAAGTATAACAGGTGTAACTAATTTTTATGTTACTTATTATTCCTTCGTGGGCAATATGTAGTTATCACAAAAGATGCGGTGTTTACAAAGGAAGCGAGTTGTCACGTGATCAACTCCCCCCCCCCCCCCTCCAGTCTGGTACTCAGTTAAGTACATTTCATAATCTACGAGAGGGAAGCCAGAAAGGCTAACATACCATTTTACTATCTGGTGACTGGATGTCACACTGACTTGAGCTGAACAATACTGTGCTTCTCAGAAGTTAGCTTTTGTCATCTTGATAATTATCGGTGGTAATAATAGCCAGTAATTATCAAAGTGACAAAAGCAAACATCTAAGGAACACATGGCAGTAAGGATAATCAGATTACTTACCTCTTTGTATGGATTAAAGTTACTTTATCAGCATGTTGGAACAAATGTCAATGTGTTGAGTTAAGAAATTAACAAATATTATGGAGATTTTAATCTGTAAACAACCATTATGTGGTCGCTTACATGGGGTAAATTTGACTGTTTTTGCACTAAAATGCTGGCTGCTGGTCGCCTTAGAGGGCTGGCCGTCCTTGAGGGGTACTTTTGAACACAAATTTGTCGGTGCCAAGGGACTGTGGCCGTATAAAGCGGGTGGCCGCTGGTCAGGGGGGCTTTTCAAGAGGGGGACCTCTGTAGTACTCTCTCACTCTGCTCATTTGTTTGTATATTTCTTTTAAAATTCATAATACAGTCAAACCTGTCAATAGCAGTCACCCATGGGAAAAGGCAAAACTGGCCTTTGTACACAGGTGACCTCTGTACACAAGTTCACCTTTTAACATTGATTTTTGAACAAATACCATACACTGAATATCATTATCATTATTGTTACATTATCAAGATTATTTATGTGCACTATTCAACAAAATCATAAAATACACGTATATCTCGTTCTTTCACAAATTTATGTTCGACACAAAATTACTGTATCATGCTCTTTAATCCACCCTATAAATTAAACCATCACTGACTTAAAATAATCACTGATCTTACGTTTGTTTTGTGCACCATGACAAAACACTTATTTCACTACTGACTGACAGCTTAAATATGACTAAAACAGAGGACAGACCCTTTGGTCAGCGAACTTGTATCACTTAGGCCTGGATACAGCTGTTTACATGTCAAAAACATTATCTGGATTAGATAGTTGCTCAACTCTTCAAGATCAAAAGACAGTTCACTTATTTGAGAGGCCTGTGATGAACATGGAATCAAAAGATGCAGTATATGACTATTCTTTGTGACCCAAGAACGGAAATTTCGCCTGCCTTTACAGATAAGTTTTAAATACTGAATGACCCCTGACCCTTATGAAAAGGGATGTAATTCGTATCTCTTCTCAAAGATGAACTTTGTTCTCAAAATCAGCTATAATATCTCTCTTATGCTGAATAATCCCTTGGATATGAGTTTGCCTGACTATCATTTCTGCTGCGACTACATGATTGCTTGGCAGTCAACAACTTGTAGAAGGTGACAAAACAGCTTTACAAATTCATTCATTTTATTTTCTTTAATCCAGTTAATGTAACATTAAATATTCTCTATGAAGATTGATCTGGTGCAATTTATGGCCACTTGGCTGATGAAGTGTCTTTTGAAACTTTACTAATCAATATATTGTACATAAAATATTATTGCGATTATAGAAACAGAGGTCTTTGCGACTTTGAATCTTTTATGCAGTGTCATAAAGGTTATCAGCTGAATGGTGGAAGGTTCAAATGTTCTTTATTTTACTGACATGAGGTGAAAAATCAAAAACTTCAGTTCATTGAAACTATACAAGTTAAAGCATAAATTCATTTTAAAAAAAGTGATAAAGTATAATTTTTATCACAAAGTTGCAGGTTAAACACATCATTTCTCTTCAATTGTGAAGATCTTTGTGTCAATCTCTCATCTGTCGATTGGAGCAATTCAGTGCTACACCATGGGCTTTGCTGACCTCCATTATAGCAAATACAAATTGCAGAAAAAGATTGCCTTTTGGCACCAATGATGTCACACATGTTTGGTGAACTGGAATTAAATGCAAACTCTCAATTCAGCTGTGGGTGAAGTACTATGCAAAAACATCGGCGCTATCGATAGATGAATCACACCGTATTAAGAAAAAATAATGTATTTACAAGGAGCTCACATAATATAGGTTGTTTGAACACTAAACTTCACCTTTAAACTACATTTGTTCCATTTGTTGCAAAGAGAGCTGATATCACTGCATGACAGAAGAATTTTCAGTACTTTGCAAAACAGCTCCAGAGAAGAAACAATGTTATCAAAGAAACAAATAGTTTAAGCAACTTGTTAATCTGTTTCCATAGAAGGAAAATAAAATGGATATATTTGTATGCTTGAAAAAGGTTCAGTGGGATGCTGTTCTGTAAATGCAACTCAACTGTTTATATTCAAGTCAATTTTTTATTTTTGAATGATGCTAAAAAGAAAAGAATTTACGTTCTTGCATAGTGTTCAAACTGTTATCAACTAGATGGACAAAGCTGTACCATAATAAAAAAAGTATACATATTGCCAGCATTGTACACAGGTAAGAAAAACTGCATGAACTTGTTCACATGCAAATTACCATGTCTGGGTGCATGTAGACTTGAAGGTAAGTCCTACAGAGTTTTCTGTCCCAATCATCAGTGATGTGTCCACCATACATGATCTCTCCAAATAGGTATCTTAGGTCTTCCCATGGAACTTTAGAGTTGGCCTCAAGGTAGTTGTACAAGACATAGACACTGATTGTCAAATCACCATTGTTGAAAGGATAGACTCTGTTCCAGCCTTGGGCTCCAAACTTTCTCCTTTCACAAACAACAGCATGGAAATAACACAAAGCAAACAGGATTACTTTGAATTCTACCTCCCTTGAACACATCTCAAGAGTTTCCTATAAGTATAGAGGTGAAGAAAAAAAAGAAATTTTATAATTGTGATGGTTAATATTAAACAAGAGAACCCCTTTTTGTCCAGCCCACCTTTATATTTAGCTATATTGTGAAAAACTTTAACCCTGAGCTTTATCTAAAAACTTTAATAATGACTTTAATATAGGGTGTGGATGGCCATGCACACCAAAGTGATCATTAGGTTGACCTTCCATCAAGGAGGGCATGACAAAACATTACCAAAGTCATATTTCAATGAAGAATTTAATATAGCCTTCAGAAGTGTTGAAAAATTGACAAGAAAGATCCACCTATAATGCACAAAAATTCAGTGCATTTTTTTGCTCAGCCTACAATGGTGGGATCACCACTACTGCCCATCCCCACCCCCTTCACATAATAATCAGACATATATATATATATATATATGTATATATATATATATATATATTAAGAAAACTTTATGCAGTAGTCTACAATAGGTCTGGCATAAATATTAACCTAAATGCAAAGTCTATGTTATTTGCAACAAGGAAACAAGTTAAAGTCATGTGTTGGAGTACAGTCTAGAGAAATGCATTCTATTTTGATAGTCAAAATGGTAACTTAATGGGTGTATCAACTTGTCACAGTCTAAGTTTGGATCAATCTTTATAACCCTTAATTAAATCTCCAGAATATTATATAAAAGCTACAAGTTAATCAATTTTAAATGGTAATAATAACCTGATTGAAAATATACAAAGCTTTGTGAAGATTGGCAAACATGCCAGTGGGTGGCTCATTGGTGATCTTGATAGCAGCTTCTAGTATTCCCTGTGGAATACTGTGAGCATCAGCAGTGGCAGCAGGTTCAGCACTGATGTATACACGATATGCTGGATGACTCTCTATACTGTATTGCTCAAGTTTCTTTTCCAACGTTGCGAGCCATTTTTTTACCAGATGTACATTCTGAAATACATGTTAATTACTGAATCAGTATCTCTATTGAGAAGAATACAGTACACAGGTTATTGAAAAGAAAAGGACAGATTCTCTTGTTGTTTAAAGAACAATTTAGCTTGTATTCAAAGAAACATCTATATCATGTGATTGATAATTGAATCCATGGATTTATCATATAAATGGATTTAAAATGTAAAGCATTATGGATTTCAATGGATTTTATTACACGAAGATTTTGTAAGTTGTCAATTTATTTGTAATATATTCCACTCAATAATATAAATTTTTTTTTACACTAGTTTGTCTTTTTTTCCCCTATCTATCCAGTTTGGCTTGTTTATTTTTCCAAAGTGCAACTCTGACTCACTGATGACAAGTCACCCCTTCAGACAGATCTGACTTGCAAAATACACCCCGACTTATAGGAGGGTAAAAAAGAAATTGGCTTTTTGCTGCCTTAAAAAAAAACAAAAAAAAAAGAAAATAAAAAAAAAAGGGGGGGGGGGGGGCGACTTATAATCGTGTATATCTTACTTATGGTATGTTTTTGGGACACCGTATAAGTAAAAGTCTCAGTGTGTTTGCCGGTAATTTAACCAAGAAAAAGTTTGCTTCATTTGGTCGGCAATAATAATTTAATGTGGTCATGAACTTCCATGAACTAAAATAATTTAAAATCCTTAATCGTATGTATGTATGAATGTATGTATGTATGTATGTATGTATGTACAGTAGGACCCCGCTATAACACGATGGTCGGGGTCCACAAAACGAGATTGTGCTATGTCCCGAACAGTGCTATAACCAACCTAGACAAAACCAAGTCATTTAGCTGAAGAAAATGATGCATGCACCAAAAAAATGTGTGTGTGTGTGTGGGGGGGGGGGGGGGAATTGTGGGCTCAAAACAACGTACTTCATTGGCACAGTTACCATCTTAAATCAATGCATATTAAACAAGAAATACACATGCAGTGAAAACAGAGATTGCACATATATTTTACTTTATTCAGAGAACCATTCATTGGTACATTTATATGTACATGTCTATTGTATAGCATGAATAGTTAAAGGATCAACACGTGTACTCACCAACCGATCTCCTGGCATGCGTAGGAGTGAGTCGATAATAATTCCATCGAAAATATGCAGACAGAAGTATAATATCATTGTCTGATAAAGTCCTGAAATCCTACATCGTCGTCTAGTCATTGTAAATCGTCGTCATCTAGTCATCATAAATCACGTCTGACTCCGATTCCTCATCTTTACTGTCGTATGCGGGTGCTTATGCAGAGACTGAGCTTGGCTCTGCAAGTAACACTTTGATCATTAAGTCAGAAATCTATTAAAGGATTCAACTGGACACGTGTCAATTGTGCGGCAAGATCACAGGGAGTTCAAATAACCACCCTCTGTTACTTGGCACTGAACAAGTATCAAACTATCAAACTTGCGGCTTGATCAAAGGATTGTCACATTGGAAAACAACTTGAAAACAAAGTGAGTGCTTTTACAAGCCAAAGGCTTATCGGCCCACGTGCACTGGCAGATAACTTGGGAAATATCACTTGGCAATTAAATCTGACTTGTGGAAACACCGAATCCTGTCCATGGCTTCAAGCTTCTCTCTAACAGTAAAAGCTTTACGTTTCCATGTACTGTTATCCATTGTAAATAACTACTAATTAAAACTCTGACACCTATTTGTCTGAACGACTACAGCAAGAATAATTGTTAATCAACAATGGGGTCATTTTTATGGGGAATGTACAATATTATTCACTGGTCAACTGATTGCGTGGCAATTGTCTAACAACACCGCCAAGCCACGTGTGCACTTTGGCGGCTTTGTTTTTTTTTATGTTTTATAAATCACTGCCGCATGGTTTGAACAACCTTTAGCTTTGAAATTGACTTTGATGATTGTCAATGACTTAAATTATTTGATTTATAAATTCAGGTGCGAATCTTGTATCAACTACCGCATTGTTTGGTGCTTGGCTGTGTATGCAGTTGAATGAGCAAGCATATGTCGGCTATTGTTTGAGTAACGATTGTACACAGAATGTATTGAAGACAAACACAAAGAAAACTTAATGACTTTATTGTTCATGTATCAGTAATAATAAGATGAACACTTATCAGCTTTAAAATGAGCCGACATCTTTCAAAAATACACTTAGATCAAAGTACAGTGATTGACTACCGACAGATTTGAAATGAACATTCACAAATAGAAATGTTCAGCATCTTTATTCGTATAAAGAAAGATGCAATCATAAGACACTTTTACTTCAAGAATACAATACAGCTTGCCAAATTATTAAATCAAACTCTTGTTTATTTTGGCACAAAACTTTACAGTAGTTCAAAAAATTGGCGAAATTATTGTAAAATTTCGGTAGCCACGCCACGATCATATTATATTCGAATTCATACACGATCTCTTCCCCAAAATGCTAATTAATTTTTTACACATTATTTATCGTACTTTGAAAAATATAAATAAATTCTCATGTACGAAAAAATAGATGAAATTTTGGGAGCTATGCCACGATCGTGTTATATCCGAATTCGTGCTATAATGAAGCGTGCTATAGTGGAGTCTTACTGTACATACATACATACATACATAACCACTACTTGATGGATTTCTGAAAGCGGAACCCTGATATTTAGACCACCCCACTTATATAACCACTTTCTTTAAGTTCCACTAATGGTTGTAATAAGGAATTTTCACTGTATATGATACCATTGGGTGACAAATAATTATTACCTTTGAGTGTAATATATGCAAAATACATGATTTACTATGTTGCCCAATAGTAGGTCATATACATAATGTACGAAAAAATAGATGAAATTTCGGGAGCCATGCCACGATCGTGTTATATCCGAATTCGTGCTATAACGAAGTGTGCTATAGCGGGGTCCTACTGTATGTATGTGTGCAGATAGATAGATAGATAGATAGATAGATAGATAGATAGATAGATAGATAGATGGATAGATGGATGGATGGATGGATAGATGGATGGATGGATGGATGGATGGATAGATAGATAGATAGATAGATAGATAGATAGATAGATAGATAGATAGATAGATAAACATTTTTATATTAAGCCATACACAATAAATGACAATATCAAAGAATGAAAAGAAATATGATTTAATGCTGTAATATATATAAATATATTATTCAATTCCAGGTAGCTTGTCCATAGCCTCTTTTAGGTCCTCAGGCGAAAAGCCCTCAAATTCTGTATCACTCTCATCATCATTATCTGTACCGTTTAATTGTTCCTCGTTTCTGATCAGCGTGTTTCCACTTCCGCTCAGATTGACACTGATGCCGCACACCTTGAAAGATTTCATAATCATTGTGCACCTTTCCTTTGATGTGTCCATAGCATTTACAATCCAATCCAATACAGTCTGTTTACTGGCTGTCTTGATCTGTCTTTTGCCGCTTTCATCAGAAACTGGCCTCTTTGGAGACGATTTTGGCAAGGGAGACTCCCTCCACGAACTAGGCAGTGCCTCCTCGCTTGCTGCATAATGCACGATAAACTTATCAATCAAAATTATTACCGGTACTAACAATATTATGTTTCACAATGACAGCTATCCAGTATATAAACTTAAATAACTTTTAATAGTGGTAGGTATCTTATTTGTACTTTATCATGTAATTTTTCCATGGGTGGTTGGTTATCAAAGTGTATTGGATAATTATTTATCATTGTTTCTTTTTTTACTAGCTTGATTCGGCTAACAAAAAAATGACTGGTTATCAGTGTAGACATCGTTACACACGAAACCACTTCAAGCAGGTGTGACAGTTATGGCTTTGATTAGAAACCATGACCCCTGCTTTATCTCATTAAACAATACATCAGAGAGTCATTATGGATTAGTAAATTCATTGGCATCGTGCAAGAAAACAAACCCATTATCCCTGAGGCATTATGTACCACGGATTAAACATAGTTATTGTTCTACAGGTAATAAATCTCTTTGCAGATGATAAACATTGATTGCGGGTGCTAAATTCCCAGTACATCGAGTGCGCTTTTAACGAAATCCAGACGGCTGCCTTTTATTTCCGAACACAGCTGTCAAAGAAATCCCACAAGTTATATTATTAACAATTATCACCAAGACACCTTGAAATCTCTGACACACATCAAAACAATCTTTGACAAGCCGATTGTTTTGAGTCGTCAAGCTCTGCTCATTTTGAAGCTACCCGAGGTTAGGTTGAGAGAGAAAAAAAAAAAAAAAAAAAAAGAGAAAAAGAAAAGAAAAAAGAACAGAAGAGAAAACCACAACAAATAGATCACCTTTATTTAAGAATATCAACATAGTAATTACGCCGACTCGTATATTGCAACTTGCTTGTTATTTACCCTTCCTAGGTGTGCGAACAACACAAACCCCTATGGAGCCTATCACTCTTGTTGCTCTAAGACTAGCCATCATACATGTATTTCTACTCCCGATACAAAAACGTTTCTGTCAAAAATACCTTCAGAATAATTGATAAATCTTTTTATTTAGTTTGTTTTCATATCTTAATTACACAGAAATAAAGCTTTTCCGTGCGTTTGTAATAATTTTTTAATGATCACTGATTAGAGGGTTAAACAGTGGATTGAGAGATTACTAATATGGCTGTTCTTTTGGAAAATACACCTACAATTGTGGCTCTAATACATGAATGGCTGCGATTTCTGGTGGATGGACATGAATCAAATATACAAAAAAAGGCAAGTAATTCCTGTTTTTATTAATTATCCGTCCCGTGGTGTTAGAAGAAAAAATACTTTTTTTTACTTCAGGGCAGCACGTCATCATATGAGCTAACGGTAACCTCGTTACAGCAGGGTGGGGTGGGGGTGGGGCGCAAATTTATATTCCCATTTGTTTTCAGACACCAAATTAAAGGATTTAATATGTCTTTGGATGACAAAAAAAGAAATTATTTTTGCCGTCCGAAAACATGCTGTAAATACAGTATACAGTACTTAATTTAGCTCTTATGGAAGAGTTCTTGGGCATCTTCATGACAGTCAATCAACTCTTTTCATGTCTGAATACATGAAGGCACATATCACATTTATGATAATTATACTGAAACCAAATTAAAAGAAAAGATTAAAACATGAATTTCACTTTGACAAGACTTCCTTAATTGGTCTTTACTCCTTACAGTGTTGCTAGCAGTAGGCATTTAGCAACATTTATTGAGAAATATTTGGGGTAATATGATTTTTTTTATTAAGGTTTGCAATTTTCATGATCACTAACTACTGTTTTTTTTATGATAAAACAAGTGATATATCAAGCTTTAATTTAACAATTTCGATGGCAATTTTTTCATGTTCAGCAAATAGTAGTCTCTTTTCGCCTTTTCTATAAGCAGTGAGCAGTGTAGAATGGTTCCACTGCTTTCCAAAAGGAACCACATCTTGACATCATCAGTGCCATAACTATACTATTATTATTATTATTACATGCTGCATTTTGCAGACTCCAATTTACCATTACACACCTGTAGCACGACCCAATGTCCCATCTTCGCCCCTAGATCCATCTTTGTCTCTGCTACAATCTCCTGTCCCTGACCAAGGGAAACATTGTGGAAGTTGAGATTATCATCAGTGAAACCCATTTTCTTTCCTAGAGCCTCCACAACTTTCAATGGATCAACCCCTGGGGACAGGATGAAGAAGACTGGTGTGGATGGACTAGATTCTTCATAGGATTTTGCAAATTCTACAGAACGTCCTTCAGTATATTTGCTTCCAAGTTTTTCCTCAACAAAATTTCTGAAAAAAATCACATGTAAACTTTAACTATAAAAAAATACCCTTTATACAATTACGCAAATGTCACAATGATAAATTCAGGTTAACAGATAGTTGTAAAAGGGAGGCATGGTGGCTCCGGTTAGCTTGCCGGACTCTTGACTGAAAGGGTGTGGGTTTGAATCCTTTGGCACTAAATCAACAACATTTGTAAAAAATTAAACAACATACAACCATCATCAAATCTAATATGTCAAACATCACACATAAGCTTTACAAACAACACATAACAAAGTATTCAAAATATGCCAAATTACGAGTACCTGAAAAGAAAG
Source organism: Margaritifera margaritifera (assembly GCA_029931535.1). NCBI lineage: Eukaryota > Metazoa > Mollusca > Bivalvia > Unionida > Margaritiferidae > Margaritifera > Margaritifera margaritifera. The sequence continues at coordinate 1,905,533 of JAQPZY010001546.1, read as the reverse complement.
TCAAGGTGACCAAGTTGATGAATTAAGGATTTTATTATGCATGTAAACTGCAGATTGGTGACTGGATGAAATAGTTTCTTATATAGTCTCTCAAGGATTTGGTTAAGCATAGGGATAAATAGATTAGAGGTTATGAACTTAGAGCTTCCACTGACATAGCAGCAGACAACAAAATTAAAGGGATTGATGTAAATGTATGCAACGATTTTGAACTCGTCAGCACTCAATACAAAATCCTTGATTATCATATTATGTTATGAATTTGTGAAATTGAGGCATGTAGTGGATTCACCATTCAGCCACACCACCCCAAAGCTCAAATATGTAGTTTTTTTTTTTTTTGGGGGGGGGGGGGGTAAAACTAATTTTAATTATGCAATACTTACCCATCACTATTACATAGCTTATTACTTTTTCGTGTCTAAAAATCACGTCTGTTCGATGTGAATACATCCTCCCACAAAGTGGAGAATTGTCAATAAGACACAGCACAATCATGCACCTCTCTGCGCCTGCACGAACGTTCATCTTTTTCACAGACGACATTATGCCAGAACATCAGAGCGGGGTGGGAGGAGGGCATTCGGTAATAGTGATAGGTAAGTATTGCATAATTAAAATTAGTTTTACCCACCCAAAAAACTACATTTTAATAGCAGCAATACATTACCCTATCACTATTACATAGCTGAATTTGTCAGTTAGGCGGGTAGGCTGATGTGTTAAACTGATCAAAAACAGAAAAATGGAAAGTGCTCACCATTTGAGGGAGAGATCCACTTTACAAATTGTTGGAGACCCTCTGGGCCACATGTTGTGTCGCAACTATGGATCCCAAGAGAAGCTACCTGCGCTAATGAGCAAAGGTAGAGAAGGTAGTATGGGATCGCCAAAATGCTGCCTTCATGATGTCCTCCAAGGAAGAGTGATTTAGATAGGCCCATGAGGCAGCGAAGGCTCGAATCTCATGGGCTTGATGTTTCATAAAAGAGAGGTCTCTATCAGGAAGGGACTAGTATGCTCTTTTGATTGAGGCGACAATCCACCATGATAGTGGAGGCGGAATATCAACAGAGCCCTTATGAGGAATTAAAAGACGTTTCCTACCCTTCCTTTTCCCTTTGGTGGCATTTAGATAGAAATGCAGTGCCCTAACTGGGCATAAAAGCCTATCTTGATCATCTCCAGTACAGATTCGACTGAGACTGGGAATCTTATAGGTGCTGGGGCTACCACAGGTAACTGATTTAAAAAAAAAAATTTGTGCTAAAATCCCGGCTGACAAAGGAGGGAAACGGATTTGTACTTGCCATTAAACCAGAGACAGCCAGTGTCAACAGACAATGCATGAATCTCGCTGCGTCTTCGCACAGATACCAAAACAAGTAAAAACACTGTCACGAGTGCAAGGTCCTGAAGGAAGCCTTGCTCAAAGGTTCATAGGGGGTTTTGGTTAAGGACCATAAAAACACAAGATAGATTCCATCTGGGCATAAGAGAGTGGGAGACAGGTCTCTGCAGCTCAAAATACTTAATGAGATCAGCAATGTGCGAATCGGAACCGATTACTGAGCCCTGACAAAATTTAGGTGTGCTGGAAATGGCAGCTCTATAGCCCTTGATAGTTGATACTGAACATCTTTTCTTTTCTCGAATGGAATAAAAAGGAAATCAGTAACTGAAGCTACAGAGGGACAGCAAGGATCAACATGTTTCCTACTGCACAAATCACAGAAGATTCTCCACCTGGCATCATAGACCTTGGATGGTGAAGCTCTCCTGGCCTGAATGATGCAACTGGCAACCCAGCCCGAACACTTGTTCTGCCGGATAGATCGCCTGAGATGAGCCAAGCATGAAGGTGGAGAATGTGTGGGTTGTTGTGTAGGAGGGAGCTCCCATGTTGCAACAGAAGATCACTGAACCACGATAGTTGGGGCCATAATGGGTCTATGAGAATGATATGAGCAGTGGAAGTTCTGACTTGTAGAACTTGGGGTAGCAGTCGGAACGGTGGGAAGGTGTACGCGAACAGACGATCCCACTGGAAGCTGAATGCATCCATTGCCCAAGCTATCTGGTCAGCGACTGGCGAGACACAAAAGGGTAGTCTGTTGTTAAGCCTGGTCGCAAACAAGTCCACAAGCGACTTCCCCATAGCAAGAAAAAGGATTCTGTTATGTAGCAGTGAGAGTCCATTCCATGAGGACTGTTTTGCGTTACCTGGACAGACTGTCCGCTAAAACGTTCTTCTTCCCTGGAATCTGGCGAACTCGGACGGTAATGTTCTCCAAGGTGGCTCAGCAGAGGAGGTTCCAGACCTCCACACTGACAGAAGGGGCGTGTGTGCCTCCTTAATGCCGGAGATACGCTACAATGAATGTGTTGTCAGAGGAGGCCATGACACATCGAGCCCTTACTCTGACGATGAACCGTTGCAATGCTAGCAATATGGCTTTAATTTCTAGGTTGTTATGTGGAGGGAGTCCCAAGTCCAATGACCCTGCAGAATTATGTCCTCTGGCTCTAGGTGAGCACTCCAACCAGAATCTGACACGATGGCAAACAGATAGGAGTGGGGCTGAGGCACATGCATGGGGACCCTGGTCAGGAATCTGTTCCAATTCATCCACCAGTGCATTGGTGATGAAAGTCTGGTCCTAGAGGAATTGAAGCTGATAGAGAATCCCCGTGTGGTTCCCACCTTGAAAGAAGGAGAAACTGTAGAGGGCGCATATGGAGACGTCCTAAGGGAACCAGATCCGAAGCGGCATTCAAGGTTCCCAATAGGGATAGGTAAAGGCAAGCAGACAACAATGTTTTTGTTCTTAACACCTCTAGAAGTGCCAGGATTCGATCTATGTGATCCGGTGGAACCCAGACTAAGTTCTGGTTCATGAGGAAGTTCATCCCTACGTAAACTTAGATGGAATGAGTTCTGACTTCTCAAGGTTGGGTTAAAAAAAAAAACAACTGAGTTACTGTGGACCAATAACAGAACAGATCCTCCTGGAGGGACTGAACCTGAACATGATGGATCAGCTAGTCGTTAAAGTACTGGAGAATCAGGGTTCCCAGTAATCAGAGATAGGACACTAAAACTCCCATAACTTTGGAGAAGAATCTGGGTGTGGAAGCGATTCCGAATGGCAGAACTCAAAATTGAAAGACTTTCTGGTCCAAGCAAACCCAGAGGTATTTCCACAGGTTTAACAGGGGGAGATCGATAATGATACAAAATTTCCGACTTTTCTTGATGACCAGGAAGAACTGGGAGTAGAATGCAGGAGATTGATCGTTCAGGAACCTCTTCACTGCCCCTTTCTATAACAGGGTGTGCACCTCTTCCTTTAATTTCACCAAATTGGACTGGTGAAAGAACATCGGGGTCCTTGATAGAGGAGGTTGTTGCCAAAATTGAAGTCGGTAACCCTTGCTTACAATACAAAGGAGCCACATATCAACCCTGGTAATTGACCAAGCCTCTGAAAAGAGGCCTAGACAAGCACCTACAGGGACATTAGGAGAGGAATGCACGACAGGAGAGGGTGTGAGTCCCTAGGGTCCCCTCCCCCAGCCTTCCTTGGGAAAGAAAGGTGGGTCGGAGAAGTTCCTCCTGAGGACCTAACTGAGGAGGAGGAGGAGGTCTCATTTGAGCTTGTGCATTTCTGTTTGACCTTTCTGCCCAAGGGCTTTGATTATTTCAATAGGAAGGCATGCCCAGACTCCAATTATAATACCCACATGAGATGCATCTGCGTCCAGCTGAGGAGGCTTAATGAGTCACTTCGGGAATGTACCCGGTAACTAGAGGCAGAGACCAAGGTCTCAAAGTAGAGGAGGGACATACCACCCTCTATGCCATCTAGCACAGGCTGGCCTGTAGAGAACCTCTGTGACATTTCCTCAATCATTGAGGAATGTAGAAGGAGCAGATCTGGTTGTGGCTGGGTTCCGGAGATCTTTCGAAACTGGAAAGGATCTTCTTGGGCTGTGTGCAAGATGGCTTTGGGCACAAGTTACTGCATTATCAAAAGACCAGATCTCCTCCGATTCATCGAAGTGAGAGGAGCTGGTGGGCCTGATAGGAGGCGACAAATGAGCTGTTTCTACCTCGATCTCATTGGAGTCAACAAGGGTAGATAATGCATCATCGTCTAGAACACTCCGAGCAGGAGAGTGGCTGGAGATCACTATGTCCTTTGAAGACAGTGACATAGGTGCACACTGTGCCATTTCCCGTATTTGTTTGTCATGGTAAGTAGGGGCTCTATGTGTTCTAGACGTTCCAGGATAAAGATGAGACTGCTTGTCTTTCGGGCATGATGCTATGCCTCCGCCTTACTGGTGAATGCCACCTGGTGAGGAGGCGATGGCTGGACACGAGCCGCGGCATCGCCTCTACTCTTGGCCACACATCCCATACGGATTCAATGGAATAATAGGAAAGGGGGGATACTGATCCAATCCCCTTCCCTAGTCTGAACCCTCTGGGGAGACTCCCAATCCTGTACAGGGTATGATGGTAGAGTTGGGATAGGGGATCTCGGTCCAATCCCTATCCCCATACCATGAGGAATCTGGGTGATGACCGGTGTAAGGTTGGTGACTGGTACGAGATGACCGACGGCCTGTGACGATGTAACCAGCCACCGGGACGAAGTCACCGGTGACCGGTCATTTCCACCGGTCAATGCCCGGTGACTGGACTGGTCACAGGTCACTATCCAGTGACCGGACTGGTCACTACCCAGCAACCGGACTGGTCGCTACCCGGTGACCGGACTGGTCACCGGTCAATGACCAGTCAGGCGAAATAGACATGTCAGAACCTAGTTCGTCTTCATCACTAAACAAGGTGCGGTGCTTCTCCTCCCATTCGAGAGGGTGCGACACGCTACCCCAGAAGTGTTGGGTGCGGTGCAGCTCCTCCCTCTCAGGAGGGTGCAACACGCTACCCTGAGACGAGTGGTGCACTTCCTTCCTCACGGAAGGCAGCATCACGCTACTGTGAACGTGAGGGTTGTTCGACTTCTCCTCCCTTTTAGGGGGAGGCGATCTACTCCTCGAACGTTCACTCCCTCCTAAGGAGAGGCCTTACCTGTCTCAGGACTCTTGAGATTGGTCCCGTAGGCTCCTGGGACCCCGGAGTGTTCTTTTGAGAGGTAGAACCAGTCTTCTCTCAGTGTGTTCCTGACTGAGATTCTATAAGAGAAAAATCTGAAAATTCAGACGATGAGGCGGATTGATGTTTCTTCCGCCCTCTATACGTACGTCTGTGATCGGCTAGATTCCAGATTTCATTAGTCTCTTTTGTGCAAAAGATACAACAATTCTTACGTGTACACTTGAACATGTGAGGAAGCCTGGGTGAGTGTCCCAAGGGCCCTTCTTGTGGCCATACTTCCTACAGACTGTCCCGACGTTGTTCTCTGAAATAAATGTTATCTGAAAGAGAATAATAATAATAATATTGTATTATTTTCTTCATACTGTTACAACTCTAGGGGTAATGTAACAAGATAAAAGACACAAACAAGCTTTCAAGATTAAAATGCAAATCTTTAATTTCCTAAAGTATTAAAAGTATTAAAAATAATTTAACAAACAATCAAAGTGAAAGAATTAAAATATAACTTACAGTATAGAATATCCTAAAAAGTCCTAAATTGTTTTAAAGTTCACTTCCGGAAGTTAATCCAAATAATCCGGATGTAGTATTCCAAATGAAATAGCCTGCACAGTGCTGACGTTGATAAGTTCTGAGTAAATCCAAAAATAATCCTTGTAAGTCTGGAATCTCACAAGTATTAGAAATGTTCCCGATAATTCCATGGAACTGTATAATAATGCAGATGAAGAACAGTACTTATTCCTAAATGTACTGTATTTGATAACAGATGAATCTCCAAATAAATATAGATATATCCCACACTGAACTGCAAATTTAATATGACCTCTCACTTCAAGGTAGCTGTAAAGAATAATTTATCACAGGATTACTTGCTATATATACATAACAAGTGCGCAGAATCAAATAAACCCATTACGTAGTTCCTGTCAGCATTCGAAGCCTTTGGAAGCCTATAGAATGTATTTACTTCCAGTAAACACAATTTCATTCTCAAGAATGCTATATTAGACTAGAACTAACAATCAACATGATGTTGTTTACAATGAAATAAAAGTACACATAATCTAGATTATGAGCGCGACACAGATCACATGACACTACCAGCGTGTGACCATTTATCGATCGAAGGTTACCGTATGTATACTCATATGGTATCCACAGTTCAGACTAAGAACAGAGATCATAAACTAATAAATTATATCATTATAAAAAGAAAAGAGGTATGATTCCGTAACAATACGTAAAACTCACCTGTCTGTATGTACTGGGTGTTATATACACCCCAGTGTATTTGCACAAGGTAACCAATTGTTCCCTGAATTAAGAAGTTATCTGAAGGAGAACAATAATAATAATAACAATACTGTATTAATTCCACACGTGAAAACTCACCTGCTTGTATATACCGCATGCTATATACACCCCAGTTCATCTCACCTGTTTGCATACACTGCGTGCTAAATGCACCCCAGTGAATGTTCAAAGGTAAACATTGTTATATACATTACACACCTCATCGCACCTGTGTTTAATAAGGATTAGATGTTCAGTTGTTTAAAACTTTTATTGCTCTCTAGCGGCAATTCAGACGCACACAACAACAATGCATCGCGTCACATGTGGTATTTAAATATAATGGTGAATTAGAAAAAACACCAAATGTATGTTTGATCAATTATTTTATTAAGGAAATTATGAATTCCTGCTTCTTAATTGCGGTCGGGCCTATGATGCGTTATAACTAACACACAAAACTTATCCGTGAACCAATTGTATTTGAGAACTAAGAGATGGTGTACCCTAACCCCTAAAGGATGGATACAACGTGGTAACCCAAGAAGACCTTTCCAGAACACAATACTGAAATGGGCAGGGGCTACCGGCCTAAAAACAGAAGACGAGACGGATGAATGTAACACTAGATGAAATAAAGCTGAAAGAAGAACCAAACATGGTTTAAACTCGGAACAAGCAATTTTTCTCTGGTCATGATGAACGACACAACCATTTAACATGGTGTCCTTTTAAAAAAGATGAATGTTCGCGCAGGCGCAGAGAGGTGCACGAGTGTGCAGTGTCTTATTGACAATTCTCCAATCTGTGGGAGGATGTATTCACATCGAACGGACGAGATTTTTCGACACGAAAAAATAATAAGCTATAGGGTATTGTATTGCTGCTATTAAACTTTATATTCATGGTTCAGGCCACATAATTATTTACTTGACATAAATACCTGTTCAGTCAGTCATCCCCCTTTTGTCTACGGTTCAACCTGTTTCATGACTCTCTAGAGGAGTTGACTGGGGTTGAAAAATCTCTAAAAACCCACTTGCCCAGTCAGGCAAGTACTAAAAGTTTTTACTTGCCCAGAATAAACTCTCACTCAAGCACCTATTAGAGAAATAAATAAGCTGACGATGTTAATGACCTAAATTTGATTGTATGAAAGGTAGTTTTCTAGAATTTATTCTGTGGCCCTTCTAACACCATTTGTCAATAATTACAAACTGAGACTAGTCTGCTCTTCCTCTGGTAAGCATTTATTAGTATGCATGAGTGAGAGCAAAACACATGTATGTGCTTGATCAAAACAAATGGAAAAAAAATATACTCTCAACAGAACATCCTTTTCATTAAAGCGAAACACAGGTCAGCAATGAGTGATTGGAAAATTCACTTGACCTGCATAAATTGTAACTCACCACTTTGAGTTGGGCAAGATGTATTGGGGACAGAGTGCCAAATTTCCTAATCCCTATAGTAAAAAGAAAAGAAGAGGAAGAAAAAATGATGAAGAGTCATAACTAAATATATTATTAAAGAGGAAAACGTATTTAAAAAATCCCACTTCCCATGACATTTATAATCTGAAAAATTTATGATTTTGTTAACTTTAACATTTGCAGTATTAAAATAAAGTGTGCTGCTGGTAGTGGTGCTGACCTCTACCTGTATGATATATGAATGCCAGCTTTAAAAAATCGAAATATAAACATAAAAATAGGAATGCGTCCAATTTTTTCCCAACAATTTATTTTGAGCATTAAATCTGACGGAATTTAAGTGGTTTCTGGTTGACATGTACTTTCAACTATATGTTATGCTGAAGTATGCCAAAAGAAAAGACTGTAAAGGCAGGATATTCATCCAATGTTGATGCCTTGTGTATTGTATTTTTAATATCTATAGCCAGTTTTTTTCACAAAGGTATAATCCTCATTGGCTGCATTCAGTTCATCATCTTTTTTGAAGTCAGTCTCAAGAGAATCAGGGTGCTGAGCTGACGTGATTTCTGTTTGGTCAATATTCTATTGTTTTTTGTGAAACAAGCACTTAGGTACACTCAAACAAAAGATTTACAATTGGATGTTAATAACATTCGTTTTATCTCAATATACTGGTGATCAATTTGGATTTCACCTACATAAAAAAATATCTGACCTGAAATTTGGATTGTATGTATTAGTGTTTAATGGCACCTCCGCACAAAAATGGATATAAGGTCATGATTCTGGCAAAATTGACGAGGCAGAAATATGACCATGCTGATGTCTATGCTCAAAGCGTTGTACTAAAAAAAAGGAAAGACCTACACCACAAAGCTTGAGGTTACATTTATGGACAGAAAAAAAGGGCAAGGTGAGGCCTTGGTCCCAAACTATTCAAAAAGACAGCATGGTGATTACAGTGGAGGATGCCAAGAGCCCATTGCAAAAGACACAATTGTTACTGATCTTTTTCCAGAGATGGATGAGCAAGAGTATTTGGATGTCTGAATCTCTCTGACCAGAGTCTGTTGTTGTTTCCAAAAGTTCTGAAAAAAAAAGCAGCTTGATTGTCAAAAAAAGGAGCTACGCAAGGGCGACAGAGACCAACCCTGAATTTTGTCCCGACCATTGTCTGCTTAATGTCTTGGCCCATAGAAGTAGGCCCTTGAAAAGCGTTGCATGACAGCCAACCTAGATCTGATGTACGAGGGGTTGTGGAAGCTTGCCCAATCTGACCAGTCTTTCCAGATCGATGGTGAGCCATGGGAGATGTCTTGGACTGATGCCAAGGTTTGGCTGCGTAAGTGGTGCATGCCTGGTATTACTATGGACATTCACGGCAACGTGGTCTACAGTTTGAGCCAGAGCAGTGCAACATAAACATCAAAATGCCCTATCTGCTCCTCCTGCATGATAACACGTTTGGTTTGTAAACAAGGACATCGAGCCTTTCACACAGATTTACTCCAAGAAGCCTGTTTGGGTATAACCTCCAACACCAAAGACCAGCAACCAGCTTGGTGCCAAGTGTCCTCACACCAGCAAAGTCAAAGAGAGGGTTATTCTGGTAGACTCAGCCAATGACATCATGAAAGCCCTGTGTGACAAAAAAGACATCACCAAACCGGCTTGCATTACTGACAATGAGCTAGATGATCTTATCTGTGAGCTGTAACATGCTCCACACAACACTGAGCCCATCAATTTCGTCTGCGCAACAGAGTCATGGATGGCTTTTTTGTTCAGGTAGGCAAACTCCTGCCTGGGTGCGGTGCCTTCTGACTGGCAACATTGAAGACAACAAGCCGGATGATTGCAAGTGTATCGATAAGCAATCCAACAAAGTACTTCCCAAGGATGTACTTTCACCCTACAGCCAAACGAACTTGCCCTTTTTGGCTACTACCGCTGGGGCATACTCAGTGGACTGTTTGTGCACAAGAGCTGCCAAACCAAATTGTTGGAACAATAGGCACTAAGGTTACTGGCATTGAAATTGCCCAAACCTACACCCACATAATGGCCAAGCTGCCATCTCTGCCCATGCTATCAAAGTTTGACTGCCTGCAGAAGCCCAGTGGTGTCCCAATCTGGTCCGCCATGTCTCTTTGGACCAACCCATCTTCCATCTCCCATCCTGGGTCCAGTGGAGGGTTGTCCTGGGAAGTGCATCCAGTGACTTTCAGTATACATGCCCCAGCCATCGCCATCTTTCTTCACAAGCTGGACAAGAGATATTGATCCTGTCTTTTGATGAACATCTTCATTTTTGAGCTGGTTTTGGCCAGAAGATGCCATGAATCTTCCTCGGACACTTGTTTTGGAAGCTTTTAAGCTTTTGTGCTATTCTTGATGTTAGCAACCAGCATTCAGAGCCATACAGTAGCACTCTGATGACATTGCTTAGGTAAATCCTCAGCTTGGTCTCAAGTCCAAGTTGTTTTGGATTTCCATATGTATTTCTGCATACCGAAGGTTTGATTTGCTGTGCTAATTCTGGTTGCTGCTTCTCTCTCCGAGTCTCCATCTGTGGACACTTTGCTTCCAAGGTATGTGAATTATGAAAATGGAATATGTAATTCCTGCTATGTTAGGGTAGGGCCTCTGCTACATTATTTTCTTAACACAAAAGACTTACCTGTAACCAGTTGTAACTGATAATGAATATGAGTGTACCCTAAACCCTAAGGGGTGGGATACAGTGTGGTAACCTATGAGGTTCCTTAAAGAACAATTTTCTGAAAGGGAGTGGGGGTTACTGGCATGTAAAATGAATAAAGAGAAGATGAATGTAACACCGAGATATAATATTTGCTGAAGGAAGACTGCAATGCAGTGAAGCACTAGCAACAAGCAATTTTTCTCTGGTCACAAATTAAACACACATTCATTAACATGGCATCCTTAAAAAAGACGACTGTTCTTAGCATGGGCATGCGAGGTGCAGGAGTGGACCATGTCTTAATAACAATTCTCTACTCTGTGGGATGATGTATTCACATCAAATGAACGAGGTTTTTTGACATGAAATAAAGAGTAAGTTACACAATAGTGACAGGTTATGTATTACTGCTATTAAACTAAGCTTTTACCTCATTCTGGGTTCAATATCTGGATGCGAATTATACATTAGTGTGCATTATATACACAAAAATACGGTACTCATGTTGTCACAGCATAAATGGGAGTCACCTTTTAGTGTCAGTGTGATAGGTATAGTTTGATATCTTCATCTATTTTATTTGCCTGTGAATTAAAAAACTCTGATGAAAAAAGTTAATCTTTGAGGAGAGATACAAGTTACATCTATTTTCATTAGGGTCAGGGGTAATTAAATAGTTACAAAATGGCAAAGGTTTGGTTCATATACCACTAACACTAGCCATATCAAGCTTCTTTCCATTCCCTATTCATCAATGGCCTCTCACATAACCTGACTGTCTTTTCATCTTGGCTAGTTGAACAAATGATTAATTTCTAAGCCAAATTATACAATCTGGCTGAACAAAGAATCAGTACCTCTGTTTCACAGTCATATGTAATCTGTTAATAAGTAGTGAACTGAGTGTTTTGTTAGGATGCAAAAAAAACAAACTAAAGTCAGTGAAGATTCAGTTATGATTTAATTTATTGGATGGATTACAGTGAGCAGGATAGAGTGATCTTGTGTGGAACATAATTATGTCAGAGAACACATACCTGCCAACCTTCGAGACAGTGTTGGGATTAGGATTTTTTTAGACTAAAAAAGTGTTTTGTGGTCCCAAGGGGGGTTACAAGCGATGTCGTGCAATTGAAACTAAGTTATCTACTCATATAAGCCCTTAGAAAATGTTTGGAAAATCAAATTTCAATAAAGAAAATAGAATATGTTTTCCTTGAAGCATTTAATACACTTTCAAACAAAATATAGTTGGTAGACTTAGCTTTATCATATATCATCACACACACACACATATATGTGCACACACTCACAATCAAAATTTTATTTAAGTAAAAACATGTTTCTGTCTTTAAAATTCATTGAACAGTGGAATACATTCTTAACTTGATGCAGACTTTGCTGCTTTCAATAGTTCAGTGGAGGGTTTGAAGGTGATGCAAGTGTCATTAGGGAAGGACCATTCAATCTTTGGGAATGGGTGCGTGGGGGCTGGGATTTTCTTTCTAACCACGATATTTTTGTTTCTTTTATCTCAAGATACAATTTTTTTGGTCAACTAATAGGATGAATAGAATTATTATTTTTTTCTTCAAGTTATTTGGGTGCTGGAAATAAATAAACAAAACCAGGTCCCCCCACCCCTCAAAATGAAATGGTTGGTCTCTTAGTGTTCATCTTTGCACTCATTAGAGACTGCATGGTACTGTTGTTCAAACTTCCCTAAAGATCTTGTTGAATCTTTCTCAGCATTTTGCTCCTATGCAACTGAATTTCTTAGCAATATCACTATCCTGGAATATTGCCTGAAAAATGATCCACAATAACAGTGTGTGCTCTGCTATGAACTGCGATATTGCAAAAAAGCACTTCAGCTCTTGTGATATGGTCTGTTGATAATTGTTTACACATGTTAGTTACTTTTGGGACTGAATGCTGCATCTGTTCATTGTCCTTTGCATATGTCGATGGATGTTGTACACTCCAGAATGACTAATGTTGATGTGGTGTTTGCAGTATGCGCAAAGAATATAATGCTCCCCCTTGCTGCTACACTTCACTAAGTCAAACTTTGTAAACCAGGAGTTTGAAATTTAGCTTGCAGGACTTTGCTCACTTCACAGATGGCTCATTCTTCCCTGAATCACAGCTGCATTTTGACCTTCTGCCTTGAAAAAATGAATCACACTTCCACCCTATTCCAACCACCAAAATAATCAATAATCATGTTTTGCATTTTATATATGGAGTAAAATCTTACTTCAAAGAAACGTTACTACTGATCATGATCTAGCCAATAATCTTATATAAAGATGGCTTAAATGTTCTCATTAAAGACAACAAAGTGTTTCTTTAACATGCACCTCTTTGATTTATCTAACTTCAAACTAACTGGGATGTTCCACTTAATTTACTTTCATACTTGCCATATTCCCAGACAGTGTTCGTGTTTTTTTTAAAGACTCAAAAAGTGTTTTGAGGTCCCAAGGGGGGTCAGTGCGCGTGACCCCCCAAAAGTGACGTCATTCAAATGAGAATAAGCTATCTTTTCAAATTAGCCTATAGCAAATGACTGCAAATTCAAATCTGAATAAAAGAAAATACCATCTGTTTTCTCTGAAGCATTTAATATACTTACGAACAAAAAAAATGGTAGACTTGGCATTGTCAAATAACATCACCACAAGCATGTCACAACCACACAGACATTAAATACAAAAATACACCAAGTTACTGTCTTTAAAATCCATTGGACAATGGAATGTAGTTTTAATTACATGCAGTCTTTGCTGCTTTCAATAGTTCAGTAGTTGGTTTGACGGTAATGCAAGTGTCATTTGTGTTCACAAATATGCCTACACTTTTCCTTCGCGAATGTGCATCCACGTCTATGTTGGCGCAAGCAATGACCAAAGTCGCTAAAAGTGATAAAACCTGTAAGATGGCAATGAATATCCATTTCAAAACAATGAATCTGGCAATGAAAACATTCAAGGTTTGTGGTAGTTGGCCAAGTTGCTAAATTCTTTGATGCAGCTATTGTAACGTATTTTTGAGGTTAAAGTCACACCTATGGCAGTGAAGATTTAATTTATTCTCAGGCTGAATTAATGAAAAAAGGTACTAATTTATACAAATACACAATTTGTCATTTGATTAATGATTTAATACTTTTAAATTATTAAAATTCCATGGTGCAGTTCATTTCAGGTTAATCAGATATTCACACATGTTAATGTTTTTATGAGTTATTTAATCGCATGATAAAAAATTTATTGCAATCATGTAAATGTCCAAGGAAAATATGAGAAAGTTAAGGTGGCAAAACTGTAAAAGCAAATAAGATTATCTAATATTTTTTGCACTTCTAGTGCATTATGTACCACATTTTTCCTTTGTCCCTTTAAAATGTTGTGTGTCCCCCAAATCTGGAGGGTGAGGGACACAGTGTCCCCTGATCTTTGGATCCTAGGTGCAACACTGCATTAGAGAGTGAATGGTGCTGTTGTTCAACTTACCGAAATAATCATGTTTTGAATTTTATATAATGGAGTAAAAATCCGACTTCAAAGAAATGTTGCCGCTGATCACAAACTTTAATAAAGATGGCTTCAACATTCTCATTCAATGCAGTCAGTGATGTGTAATAACATTTGTTTTTCAACATGTATCAGTTTGATGCACTTAACTTCAGACAAATTGGGTTGTTCCACTTGGTGTACTTTACCTATGCAAATTAGCCTAATGGGCTCTCGCTCAGCAGTGCTCAATGGATTTGACATGACACATCACCCAAGCTATTGTGAGCCAATTCAGTAAATCTCTGAAAAGTGTCTGTTTATCTCTGACCACCTTACCTTTTAATTGTCTCTAAAACAGCTGTATAAACTGCCTCATGGATAGTTTTACATGAGCTCTGAGCAAGACTGTTTACTGTTTATACATACCACAGATTATGGGCATATATCATTACGATCAAGAAAAGTACATTTTTTTTCTTTTTTTTTTTGTGGAAATTTTTTGTATGTGCTAAGATTGCTGAAAATGAAACACAACAGTGTCCGGGGGGGGGGGGGGGAGATCGTGTTTTTGGCGTGACACGTATTATGGCATGTATGTACTTTACATACGCAAGTCAGCTCCCACAGCAGTGCTGAAAGCTGAAAGGACTTGCAACACAAAATCACCCTAGCTACTGTTAGTCAAATAAGTAATCTGTGTTTATCTCTCTGACTGTCCATACCTTTTAATCACCTCTATGACAATTAACTGTATAAACTGCCCTGTGGTGAATGCATTCCATAAGTATTAGCATGACTATTTACTGTTTATACAGGCTTCAGGTTACAGGCATAACTGTGGTGCCAAGAAAGGTCTCTCACAATCTATTTTTTCCTTCTTCTTAAGATGTACTAGAAATCATGCTTTTATAAACATGACTGTGCTGGGAGTGGGGGGTTTGTGAGTAAAAAATCAAGTTTTTTGCATGACACATCATGTTCTGGCAGGTATGGAACAACATATACATGTATTTTATGATTTAGATGAAAAGTGTACTAAACCAAATCTGTTTATAATAATAATAATAATAATAATAATAACAATAATAACAATAACATTAATAATGGTATTCGGTGCATGGAATTTCTGCAAAATCCATACAGAGGTCACTGACGTACAAATATCAGCTGAGTCTTTTCCCATGGGTGGCTGCTTATTGACAGGTTTGACAGCATAAATATTTTTACATACACATGTTTTGAATTTATGTTTTTTTTACATATTTTTTTAATAGGCATTGGCTGTTAAATGCATTTTCCATTCATATTCTTATGAATGGTGAAAACTGCTGTTTTCAACCAACAGCTTTTATTTTCATTTATCTACTGATAGCCTCACTATCTATGGGCCTCTAGCACCAATCTGGCCTTAACTAGAAATACTCCGATAGTAAATTATCCAACAAATCCATTGATAAAGTTTTTAGGTTCAGTTAAAACTCTAGGCATATTTAATTAGCATGTAATAACTCTGCATAGCCATGTGGTTATTGGCATAATGTGACAATGGCTATTGTAATTAAAACCAATTAACTGTTTACTCAGAAGTGTTAATTGACAATGAAATATAGTAGTACCCTTGTACACTACGAAGATCATATTTGTCAGGTAAGTGAACAATGAAAATTATAAAGTTATGTCAACTGGCATCTTTGTGGTATTAAGGTGACATCTGCATTACTGAGTTTTAAGAAAATAAAGAAAAGGACTGTGTCTGATTTTCAGATATGCTGCCAGTTCATTATCCTCATAAGATTTCCCCTCTAGTTGTATAAGCATAAATCTGCTGCTGTTTCTGAGCTTAATATGTTTCTTATCTGTGTATGAATAGAGTTAAGTGCTGAGAACCCCCTTTCACAGTCAGCTATCTAAAGGGGCATATGCATAGCAAGCTTTGCCAGCTTCGACAAGTTGGGAAACTGTTCTTTATCGTTGTTTTCAAAATTTTCCACAGTCCACAGGTATTGTCCCATGGATATCTCTGCCCCAAAATGCATGTGATCGGGTGACTCTGTGTATCATAAAAGTTGATGTCCTAAAGTTAAAATGCTGATTTCCTAAGTAAAAGGGTCATTATTCCCATAATGTCTGAAACATATTACACAAGATACTTCCCGTCTTTGTGTTATGTTGTAACCATGTGTAATGTAACATCCAAGATTTCTCAAACTTTACATAAAATTTTGGTTTCTTCCTTTGCAGTTATTCTGAAACTGCACTTCATCCTTTACTTTCTTCATTCTGCCATTCACTTTGCACATTTGCGCCAGCATTGCCTTTAAGTTGAAAAGAATCATTACTTTTCTGCCAAGCCACTAACTCTAATCTCAATTTCCAGAAATGGACCAAAGTTTGTGCATTTGCAAATGTGATGAAAGGGCATCAATTACAAAACCCCTCTAGCACACGTTTTTCTGTCATAAATGATTAGCGGGATTTTCAAGCATTATTTTGTATTAACCTACATCTACATACATTGGAATGGACAGATGTACTTTGGTCAAATAAGTATCCATATTATTTAATTATTTTTAGATTCTTATTTATTCAATCTAATTTGCATGAGTTTTCATGCATCACTGCTTACCAAGTGCAGGAGTTCCTAAATTTTTTGTGTGATTTGCGTACTCACATGCCCTGGCAGCATCTCTGGATTTTAAGAATATTGGTAATTCCATAGCTGTTAAATGACTTCAAAACTGGAATAAAAGACCAAATGAAGAAATATACTGGAGTTCACTTTCTGAGGTAAGATCATTGGAGGGTGGTTAATGGTAATGGTTTGTGGGATTGACTACAACTGCTCTTGGTAGAACAAATGTCCAACAAGAGTTCACAAACCTTTCAGAGCTCTGCTTGATTGAAACATAAAGGCTTTGTGGACTTTTATATGACCCCTATTCTATACCAGGTTCTTCATTAACTTGTCATATTACACATTATAATTTCAATAGTGCCAGAATGACAATGATTAAAGCAATTGTTGCCAACAGGATTCCAACTATTTGGTACTGTTCAACTTCATACACAAAAGTGTTATTTTAATCATGGTGTAATGAAGTATGCGTCTAACTGGTAAGCTAACAATTCATGAAGTTACATGGTGCTTTGACTACATCCAACATGTCAAATAAATATTTTTTGGAGGTACCTGATTGCATAGGTCATTCTGTCTGGTCTGAGAGCTCTCATCAAACACAGCTTCTGGAGGGAAGTCTTGTTTTTCCACTCTTGTGGGAGTTTTTCCTTCTCTGGGCATTCGCTTTCAGCAAACTTCTTCCATCTCTTGGCTGAGCCTTCAATATCTCGGTCTATATTTCGAAATTCATCCATGGTACCAAGTGCCTATTTAAACATGAGTACAGAGAACAGTACATTATACACACACCCCATGTTTAATAATACTCTATGTAGGCATTAGTAGGATATGGTTGACACTGGAGATTATTGACCAACAGTTCTCAATGATCCCAACTTTTGATCAAGGTATGCGGTCTTGAACTAAAGTTACTGTGCAGAAACAATTATTTTCTTGTTAGACTTACCATGACTGTGAGCTCTGAATTTTACACCCCAGAATCCATAGGTGTCTTTATTAATTTAAGTGCAAACCATCCACAAAATTTGGTCAAGGAACTAACTCCAGAACAAAAGTTATTCTGCAAAACCCATTTTTCTTTGTGCCACAATGACCATAACATTCTGACTCCAAAATCAAGAGGTCTCTTCCATGGGTTAAGTACAAGCCCTCAAGAAACTTTTGTTCATGGCACATGGTTTAGAACTAAAGTTATTAATGAAAAAAACATTTTGTTTTCTTTCAGCCAGTGGCCTTGACCTTTGACCTTTTTATCCCCCAAATCAATAGGCTTCTTTCTTATGCAATGTGTAAGTCATCCACAAACTTTTGGTAAAAGTACATGGTTGAGAACTGAATTTTTTTTGTGCAGAAACCATTTTTATTCTTTTTGGTTGCAGTGATCTTTGACCTTTTGACCCTGAAATTGATAGGCTTCTTCCTTACTCCAAGTGCAAGCCATCTACAAAGTCTGGTTCAGGTCTGTGACACAAAACTAGAGTCATTGTGAGGAAAACCATTTTTCTTCTTTCAGTCAGGGACTTTGACCTTGAACCTTTTGACCCAGAAATTGATAGGCTTATTCCTTACCGCAAGTGTAAGCGATCTACTAATTTTTGCCCAGGTATGTTATACAGAACTAATGTTATTGTGCAGAAACTATTTTTCTTCTTTGTGTGCAAGTCATCCATAAAGTTTGGTAACTTTAGATGGTGGAGAACTTGAGTTGTTGTGCCAAAACAAAACTAAAAACAGACTGACTGATGGACAGATGCACAACACTATAACATAATAGGCTCTGGCTTTATGGCTGGTGTATAAAGAAATAGTTGGTGGGGGGATGCATGTCAAGCCCACAATAAAAGCATTGGTGTAAAATGTGTGACCTTGACCCCTAGATCAAAAGAGTGGAGTGAACATGTTGCAGAATGAAATGTCTTAGTTTCAAAATGATTCATCTAATGTATAAACAAAATTCATCAGGAAATTTAGGAGATATAAGGAAATGAAAAAACATTAATCTAAATCTTAATACATATATGACTGTGGCCTTAAGACCAGGATCTAATGTGCATGAGTGCATGTCATGGAATGAATATTGTCTTTGCTTTATAATGATTCATCCCATGCAAGAAGAAAATCCATCAAGGGTTTAGTAAATATAAACAAATGAAAAAACTTAATCAAAACATTAATACATATTTTTTATGATTGTTACCTTGACCCCAAGGTCAAAGTGGCATGCATGTATGTCACAGAATGAATTGTCTTAGCTTCATAACGATTTATTGCAGGTATGAACAAAACCCCTCATGTAGTTTAGGAAATAAACAAATGAATAAACTTTACCAAAACCTTAACACAAATTTTCTATGACTGTGAACTTGACCCCAAAGTAAAAGGGCCAAGCGCACATGATACCAAATAAATTGTCTTGGCTTCATAATGATTCATCCCAAATATAAACAAAATCCATCAATGGGTTTAGGACATATAAAAAAATCAAAAAACTTTGACCAAAACCTTAACACAAATTTTCTATGCCATTGATCTTGACCCTAGGGTAAAAGGAGTAATCAAGCATGTCACAGAATGAATTGTCTTAGCATATAGTATTTTTGGAGGTAAAACTAATTTTAATTATGCAATACTTACCCGTCGCTATTGTGTAGCTCTTACTTTTTCGTGTCGACAATTTTTGTCTGTTCGATGTGAATACATCCTCCCACAGTGGAAAATTGTCAATAAAACATGGTCCACTCGTGCACCTCGCATGCCCATGCGCAGAACAGTCATCTTTTTCATAGATGATGATTATGCCAGGACATCAGAGTGGGGTGGGGGGAGGGCATTTGGCAATATTGACGGGCAAGTATTGCATAATTACAATTAGTTGTATCCCCCCTCCCCCAATTTTAATAGCAGCAATAACTTGCCTGTCGCTATTGTGTAGCTGAATTTGTCAGTTAGGTGGGTAGGCTGATGTGTTAAACTAATCAAAAATGGAGAAAAAATGGAATATACTCACCATCAGAGGGAGAGATCCACTTACAGAATATTGGTGTCCCTCTGGGTCAGATGTTGTGCCGCAACTATGGGTCCCAGAGAAAATATGCTTGCACTTTGTTGTGCTAACAAGCGGAGGTAGAAGGAAGGTAGCATGGGATCACCAAAATGCTGGCTTCATGATGTCCTCCAAGAAAGAATGACTTAGTTAGGCCTATGAGGCAGCGACGGCTCAAACCTCATGGGCTTTTAGTTTCATAAAAGACGTCTCTATCGGTAAGGGACTGATAAGCTCTTTTGATTGTGGTGACAATCCACCGTGAGATAGTGGAAGCTGAAATATAAACGGAGCCCTTTTGAGGAATTAAAAGACATTTCCTACCCTTCCTTTTCCCTTTGGTGGCATTTAGATAGAAACAGAGTGCACTAACTGGGCATAAAAGTCTATCTTGATCATCTCCTGCACAGATTTGACTGAGACTGGGAATCTCCGTAGAAAATAGAGCTACCAAAGGTAACTGATTTTTGGCTAAAAATCCCGGTTGACATAGGAGATAAATGGATTCGTAATTGCCATTAAACCAGAGACAACCAGTATCAACAGACAATGCATGAATCTTGCTGCATCTTCTCACAGATGCCAGAGTGAGTAAAAACAGTCTATAGTGTGAGGTCCCAAAAGAAAGCCTCACTCCATGGCTTAACGGGGGTTTTGTTTAAAGACCATGAAACACAAGATAGATTCCATCTGCGCATAAGAGAGCGGGAGACAGATATCTGCAGCTCAAAATACTTAATGAGATCAGCAAGGTGCAAGTCAGAACCAACTGCTGAGCCCTGAGAGACTTTAAGTCTGCTGGAAATGGCAACTATATAGCCCTCGATAGTTGATACTGAACATCTTTTGTTCTTGAAAAGGAACAAATGGAAATCAGCAATGGAAGTTACAGAGGGACAGCCAAGATCAATGTGTTTCCTGCTGCACCAATCACAGAAGATTCTCCACCTGGCATAATAGACCTTGGATGTTGAAGCTTTCCTGGTCTGAATGATGCAACTGGCAACCCGGCCCCAAAACTTCTTTTGGCGGATAGATCGCACGAGATGAGGCAAGTGTGAAGATGGAGAATGTGAGGGCTGTTGTGTAGGAGGGATCCCCGGTGTTACGACAAGTTCCCTCCTGTGAGGTACATACCTCGGTTGATCTATCAACAGGTCTAAAAGATCGCTGAACCATGATCATTGGGGACACAGTGGGGCTATGAGAATGATACGAGCAGTGGAAGTTCTGACTTTTTGTAGAACTTGAGGCAGCAGTTGGAACAGTGGGAAGGCATATGCGAACAGACGATCCCACTGGAAGCTGAATGCGTCCACTCCCCATGCTCTCGGGTCTGAGACTGGAGAAACGTAGAAGTGAAGTATGTCATTGAACCTCATCGCAAACAAGTCCACCAGAGGCTTTCCCCATAGTGAGAAAAGGGACTCTCTTATGGAGTGGTGATGAGACCATTCCATGAGGACCATTTTGCCTGTCCTGGACAGACTGTCCGCTAATATGCTTTTCTTCCCCAGAATATGGTGAACTAGGGGGTGATGTTCTCTGAAGTTGCCCAGTGGAGGAGGTTCCAGACCTCCACACAAAGAGAAAGGGCATGTGTGCCTCCTTGATGTCAGTGATACAATATGACAGATGTGTTGTCAGAGTAGACCATGACACATCGATCCCTTACTCTGTTGATGCACCCTTGCAAAGCTAGAAATACAGCTTTTATTTCAAGATTGTTCGTTTGTAGGGACAATTCATCCCGAGTCCAGTGACCCTGGAAAATTATGCCCTTCAGCTCTAAATGAGCACCCAACCGGAATCTGGCGCATCGGTGAACAGATAGGAGTGAAGTCAGGTGCATGGGGACCCCAGTCAGGAATCTGTCCAGATTCATCCACCAGCGCAAATGGTGATGAAAATCTGGTCCTAGATAAATCTGAGCTGATAGAGAATCTCTGTGTGGTTTCCACCTTGTGAGAATGAGAAACTGTACAGAGTGCATATGGAGACGTCCTAAGGGAACCAGATCGGCAGGGGCATTCAAGGTTAACAATAGGGATAGGTAAAGGCGAGCAGACAATGATGTTTTTGCTTGTAGTGTCTCTTGAAGTGCCAGGATTCAATCTACGTGATCCCATGGGACTCCAATAACTCAGGTGAAGACTCTGGGTGTGGAAGTGATTCCAAACGGCAGAACCTGGAATTTAAAAACTTCCTGGTCCAAACAAAACTGGAGGTATTTTTGATGTGGAGGAAATATCAGGATGTGCAAATAGGCATCTTGAAGGTCGATGGAGACCGCCCAATCTGATGACACACTGCGTTCTGGATAGAGGAAGTGGTCTCCATCTAGAAAGGTTCCTACAGAAGAAACTGGTTTAACGGGGAGAGATCGGTTATGATTCAAAATTTCCTGCTTTACTTGGTGACCAGGAAGATTCAGGAGTAGAATGGGGGAAACTGATTGTTCATGATCCTCTCAAATGCCCCTTTCTGTGATAGGTTGTGCACCTCTTCCCTTAATTTCTTGATAGAGGGGGGTGTTTCCGAAACTGAAGTCGGTAACCCTCGCGACCAATAGAAAGGACTCACCAATTGTTTCGAGACGTTTGACCAAGCCTCCGAAAAGAGGCCTAGATGAGCACCTATGGGGATGTTTGGGAGAGGAATGCATGGCAGGAGGGGGTGTAAGTCCCTAGGGTTGTGCCCCCCTCCTTCCTTAGGAAAGGAAGGCAGTTTAGAGAACTTCCTCCTAGTGGCTCTTCGATGATTTCCATGACATGAACTTGACTGACGAGGAGGAAGTCTCATTTGAGGTTGCACATTGGACTGAGGCTGTATATGTTTTAAGAATTTAGTGGATGGCCCCTGTGGGCAATTTGCATTAGTATGCTTCCTGGTCGATTGCGACGGGTCAGGGGCGGGTGTGAAGAATCTATGTTGAAAAAGATGACTTTTCTGCGCAGGGGCATGTGAGGTGCATGAGTGGACCATGTCTTTTTGACAATTCTCCACTCTGTGGGAGCATGTATTCACATCAAATGGACAAGGTTTTTCGACACAAAAAAGTGAAAGCTATGCAATAGCGATGGGTAAGTTATTACTGCTATTAAATTCATAATGATTAATACCAAGTATGATGAGAATATACCAAGGGGTTTAGGGAATGTCAGCAAATACATTTTTTTAACCAAAACCTTAATGCAAATTTTCTAAGACTGAGACCTTGACCCCAAGGTAAAGGTGCATATCAAGCATGTTATTGAATGAATTGTCTTAGCTCCATTATGATTCATACCAAGTATAATGAGAATTCATTATAGGGTTTAGGAAACATATGCAAATGAAAAAGTGACTGCTAAAAAAATGTCTCGCTTCTCACTAACATGGACTATACAAAAAGGTGGTGCTGAATTAAAAAGCTTGCATTCTGTTTGAACCTATTCAAATCAATACTGCATGTTTAACAACAATTACATGCTTTCTAAACTGTGTATGGGAAAGCACAAAATATTCTTCTATACATAACATAATATCTGTGCTCTAATCCCTACTGGAGGCAAATAAGCAAGTTATCAGATTCCAATTATGGAAATTAACATATTCTGGGAGTTAACTTGGCACCTCTAAGAATTTTTGTTTTATCAAAAGTAATCACAGAAGCAATCTTTTGATGCACCTTATTTTTACTGTCTCAAGTCCAAGACAAGAAAGTTCATTGGTTTACATTTGTGTTGAAATATCAATATAGAATAAATTCCTAATGTATGGATACAAAAAAAAAAAAATAAAGAACTTGATCCCAAGGATGTATTAGATAATGCACAATACAATGAGTCAATATCAAGTTTCTATTACCTTTATGCCTCCCCAGCTGTTGTTGCTAAGAAAATCAACAGGACTGGTCAAATTAGGGACTGCAGGGAAACGCAACAAGAAGTCCAGTTCCACTGGGTTGATGCTATTTGCCATCAGCAAAATCTGTGAGAATGTTGTATTAGTCACCATATTGCCAATTAAATAAAAAAAATATTAAAAAAAATAAGTAATTTATGAATTTATGACAATATCTACTGGTTAACCTAATCATGTATGTAATCCTCCACCAAAATTTTCTGGTAGATTATTTCAATGTCCAAATTATCTTCAATATTTGTGTACACAAGAAAAATTTTTTGTCTGCAGTAACTGAATATAATTAGTTATGCCATACATGTGTTTCTCACTTTAGATGACACAAATGTTACTTAGAAAAAAGTTTCTAAAACCAGACTAGTTTTCAATTGTCAGTAAATGCATTGATTCTTTTAAATAATATCTTCAGTCTATCTGTCTGTCTGAGCTATAATGATTAAGAATTACCTGAAAAACCATCTGGGTCATGAAAATAAGCTTGTCCTTTTCAAAAAGACCTCTGGAGGTGTAGACAAAGATGGAATAGGTGATGCAGTCAATTAGGTTTATTACTCTCTGCTTTACTTCTTCAGATGGCTCTGCTTTATCAATGGCTTTCTCAAACACCACACTAAAAGCCTAGGAGAGAGGAAATAAAGATAATATGATCATATTTTTCAGTGACAACAGAAGTCTTGTAGGAACATACTGTCAAAGATGTGGAAACAAAATAAAAAGTTTAACCATGAAAGACATTTTTCCCAAAACTTTTTTGTAATCATTATTTGGTTTGAAATAGAGCTACAATCCTTTCATGTACAAAGTTCAACATTATAAATTAGCAAAGATACATAATATTAAATGAACACTTCAAGCTACCGAAGAAACAGAAATATTGGTAGAGATACAATTACACGGTGTGACATTGTTTACATTACTATTTTACGACAATTAAATTTTTTGTGGTTGATTTAAAAATTAAATCCTCTACAAAGATTTCTGATTTTACGGTATATCCAAATTTATTTAAAAAGTACAGAAGACATTAAAGACTGATAACAAGTTATATGCAAAGTTTTGCATTCTGGAAAAATAGTAGGTGCCCAAATATTGTGATTTACAGCACAGCACAAATTTCTACAAGTTACAAATATAAATAAAGCTGATAAAGGACTACAATATTACCTCTAATGAAAATGACTACAATATTACCTTTAATAAAAACGACTACAATATTACCTTTAATGAAAACAATATTACCTTTAATAAAAATTACCTTTAATTAAAAAATTACCTTTAATGAAAATGAAAAAATTACCTTTAATGAAAACTACCTTTAATGAAAATTACCTTTAATGAAAACTGAAAATTACCTTTAATGAAAACTGAAAATTACCTTTAATGAAAACTGGTACATGGGATTAATTTTGTTGAGTTCATTGAGGATGAAATAAAGCAAGGAGGCTCTAGCAGCAGCTGGTCTGTAGTGCTCACGGGCATTATTAATTTCTACCTCTGTTTTCTTGGCCTCAGCAGACTTCAGCTCAATCTCAGCAGCAGTCCTCTTGGTGGTTTCAAGATTCTCTACCAATGCATAATCTCCCAAGAAATTCCCTTGTGCTGCAGACAAGCGGGCTAGCAGGTTGTCTTCTAACTCCTTCAGTGTGATCTTGAATTGGTTTTGCTGTCGAGTCAAATCAGATTTGAGTTTCTCTAAGTCAGGTCTTTCCTTGCTAACAACTGCTGCCAGGAGCTGATCCTCAAGGCCATCCCTCGTGACAGTAAAATTGATCAGTGTGGTCTGGGCTTGCATCTCAGGTTTATAGTGAGGATTGGCAAGCTTAGTCTGCAGAATTAAACGGAAGTCCACATGATACTCAACTTCCTTGTCTCCCATCTTGATGGCACGTCCTTTCTTGATGGTGTTTCTTCCCAGCAGAGGATCTAGCACTGGATCAATGCTCTCTCCAATGTTTTCTAGCAGCACTATCTCTCCTTGTGAGACTGCTCTCTCAATTGCATCTAAGTAGCCTTTTGCCCCCAGTCGAACAATTTTAAGGTTGGCCCCACACCTGTTCTTGATCCACTTGATTCCTTGTAATTGTGGATCAATCATGAGAGGCCACCTTTCACAATTTGTCAGAATTGTGGCATTTTCTGTAGACATACGATCACTTGGCAGACCTTGATTATTCCAAGATGCTATTGTGGCATCATCAGTCAACAGACTTAATGGGTCGAGACCTTCCGATATTGGGATAGGATTCTTTAAAGTCCCCAGAAATGGTAGCCAGTACTTGTCCATGAGGCTTACTCTGTATTGCTTTGTGAAACATCCCACATAGGACACAAAGGCAGTAATCATAAGGATGTCACCTGGAAGTGTTTTCTCCTGTTTTCTGAATGATGCTACTGCTTCTGCCCATCTGACATTCTCTGAAGCAAGTCCTCCAACAAGACGATTTGCCAATTCTATTGTTTTGGCAGTTGATTCTGCTTCTTGTTGACAGCGCAGTTTCTCACCTGTAGCTTTTTCAAATTTGGCTGTCAATTCTGCCAAGTCAGCTTCCAATGCATTTATCTTATTTGTGATGATTCTGAGTTTTTCTCTTGCAGTAGACAAATCTGCATTGGCTTGAGCCAGAGCGATTCTTTTTGGCTCTACTTCACAGAAAACCTCATAGTATCTGATTATGTTTACAACCCAGGAACAAAGACCACCAGCAGCCAATGATTTGCTGCGAATAAAATCAGGATCAAACTCTGGATCTGCAAGATAGGGCTGTACTGCTTTCCTGCAGTTCTCATGAATGTTGTCTTTGTCATAAGTCACAAGATTTTCTAACAAGGCATCCACCTGAAACAGAAACCATATTGCTGCACTGGAAATCACCAACTAATTAAACTACTCACTTGTTACTTCTCAAGTGTATATTAGCAATTGCTCATTTAAGTTCAAACTGTAACATAAAGCCACATATATCAATGGACTAGAAATATGTCAATATGACACGGATGCCTCTTTTAATATGATGCAATTGAACATAAAAGTTTTAAGCAAGCAAGAGCCTAAAATGGACCTGATATCAATCACCTGGCATGTGAATACAAATGCACACACATACCGAAATTGTAGAGGAGAAAAATGCTTGGAGCACATAGTTACTACATTACATATTAATGTAGGTGTGATTTACCTTCTTCCTAGACCATACATGTATATATATAGGATTACTTTCTCAGCAAAAAATGGAGAAGTCATTTATTCAACCAGCACTGTCCACTGGACCTCTCCCAGCTCCTGGGAACTTGGCACTAATCCACAACTTAGAGAGTGTTCATAGCCCCCACTAAAGTATATACATTTACTTGGAACTACAATCGGAGTTAATCTGTGCAGTTAGCATGGATTGGTGGGTCTCTCCTTACCCCCATAAGACACTGCTCCTGGAGTCATAAACTGGAAACCACTGAGATCTGTACCCAAGGGAGCCATGGTGGCTCAGTGGTTAAGATGTTGGACATGTCACCAGAAGTTTTCAGGTTCAAGTCCCACCATCTGACCAGCCTGAATTGACTACCAAATTTGTCAGGATTTTTTTTAAAGTCATGGATTTCTCTGCTCTTAGTAATTAAATTTGGAAGTGTTTCAGGAAGAAAGCAAATTCGGTTATCATATTTATTTTGGTATTTAAAAGCTACAAAATATAAAGTAAACTTTTAACATAGTATGTTGAGTAATGACATTGAATATATGAAATGCCTCAAAATAATGCACAATATGTGTGATAACATATAAGCAACAAATGTTTTAGACACTTAAATATGGCAATACTTCAACCAAACTTGTCAAACTTGCTTCTAAATTTTAAAGAATTAAAAATTAATGTGGTCAAGATTTTAGCAATAATTCTCTGCAAATAAATACATAAACTTCGACATGGCTTTTACAAGAAATATGTTCAGAAATTCTGATAATTAGATACATTTAGTGGTGTGCTTTTAGTTCTTCAGCCTAGAGGCTACAAGGCATTATTAGTATATTTCCACTGAACTTTTTCCTCATTAAAATAAATTACTGGTGTGCATTTGAGATGCACAACAAGATTTCTGGTTTTGGTAGGGCTAAGCCCGCTTTAAGGTGTTTTGTCTAGTGGCTATAGTTAATTTTTTTAATTTAGAAATGAGATTAAAGTGTCATGCCTAAGGACAGAACATAGTAGTCAATCCAGCCTGGTCTGGGAATCGAACCCAGTACTTCTACATAGCGAGTCCAGCATGATAACCACTGGTAGTTTACAAACTAGTCTTAAAAATATATAATCAAATTATTACAAATATTATTACTTGCTATATTTGTCTTCAGTTTAAATTATATATCATTCACTTTAATCCTAACATGTATTATTTTGTTATTTTGTAAAACTTCTTGTATTGAAATATATGCATCTTGTATTGTTAAAACAAGAGTACCATGAATGTCGCATTATACGCCTGCCCAATGTTTAATAATCCTCTATGTTGATAACAAAAATCTGTGTACAAACAATTTTCTTTCCTCAGTCACAATGACCTTGACCTTTGATTTATGACCCTAAAATTGATAGGCTCCTTATCCCAAGTGCAAGACAGCCACAGCATTTGTTTCAGGTCTGTGATGTATAAGTATTTTTATTGTGCAGAAACCATTTTCTTCTTTCAGTCACAAGTACTTTGATATTTGAACCCCAAAATCAATAGGCTTCTTCATCAACCCAAGTGCAAGCCATCTACAAAGCCTGGTTCTGGTATGTGATTTAGAACTAATGATAGTGTGCAAAACCATTTCACAGTTCATGAGCACCAGAGAGTTGTTTTTGAAGGACTTTTCAAGACATTTTCAAGGACTTCACTGCATAAATATGTACAAAAGTAGAAGAAAAAACATGTAACTAATTAGCACACCACTACAGAAAAGGGATGCTACCCAGTCTGGTATCAACCTGTGCTGTGTGTGATTTGATCCACCCCATTTTATTTATTTGTTATTTTTGGAAAAGAAGTAAATAGCAAAAATTCTGAATTTACAAAGTTATATATTTTACCTAGTTTTAACTTTTTGTATTCACTCAGATAAATTCAAAGAGTTTTGGAAAATGTCAAAGAGTTCTTCAGCAAATTCAAGGACTTTTCAAGGATAAAACCAACTTTTTCAAAATTCAAGAAGTATTCAAGGCAACCCCTCAAAATCAAAGATTTATCAAGGTTGTGAAACCATGCATTTGTCTTCTTTCTATCACACTACCCCTGACCTCTGACCTTTTGATCCAAAATTCAACAGGGCTTTTCCTTACCCCACCAAATGCAAGCCATCCACAAAATTTGGTAACTTAAGATGGTTGAGAACTCAAGTTATTGTGTAGAAAATAATTTTCTCCTTTCAGTGACCTTGACCTTTGATCTTTTTACCCCCCAAAACAATATGCTTCTTCCTTACCCCAACTGCAAGCCATCTACAAAGTTTTGTAACTGTAGATGGTGGAAACTCTAGTTATTGTGCAGAAACCATTTTTCTTATTTCAGCTGAAATGACCTTGATCTTTGGACCCTAAAATCGAAAAGTTTCTTCCTTACCCCAAGTGCAAGCCATCCATAAAGTTTGGTAACTGCAGATGGTGAAGAACTTGAGTTATTGTGAAACCATTTTCTTCTTTCAGTCACAGTGACCTTGAACTTTGACATTTTGACCACCAAACCAATAAAGTTCTTCATTATCAAAAGTGGAAGCCATCCACAGAGTTTGGTAACCATAGATAGAGGACAACTTGAGTTATAGTACAGAAACGATATTAGTGACATACAGATAGATGGACAACATCATAATATAGTGTAATGTGCTCCACCTTATGGCAGCATATAATAATTTGTTATCCATTTTAAACTTTTTTTCTGCCAGAGGAAGAAATCTGCATAACACCAAACCTGTGATTCTAAACTGATCTTATCACAGGTTACTTCCCATGCTTTACTCTAATAAGAAATCTGGGTCAGTAGAATGCTTTCTGTTGAAATTTCTCCCAATGATTTTGATTGCATATGTTTTTAAAACAATTGTTTAAAGGTTTCTCTAGTTTTTGCATCTTCATCAAGATCCGATGGCACATCAGCATTTTTGTTCAATATTGAAAGGCTCCTATGCCAGGATACTTTGGGTCAAAGTTGGTCAAATTCTGCTCAACTGTTCTTTGAGATAAAGTTGTGTAAAGGTTTTTCTAATTTTATTAATGGCAGCCATATCTGATGGTGGAACAGCATAATTTGCACAAATCTGAAAACTGTTCAAGCTAGGAGACTTTTTCTCAAATCTGATCAAATCCTGTCAAGTCATGTTTTAGAAGAAGTTGTTACACATTAATCTATTTTGAGTAACAGCAGCCATATTTGATGGCATATTGGCATAATTTGTATAAACTTTAAAGCCCTTCATGCCAGAATCCTTTTCTGTAAAAGCTGGTCAAATTCTGCTGCATAGTTTTTGAAAAGATGTCATTTAAAGGATTTTTTAGTAATGGTGGCCATATTTGATGACAAAAAAGAATGATATATATAAGTTTGAAAGCCCTTATGCTATTTGATGATGGATTGGCATCATTTGTATAAAATTCAAAGCATTTTAAGCCAGGATGCTTTCCATCAAATTTGGTCAAATTCTGTTGAGCTGTGCTTGAGAAGTTGTTTTTAGGTTTTCTCTTTTTAGCAATATTGGATGGCAGATTGGCATCATATGTACAAAACTGAATGTTACCTATGCCATGATGCATTCTGTCAAATTTGTTTAAATGCTGTTGAGCAGTTTTTGAGAAGTTGCTGAAAGGTTGTTCTATTATTAGTTATGGGGGCAATATCTGATGGTGGATTGTCATCATTTGAACAAATATGAAAGACCATCATGCCAGGACACTTTCTGTCAAATTTTGATCAAATTCTTTTGAGAGGTTTTTGAGAAGTTGTTTAAAGTTTTTTTTCTTCTATTTTTAGTAACAGTGGCTATATTTAATCATGGATTGGCATCATTTGAAAAAATTTGAAAGACATTCATGCCATGATGCTTTACATCAAATTTGATCAAATTCGGTTGCATGGATTTTGAGAAGTTGTTTAAAAGTTTTTCTACTTTTAGTAACAGCAGCCATATTAGATGGTGGATTGGCATCATATGAACAAATTTCAAAGACTTTTGTGCCATTTCTGTCAAATTTGGTAAAATTCTAGAGGATTTTTAGAAGAAAGTTGTTCAGGTTTTTTTAATTTTTAGTAACAGTAGCCACATTTGATGGTGGATTGGCATCATCTAAACAAATTTGAAAGAGCTTCATGCCAGGACACTTTCTTTAAAATTTAGTCAAATTCTGTCGAGTGGCTATGGAGAAAAAGTTATAAATAGCAATTGGGAATGTACAGGACAGATGAAGGACCATACCATAAGCACAACTTGGCTTTACAGTACACAAAATAACAGGGGCCATAACTCTGCAAAATGTGTTAGAAAACAGTGTAAATCAAACTCTTAATGTAAAGCCTCATACCAAAGTTTGTTTCAGTGCATGAAGTCCTTGAACTGAGCAGAAAGAAAATTCTGATGCAAATAAAGGGCAAAGCTCTATGTCAAACAGGGGCCATAAATTTTGTTAAAAAATTTTGAAAATCAAACTTGACGTAGATCTTGTTAATGAAAAGCCTCATTCCAAATTTGGTTTGATATCATCAAGTCCTCAAACGCTACTGAGCAGAAATGAAACTGCAAATTGAATGGCAAAGTTCTAAGTCAAACTGGGGGTCATAACACTGTTAAATTTAACTGGACTTGATTTGTGTATGAAAACCACAGTCCAAAATATTAAAAAATATTTAAAAAAATTAGAACAAATTGTGAAATATTTCTATAAATGCATAAAAATTAAATACAATCATCTACATATGCATACAAACATGGGTACCAAATTTCATTTGTCGACTTAAAGTGGTTTTTACTTAATCATGCTGACAAGGTTTCAGTCACAAAGGTACATATCCTAAAAGTTTAAAAATGTGTAAAAAAAAAAAAATGAAAAATTGCTGTAATAGATTGAAAAATCTAATCAGGTCATTTACACATGAAACAAATTTGCCTCTTAAATTTCATTTGTGTACAAGTGGTTTTTACATAATGGATCTAACAAGGTTTTTGTAAAAAATTCAGTATGTATGAATGTATGTATTGGCATTTAAAGGCACGCAATAACAATAATGGCTATATGGTGTGAATTTAAAGTAAAGCTATAAAAATTTAAATATAAAGAGTTACCCCAAATACATAACATGAAGCACTAAATGAAAAGAGATAACATATAAAAGATGTTAACATTCTGAAAAATATATATAAAATAAAAGACAAAGGTAAAAAATATAAAATCCCTAAATACAAGGTAAAAAAAAATCAGTAGCAAAAACTTCCCCAAAAATGTGAAAAAAATTGAAAACTTGCTGTAATGACCCAAAAATCACATATGCATTCAAATATGCTAACCAAATTTAATTTGTCTATGTTCAGTAGCTTTTGTGCATTTTTGCTAACTAGTTTCTTGGGATGGACAGACAGACAGGACCTAATTAAGATACTCCAGCTGCAATCAGTGGGGGTATACAAAAAAATGGCAAAGACTTAACATTATCTAGGTCTTCTTAATATAAACCTCTTCATACCAAATTTGCTTTGAATCCATAAAACCCTTTAAAAGTTACTAAGCAGAAACAAATTATAATGCAAATGATGGACAAAGGTCCAATTCAAACAGGGGTCATAAATCCGTGAGATTTTGTTGAAAATTGGTGAGTATCAAACTTTACCTAAGTCTTTTTAATATGAAACCTCGTATTAAATTCAGTTTGAATCTTTGAAGTCCTTCTGAAGTTACGAGTGGAAAGTTCTTGATGTGATGTGATGGATTGACAAGGGTAGCACTATCTGCTCCCATGATAAATATGGTGGAGGCACACAAACTATGCTTCAAAATGTATGCATGCAATTTTACCTCTTTTATGCTCTTTTTGTAATACAAGAGACACTGCTTAACATTTATTATATTCAGCATCTTCTAAAAAATCTATTCTGGAACTTATAGAGCAAGATTTCATAAAGAAGATGAATTAAGTGAATACAAGACTACAATTGTTTTGGAGTTTCAAAGGTGACTGTGACTGCAAATTTCACTTGCAAAAATAACATTAATGCAGAATTCAAAATACATTCTTCTTGTCCACTGTACTTATGTATGAAATTTTTAAGTGTTACGTGAAGATTTACATGTGTACCCTTTACCTTGCTCATTATTGATGCTTTTGCCCCTTTCCAGCTTCTGTCTTTGGGTACCTTTCCACCAGGAGCTAGGAGACACATAACAGCAGAGCACACATTAACTACTGCTGCAGGCGGAGAGCCAAATGACTTCAGCTCTGTCAAATTACCCTGTAAAACCCAAAACATTTTAGCTACATTATGTTATATGCTGACTAAAGCACTGATATTAATTTCTAAAAGCATGCTACAAAGAACTAGGCTCGCTTTAACCTTTAAACAGCCCTAAAACCTGGAAAAAATATATTTTCATGGATTGATTGATCGATATCATAAAAGGTTACAATACTGATAAGAGTTCAAAATGGTACCCCTATGATGTCATAGGCATGTGCTGATGTCATGATGAAATGGCAGTGGAATGCTGAAAAACACAATATTAGCCAGAACTATAGCCTTTTGGATGATATTGAACATAAAGCGCATGCATCGTCCCCTACGATATGTTGTCAAGTGGTAGTAAAGGCTAATGATGACATAATATGAAAAAACCCAGAAATTTCTCAATTTCTGAAACAAAATTGGAAAAAATATGACTATTTAATCATAATTAGGTTACAAAATATTAATAAAGTATGGATGCTGTATTGCCTGCTCTGACCAACGTCAAAAATACTTCTCTTTCTACCGGTGTTTTTCCATCACTTTTTAAAACTGCTATTGTAAAGCCCCTTTTGAAAAAGTCAACCCTTGACCTCAACAACTTGCAAAACTATCGCCCTGTCTCTAACCTCTCATTCATGTCAAAAATCCTTGAAAAAGTTGTTCTGTCTCAAATAGCATCTCACTTAAATTTACATAATCTCATCAGTAATTTCCAGTCGGCTTATCGCCCCTCTCACAGCACTGAAACTGCCCTCCTAAAAGTTGCGAATGACCTTCTTTCTGATTTGGACAATGGTAAGATTTCAGTTCTCACACTCTTTGACTTATCCGCAGCCTTTGATACAACTGACCATGATATCTTACTTCATCGTCTGTGGCACGTTTTTGGTATCCACAGTACCGCTTTATCATGGTTCAAGTCATACCTAATGGAAAGAAACCAAATTGTTTCAGTAAATAATAAACATTCCAGCCAAGATAATCTTTGTTACGGTGTCCCACAGGGTTCGGTTCTAGGACCAGTTCTCTTTATTCTTTACACACAGCCCCTATCAAGTGTTATAAATCGCCACCATGTGTCCCACCAGCTGTATGCTGACGACACTCAACTGTACAAATCTAGCTGTCCAAATGAAGTCGCTTCCACCATCCAAAGCGTAGAGAAGTGCATCTCTGATGTTAAGTCATGGATGAGGTGTAATAAGCTACAAATGAACGATGATAAAACTGAAGCCTAGCTTGTTACCCAGCAAAGAATTTCGCGAGCCCTCCTGTTACCAGAATCAATTAATATCAGTGACACCCCCATTAAATTTAGACAATCACTTAGAAATCTAGGTATTACTTTTGATAGCTCCCTCTCACTACACCAGCATGTCCTGAACACTTCCAGAGCAGCATACCTGGAGCCGAGACGCATCAGCACTATTCGCAACCTTCTCACAGTTGATGCCACAAAAACCCTTGTGTGTTCATTAGTACTCTCTAGACTTGACTATTCTGGTCTGCCACTGTGTCTTCTGCAGAAACTTCAAAAGGTCCAAAACACTGCAGCAAGGATCATTCTTAGAGCACCAAGAACGGATCATACCACACCACTTCTTCACAAACTCCACTGGCTACCTGTTCACAGTAGAATCAAGCACAAAATCGCTTCTCTGTGTTATACTTCGTTGACTGCTTCTGGTCCGAAATACCTCTCCAATCTCACCCACGTGAACACGCCTGCTAGAAGCTTGCGCTCATCATCGGACACTCGTAAACTTACTATTCCCAAGGTTAAAACTAAGTTATATGGACAACGTTCATTTGTATATCAGGACCCAGCTACTTGGAATGAACTGCCTTTTGATCTCAGACACAAAGAGACCACGATCACATTCAAGAGTGCTCTCAAGACACAACTTTTCCATCAGCAAGAATAATTTTGTCATTTACCATTGGCCATTAGTGTAAGATTGAAACTGTATTGCCAATTCATGTTTCATGTTGTTTTGTGTGTAACAATTCATTTGTCTTTGATATTGTTTGTGAGATATTTTCATGTTTTTATATGTTGTCTGTATGCAAACTGTTTTTTTTTTTTTTAAATGCCTTTATGTGTTAACATTATGTTGTAAAGCTGTAAAGCACTTAGAGCTTTTTAAAAGAATAAGCGCTCTATTATGTCATCATTATTATTATTATTATTTTAAGCTGTTTTTATTAATATGCAAAGTTGGCGGAAATTTATGTAGTTTAAACTGAATTTTTAAGAGTTATTTAATCAATTTAATATATGTGAAAAGTTACTAAAGAAAGATTTGGGTTTAAGTATCTCCGTTTTCAACTGGAAATTGTGAATTTTACCATGGAAATTGGATAAGCTTTGTCTTCTGCTCATGTTGTCACAGTATAGTTGATATCTATCTGCTTGTGTAAAGGTGTGAGATATACATAAAAATACTCCATGCAGAGATGCTGCCAGGATTTTATCTGAAGGGGGGAGCTCCCCCCTTGTCATCAAAATAAGAGGGGAGTAGGAAAAAAATTAGGGGGAGGAGGAAACGGCCATAGTTCAATATTTACCTAACACATAAATATCCGTCTCTTTCTTTCTTCCCTCTCTATTTTAATCAAAATCCTCAAAAGATGTCTCCTCTAGTTGTATAAGCATTAATCTGTTGATCATTTCTGAGCTTAATTTGTTCCTTATCTGTGTATGAATATTGTTCTGTGCTCTGAATCCCCTTTCACATAAGCATATAGCTAGCTAAGCCAGCTTGAACAGGTTGGACAACTGTTCTTTATGGTTATGTACAATTTGAAACAGCTCATAGGTATTGTCTCTTGGATATCTTTGCTCAAAAATAATATCTTAATTTTTTCACTAATAAGAGCTCTGACAAAGTTTTACTTTTTGGAATCAGTGCTTTGCTGACTACTATGCCAGATTTCTTATCTGTTCCACAATGTTGTATTATGGTTTTAAGTCCATCAATAGTCAGCTTGTTCAGACAGAGGTATTTTGATTAAAATAAATATCCTTACTTTTTAATTTCTCTTAGATTCTTATTTATTCAATTTATCTTAACTCTTAGAGTGGTATATAGTTTTGTAGCACAAGATCCCTCAAGGCAGAATTGTTTGAGAAAAGAAATGAAAACTGCAGTCTACTTTTAAATTGCCTGTATTTTAATTAGGCTTAGATTTCTGCCTTTTTTATATTTATTTTCGAATTACCGCTCAATAGGGGATTGACCGGCATGCCGTCTGTTTTTGTCCATCCAGCATTCACATCGGACTTGTATTCAACATCATTTTCGGGTTCAATATTACTCATTGGTATTTCCAGTAACACTTTCCGGGCTCCAATAATCTCATATACCTCAAAACTTTAAAAATCATTGTCATCATCGCTATCACCGGCCAGAATTTGTCGAACGAAATCATCATCTGAAGATGAACCATGTTGTGAGTCAGCCATTTTGGATTTTCTAGGAGCCCTTACTTGAAACAACAGCATTTGTAAAACTTCTTTTGTGAATGCAATATTCAACCTCGACAATGCTTGTTCCAGGGCACAAATGTGCCAATCAAATTTCGTTTAACAACCGTTCTTTTCAAGCCAAAGTACTCAGATGTGTAAACAGTTGCCTACTGGAAAAAAGACAGATAACGAGACAAGCGCTACGAGACCGCTACTGGTGGCTTGACTTATGCTGCGAGAAGCGCTTTAAGGGTTAACAGTTAAATAAAAATTCTATACTGCGCAGAGTATATTTTGATATGCGCAACTTTTAACTAATTTGTGGGAGTTCTCGTGCATCACTGCTTTCCAAGTGCGCGAATTGCGCACTCGTGCGCCCAGCATCTCTGTCCATGCAAACAATTTTTCATTCAAAATGATGTGAATGTTTTTAGTTCTCAATTTGTTGAAAATAAATTGCAAAATAGAGCTGTATTGAGAACAGTATAGAGCCAACTGTCGAGAGATGAATGATATATACTTTACTGAAGCACACTGAATACATGACTATCAGATACCATGGAGTTACAAGAGTCCCTCAAAAGTATCATAAGAAGTCTATTGGCAAAAACCCCATCTTGATACAGCCATCCGATTGGGAGGAGTGGAGATAACAATATTTTCAAGATGGCCACCATGGTGGCCATATTGAGGGTCAGTTTGCATCATTTTCATTTAGGACCAAGTAGACACCATACAAACTCTTCTGATAAAAACCCACATGTCAAAATGACTTTCCATTTAAGAGGTGTAGCCATAACAAGATTTTCAAGATGGATGTCAGATCAGCACCATTTTAATTTAGCACCAACAAGACATTATAAGAAGTCTTCTGGTGAAAACCCCATGTTGATATGACTTTCCATTCTGGAGGAGTAACAATAACAAGATTTTTAAGATGACTGCCATGGTGTCCATATTGGATATCAGATTTGCACCATTTCCACTGTTATGTATGATGTTTATATGATATTGTAAGTAT
Source organism: Margaritifera margaritifera (assembly GCA_029931535.1). Lineage (NCBI taxonomy): Eukaryota > Metazoa > Mollusca > Bivalvia > Unionida > Margaritiferidae > Margaritifera > Margaritifera margaritifera. Next base: position 1,867,911 of record JAQPZY010001546.1, on the reverse strand, counting down.
TTTAGGAAATTGTAAATGTTTCTTGACTTTGGTATTTGCTTAAACCTTAATATTGTTTATCAGGAAAACATGTTTAACTAGTGTCCTTGAATTAGGTTGTTTGCTTGGTATTTGAGTTCAAGGATGGTTTTGATAGGCACAATGTTTATCCGGTTTGAGGTTAGGGTTGACTTTGTTTACAGATAAAGCTGGAATTCCCTTAGGAGTTATGTGTCAATGGTCACACATACATACTTGCCATAACATGACGTGTCACGCGAAAAACACGATTTTGGACTCCCAAACCCCCCGACATGATCGTGTTTCGAAAAACACGATTTTCAGCAATCTTGGCAACAACAAAAAAATTCCACCCCAAAAAAGAAAAAAACCCCAAAATAACGTATATTTCTTGATCACTATTATATATGCCCGTAATCTCTGGTATATATAAACAGTACACAGTACTGCTCAAAGATCATGTAAAACTATCCTCGGGGCAGGTTTATACAGACAATGTAACTAGAGCTGAAGTACTTTTCTGCAATTTCGTTGCTGAGCACAATCTGCCATTTTCAGTAGCAGATCATTTTCCAGACCTATGCAGGTGATATTATTTGACATTGCTAAGTCTATCATTTTTTGTTTGCAAGTATATTAAATGCTTCAGAGAAAACAGATGGTATTTTCTTTTATTCAGATTTGAATTTCCAGTCATTTGCTATAGGCTGATTTGAAAAGATAGCTTATTCTCATTTGGATGACGTTTTTTTTGGGGGGAGGGGCACACGCACTGACCCCCTTGGGACCCCAAAACACACTTTTTGAGTCTCCAAAAGCGCCCAACACTGTCTGGGAATATGGCATGTATGCGTGACATACATTTATTATTCTAGAATGTTCTGTCATGTGACCTATCTTTGTGTATGCCATGTTTAGTGGAGATTTTTTCAGTTTCGACATTACCATCAGTCTTTTAAAGAGCCATTACAGTTGTGGAAAATCATTCCAAATTCTGAGAGAGGAATTATTTAAAATATTCATTGGATTATAAAAGTGCTCATAGACTTTTGGATTTTGGATTTTGAATTGATGATTTTGGGATTTATGTGAACTTATTCAAAGATATTTTGGAGTACTTCATTTTGACTGTTCGTACAGGAGTAGTAGCTATAACAAGATTTTCAAGATGACTGCTGTGGCAGCCATATTAGACATCAGATCGGCACCATTTTCAATTAGGAGCAACTAGACATCATAAGAAGTCTTCTGGTGAAAATCCCTTGTTGATATGACTTCCTATTCAGAACGAGTATAACAAGATTTTCAAGATGGATGCCATGGTGGCCATAGTGAATGTCAGATCAGCATCATTTTTATTTTGGACCAACTAGACATCATAAGAAGTCGTTAAGTGAAAACCCCATGCTGATATAACCATCCATTCAGAAGTAGTAATAACAAGATTTTCACAATGGCCACTGTCGCTGCCATACTGGATGTCTGAGTGGCACCATTTATATTTTTTTTTAGAACCAACTAGACTATGAGATGAATGTGTATATAAAGAATCATGGCATCCAAGAAGTTTAGGAGCAATAGTGATAAGAAACATGTGCTAACGGATGGATGGATGACAAATGACAGACCATCCCATAAGTTCTTCTGGTCCATGACCAGTAGAACTAAAACCTGCAGTAAGTGACTCAAAATGAGTATGAACTGAGTTGAACTCATTATTCTAGAAAGACTTGCTTAAAAAAAAGAAGAGACTTTTTGTCTTTAGGCCTCAATTTAACCAGTATAAAAACATAAATGATATGTAATTGTGCAGGTGGTGAAAAGGTTACAATTAGTGTATTTCATGCTGGCATACTGGGATCAAAACTCCAATTCACTGTATTTGTTTCTTTTTAGTATGAAGAAAAATTCAAAATATACTTATATATGTATAATTATATCCATAGAGAGTGTGGTGAAAGTAGTATGCGTAAAATATGCACAGGTAATACTTCAATTACAACTAAGAAATCTTATTCTGCCATCCACCTCCCCACCACTGTTTGCAAACCTGGGTTAAAATAATATATGGGATGGGTACAGGAGTCCAAACAGGTAAACACTGCAGCACTAGCTACTTTTCGAAACTTATGAAAGCAAACACTAGGGCATCTATAAAAAAAAATATGCATGCAATTTTTATCCAGTGCAGCTGTAACCTTAACAATGATGATGCTAATTATGACCAAGTATTTTCTACTTGCATTTATCACTTTAGAGAAAAAAAAAAGGCATTATTATTGACGATATCGAAACTACACAACTAGTCCAAATTTAAATGCCACATGCACTTTGGGGGTGGGTGGTGGGTGGGGAGAAGTGGAGAGTTACGACTAGGGGTAATGTAACAAAAGAAAAGACTCCAACAAGCTTTCAAGATATAAAATACAAATATTTAATTTCCTAAAATATTAAAATATTTCAACAAACAATTAAAGTGAAAGAATTAAAAATAACTTACAGTATAGAATATCCTTAAAAGTCCTAAATTGTTCTAAAGTTCACAAATCCTGAAGTTAATCCAAATATTTCGAATGAAGAATATTCCAAATGAAAACACCACTGAAGTGCTGATGTGCTAAAAAGAATCCGTTATATCCAAATATTATTAATTCCAAGTAATCCTTGTGAACATAGAATATCACACAAGTTCTAGAGATGTTTCCGATAATTCCAACGGAGCTGTATAATTCTTAAAGTTTAAGTGGCAGTACTAAATCCAAAATGTACCGTATAATAATATCACTGAAGCAGATATCACAAACAAAATGAACCAATCTCGTTTATGACCTCTCAGGCTGATGAACAATGCTAGAATGACGAACGCTGCGATTATATCTTATTTAAAGTCTCTGACTGCGCAAATCAAATAAAAACCCAATTATTCTACATCTCAAACAAACACATCAGAATTGTGATCTTAAACTCTAATTTCTGGTCAACAAAATGAATCATTCCCTGTATTGCGACTTAAAAACAATTCAATCTTTCTAGAAAAGAACCTTCTCCGAACCAATCAGAAACTAGGTTATACGTGACACCGCTAAAGTACCTGTGCACTGACGTTATTACAAGTCAACAAAGTATTGACTTCTTATTAAACATAGAATCCAGGTCAAAAGGAAAACCCTCAAGCGCTGAATCACGTGATATGACTAATGCTTTAATCGACAATATTTTCCCAAGACCAATGTACTGAGTCACATTGAAATACTGTATATGTACTTTCTGCAAGATGACAGCTGTTAGACTATTATGCAGAGATAATAAAACTATACCATTATTTAAAAACAAAATGATACATAATTCCGTAACAAGAGCAATTTACAAGATGGTAGCTGTGGTGGCCATATTGGATATCAGATATGCACAATTTTTATTTAAGACCAATAGAAGCCAAAAGTCTTCCAGTAAAATCTCATGGTGATATGATTTTCTGTTCAGTAAGAATAGCAATAAGAAAATTTTCAAGATGGCTGCTTTGGTGGCCATATTGGATGTCAGATAGGCATCAATTTCAATTAGGACCAACTAGACATGACAAGTCTTTTACTGAAAATTCCATGTTGATATGGCCATCCATTCAGGTGAAGTAGCAATAACAAGATTTTCAAGATGGCCACGGTGTTGGCCATATTGGATATCCAGGCAGCAGCATTTTCATTTAAGACCAACTAGACATCAAAAGAAATCTTTTGGTGAAAACCCCATGTCAATATGACTTTCCATTCAGGAGAAGAAGCTATAACAAGATTTTCAAGATGGCTGCCATAGCAGAAATATGGGACGTCAGATCAGCACCATTTTCATTTAGGACCTACTAGACATCGTAAGAAGTCTTTTTGTGAAACCCCTATGTCTATATAATGATCAATTCAGAAGGAGTAGCTATAACAAGATTTTCGAAGAAGGCTGCTGTGGCAATAACAAACTTGTGCTAACGGAAAACAGGCTATTCCATAAACTCTTCTGGTCTATGACCAGTAGAGCTATATATATATATATATATATATATATATATATATATATATATATATATATATATATATATATATACACATATACACACGCAATTAAGATTGTTTATAACGTTTCACAGGGAACTGGGATTTTTATAACTTGATAACTGAGAAATAAATGTTATATCCAAATTCATCGTTTATTTTTCAAAATGTTTATGTACTTGTCCATGTCCATGATGTTGGACATATTTTTTACTGGTATCATTACTGTCAGAACTCATATGTAATGGTAATACAATTTTCAAACAACATACATTTATATAAATGCATGTTATCATGAAAAAAATATCATAAACCAAATACATTTTACCATCCATTAAAAGGGTCAACATACATGTACATGTACCAGCTGGTTAATCGTAAAAATCAATTTTATGTGAAAATGTCTTTGTTCAATAACTTAACGACTAGTAAATTAGTCCTTTATTAATCTGGATGGAAAGAAATTGTCAATCATCATCTGCTTTTTATTAATCTGAGATTCTTTTGTTGATATGTTTTTCAATGACATGCAAATGCACATAAAGAGTATTAGGTGTGTCACACTCAGAATTAATATAATCCAAGAAATCAACATCCTCCTTACCAGATCCAAATAGGCGTAATGTGTCATGCACCATAACACGGGGAACATCATAATCAACAGCATTGCTATCAGTGGTAATGCCATCTGTTTACTCACTAAACCCTGTCTTAACAAAACAGTTTGCAACAATATGTGGAAACATCAAGCCAAGCATAATAAATCATATTGATTGCGGACAATATATTTCACACTCAATTTTCGTGAATGTCTTGCTTCTACTCCTCATATTTGTAGCTTTGTGTCTGAAGGGACATTTTTACTTTTTCTGACTGGTGCATTTTCAGCTATTTTCACAACAGTCAGAATTCAAAATGAACACGAGAGAGATTTACTTCAAGCTGGACTCAATTAGTCAGCATACATTTACAGAATGGTAGGTTAAAGGATATTGCTAAATTATGAGTAAAAAATGTACAAAACAAAAACATTTTTTTTCATCCTTTAATTGCATGAACCAGCAACCTGTGATTCTAAAGTACCAATCATGAATGAGATGTGATTATCATGTCTTTGTCACCTGGCGCCTTTGTTGTTATGACTTTCTTCCTTAAATGACTGCCACTGTTTATCTGGCTTTGGCGCATCAGGTGACATAAACATTATAACTGAGTTAATTTTCTCAGGCGGACCACATAATCAAACATTATAACCATTTAAATGTTGTCACAAAGGAACGTTATAACAAAGCTTTTGGAATACACAGTAATTAGGATTTTGGCCAGGGAATTTTAAATCAAATGTTCCAACTGAGAAAATGTTGAATCTAAGAATGTAATAAACAATCTTTACTGTATATTGCATGAACAAAATTGAGAAAATAAGAATCCCCTGAAGGGACTGACACTCTATTGTCCAAAAAAGAATTTCCAAGAATTCAAGATAAGACCATTTCTTCTTTTTTAACTGCCAAGTGTTGAAACCATCTCCATACATATGATTCTACCGGCGGTAGGCAAAAAATACGGTTTTAAAGGCCGTCTACCACACATACCGTTTAGTAGTTTAAATCTACTGCTTTCGAAAATGAAAAGAATAAAAAATATAAAAAAATTATAAAAAAACCTAAACGCAGTACTTGTACGCGTTCTGTCAACACATGAGAAACCAGCCAGAACCAGTCTACTGGGGACCGGAAATGTTCCACCAGTAATACGACTGGTGCGATGACGTGTGGCAGGGCAATAGGATTAGAATTGTCAAAGAACAGCTGACATGTGTACACAGTAATTGATTACCTAATTGTTGGAATTTGGGGAGTTTAAGGCCAAATGCGGCATGTTTTTTGAGGTGCTATAAGTAATAAAGGGATAAAAGATAGTCCTTCATGTCTTCTGAGACTTTTATGAAAATCGTCCGACCCTTGGTGGATGGAAGATAAATCGTAGAGACCGAACATAAAAAATGATTTCAGCAGACACACTAGAGTAAGTATTTTGATATTTGGCTTGTTTAATTCCTATTGTATTGTTCAAGATGTTTTAATAGGACAGCTCTTACATTTTTTATTCATGTCAAAATGCCAAAACGTGTGCTTTCTCCCAATGCTAAGAAACCACCAGCTAAAAAATATTACAAGTTCAACAATGTTTGGATATCAGAGTTCCAGTGTGTGCAGGCGAGTAGCATAGGTCCCGAGTTTGCACTGTGTGTTTCGAAGGTATGCATCTTTTGTATCTCATAAACTATTTGAAGTTTTCATGCACATAAATAAAGTTCAAGCCCTAGATAAAATATATCACTTAAAACTATATTACAAGATAATTGATTTTAAAGTTTGGATAAATTGTTCATATAAGCATAAACACATCATGTATTTTTTTTTTTTTTTCATTTTTATATTAAGTCTAAATCAATCTTTATTTTTTTTTTATTTACAGTGGTGAAACTTGCCAACAGATTTTTGGATCTGAGCCATAAAGGGAAAGAAGCCCTTGAGGATGAGGCTCAGGAATACATCCCAAGTCCAAGTCAGGAACTTCCTCCTTGGGGTGAACATAGCTTGGAGGAGTATTGGAGAGTAGTCATCAACCTGACAAAATAAGCAACAGGAAAATTGATTGGTTGTCCTATCATTACAACATTCTAATGCTGATACAGAGAGGACATTCTCCATTCTTCGCAAAATACAAAGTGATTCAAGGGGCAATCTGGACCAGAGAACTATTGAGAGCCTGTTAAGTGTAAAGCTTAATAATCACAATGAATGCCATTGGTGGTCACTAGACAGTGATCTTGTGAATGAAACCAAAAATGCTATTGGATTTATAAAAGAAAAGTCTTTGCAGTGAACTGTCAGATAAACAACTTTTCCGTTTTCATTATTTGACTGTATACTGACTCATATAAATTAATTATTATTGTAACATTTTCCATCAAAATCTGAATCTGATTCATGTTCAAACTTGCTGTTTTATTATAGTATGAAGAGAATACATATTATGGCACACAAAAAAACAAACACTTGTTTTGTTTTCTATCCCCTTGAAACGTAAAATTTATGCAGATAAAAAATCTACTGGTTTAGAGGCCAATCTACTGATCAAAATTTGTAAATCTACTGGTTTGAAATCCTGGTTCTATCAGATGTATGCATCTCTGATATTCTTGAGTGATAAGATTTTCAAATCAACCACTGTGGCAGCCATATTGGATCAAAGATCAGAACCATCTTCATTTAGATCATACTAGACACCATTATAAGACTTTTTGTGACAACTCCATGTTGATATGACCATCCAGAGAATTAGTGACAAAATTTTCAACATGTTCATTGTGGCAGCCATATTTGAGTTCAGATCAGCACCATTTCCATCCAGGATAAACTAGATATCATAATTAGTCTTCTGGTCAAAACCCCATGTCAATGTGGCTTTCCATTTAGGAGGAGTAGCAATAACGAGTTTCAAGATGGCTGCCATGGTGGCCATACTGGATCATGCAGCACCATTTTTAATTAGTACCAACCAGACATTATTGGAAGTCTTCTGGTGAAAACATGATGTTGATATGACTTTCCATCTAGGAGGAGTAGTGGTAAGATTTTAAAGATGGCCATTGTGGTGGCCATATTGGATATCAGATTGGCCCAGTTTTTATTTAAGACCAACTAGACACCATAATAATAATAATAAAGTCTTTATTTTATGAGGGTGACACAATTAGTACAAAAACTAATCTCCCTTGTGGCCCTCAATTATCTATGTATGTACAGGGAAATATATACAATACAGCTGGGAAACAAACACATACAAAAAAGGTATTATGGATTAGTGTACACAAAAACAATGGAGTATGGATTCAGCACACAGAGCATTGTGTAAAAAAACATGCATGATTTTAAAAAAATTCATTCACACACACACACAAGTAAACACCCAGAGACATTTTATATAATATATACATATACAAATATACATAAGAAGTCTTCCAGCGATAAATCTCGTCCTGATATGACATTCTGTTCAGGAGAAGTAGCAATAAAAAATGTTTCAAGATTGTTGCTGTGGTGGCCATACTAGATGTCAGATCAGCACCATTTTCATTTAGGACCAACCAGACATCATCAGAAGTCTTTTAGTGAAAACCCCATGCTGATATGACCATCTATTCAGGTGAAGTAGCACTAAGATGGCCATATTGGATATCTGGACAGCACAATTTTCATTTAGGTCCAACTAGACATTATAAGGCTTCTTCTGATGAAAACTCCATGCCAATATGACTTTCCATTCAGAAGTCATGATAACAAGATTTTCAAGATGGCTACCGTGGTGTTCATATTGGATATTAGATCAGCACCATTTTCATTTAGGGCCAACAATACATCATAAAATGTCTTTTTATGAAAACCCCATGTTGGTATAATCATCCATTCAGGAGTAGCGATGTTCTATGACCAGAAGAGCTTGCTGGAGGTCCAAGCAGAACCATTTTTATTTACGATCAAGCAGACATTATAAAAAGTCTGCTGGTGAAAACGCCATGTCAATATAAATTTCTGTTTAGGAGAAGAAGTTATAACAAGATTTTCAAGATGGCTACTGTGGCGACCATATTGGACATCAGATTGGCAAAATTTTCATATTGGACCAACTAGATATCATACTAAGTGTTTTTGTGACCCCCCCGCCCCCATGTCGATATGACATTCTGTTCAGGAGGAGTAGTGATAACAAGATTTTCAAGATGGCTACTGTGGCATCCATATTAGACATCAGATTGGCACCATTTTTATTTAGGATCAACTTGAGAGTATAAGAAGTCTTTTAGTGAAAACGCTAGCTTGATATGACCATCCTTGAGGAGGAGTACTACTTAACATACCTGCCAACCCCTACAGAGGTATAAGTGTAATCTAAGTGTCAAAAAAGCATAATCTGAGTATAAAAAGCATAATCTATATATTAAATGCCATAATTACAATAAACTGTATGAAAAATGTACGCTTAGTTTTGCTACCAACGTGGATCTGCAGATGGTTAAAGTTTTTGTCACAAATCGGCAAAATCTACGTGAATAAGGATCAGAATACAAACCACAAAACATACTGGCAAATTATATATACACAACACTCACTTTAACTAGTCCACGTGTCTAATTTTCCCTGAGCGATCGTAAAGTCAACTCCACAAATTCTGCAATGATCATTACCATGTGCTCAACCGAGTGTTGTATTACTCTCTCATGTTATTCTTTCTAAATTTGTGAAGCACTAATGATTTGTCTTTTTCTGATCCGACATGTTTTAAAGTTTAAAAAGATCCGTCTTCTCTAAATTTTTTCAGTCATATATACTCAGTAGCGATGACAAGATTTTTATGATGGCTGCTGTGGTGCCCAAATTAGATGTCTGAGCAGCAATATTTTCATTTAGGACCAACTAGTCCTTGAGATCAATGTGTTTGTAAAGTTTCAAGGCAATCCTGCAAGCAGTTTAGGAGGGGTAGCAATAACAAACTTGAGCTAACAGATCAATGGATGTTAGACGATGGATGAGAGACAACAGACCATCCCATAAGCTCTTCTGTTCTATGACCAGCAGAGCTTACTTTTTGGCAACAAGTACAAACTGAATTAGTATTAACTCAAGTCCAGCTGGTATAAAAGAATATAAAAGGAAATCTGGTTCTGCTGTTTGTTCAGTAGAATATGATTTTAATATTTTGTGTCGGAGAACATAATCAGGAAATAACTAATAATTTACTCTTTAGACTTTTGGACTGAGAAAAAAAAAAAATCAGTTGTCAAAAGAATGAAAGAACTTGACTTGCATTAGTTGATGAAATAAATATATGCATTTCAAGGTCTGCTATCAGTTTTAATATATATATATATATATATATATAGAGAGAGAAAGAGAGAGAGAGAGAGAGAGAGAGAGAGAGAGAGAGAGAGAGATAGAGAGAGTTGTAGGATTTAATGGTACATCAGCACAACAATACTGGCTATATGTTGCCAATTATAAGTAAAGCTCTAAACATGTATATATAAAGAATTGAACAAAAAAACACCAGCAACATAGGAAGATAAAGCCTTCCAGAAAAACATAGACACTGAGTACTAAACCATAAAAGTTCCAAGTTAAAAAGTGAAAATTCTGTAAAAGGTGTATGAAATAAAAGATAAAGGTAAAACATGTAAAATAATTAAAACATATGGTTACAATTTACTATATAAACCACATTCCCCCCAAAAGTCCAAGATTATCTCTGATGGTACATCATTATAAAAATTTGTTATGGAGTTCACAAAGCTCCCACTTACGCAAAATATTGTGTAAATTATACAAATTTGAAAAAAGATCACACAGGTTATACTCTCATTGTGCATATTATTGATCCAGAAATAAAACCAAGGTAAATGTGTCGGCAACAAGAGTTTTAAGTCTTTCCCAGCTTTGCTGATAATCGCATGGATTTCTGTTTACTTTCTTTGTTCAATTGCCCATGTCCCTCTAGGCAAGTATTGAACAAACACCATGCATTAGTGATATTTCAGTGGTAACAATGGATGCTTTATCCAGTAACAGACATAAGATGGTGCCATGGTTGTTACAATGGCAGCTCCAACCTTGTCTCCATCTTTTGAAATGTCTGTATATCAGGATGTATAGCCACAATAGGAGGCTCTGATTTAATTGAATTTACTCTGAAAAATTAGAGGACTTGTTGAATTTACAAAGGTCAAATATTACTTGGGATAACAACAGTGGTGATTTGGGAATACATAATTTTGTCATATTTGTAATATTAATTTTTGCTGCTTCTAGGTGAGGACGAATTCGTATGTCAAAAGGCAGAATGAAATTTGGTTTCTGAGTGTCAGGATTATTTGAAATTACTTTTATGTATTATATTGTGTTAATATAAAACTACCACAAACTTTCTGCTAGACAAATTCATTAAACTGAAACTTGAATGATAAAGTGTCAAACACCTCACTATATTTTATCTTAAGTTGTCATATTTTTAAAATCTGATAACTTGACAACAAACTTAAACCTCTCATTATCAAAGAGAATCCAACTTGAAATGTGTTCTTGGCAGCAATCATTTAATATGCTACTGATTAAGAATTTTTTTTTAGATCTCTGAAAAGCTGCATAAAAGAAACCCAAATGAGCATGAAATTAGTCTTGATTCACAATCTATATGTATGATTTTAATGGTTTTTTAACTGTGCAGTGCTTGATTCACTCATCGAGTGACTCTAGACTATCATGCATCAAGTGTCTTGTGAAATTCAAAAATTAAAAATGAAAAAGATTTAAAAATTATTTGTGACATTAAATAAAGATTTAAAGGTATGGAAGCATGTTTCTCTAAAGACCAATTGTATCTTTTATGGTGATAACCATGCACCACCAATTTGTGGAAGTTGAGTAGAATTTACTGTGACATGTGACTAGTGGTTTTTCCTTGTTTAAAAAAATAAATGAATATTCAAGGACTTCATTTGTGTGTTTTGTTGTACTGCAAGATATTACAATTAGAAAGTACTAATTTCTGAAATATTGAAAATACATATTTTTGATAAATTGGTGTTTCTTGGTCATATCTTCTTGCTGAAATGGTGGATATAAACTTGAGTAGTTGTTATGTATGATGTTTAAATACTTAAGTTTTGTCTATGATTGTAAGTTGTATGGTTATTTTGAATATACATACTTAACTTTTGTCCAGTTGTTTACATAGTATTTTCATCGGCACTTTGTAATTAGACTGATGTGACATAGATCATGTAGGCATGTGTATTTATATAGAGACTTTGGTAAACAAATTCATTCCTGTTCTAGAATTTTGGTTCTAAAAGATCAGTCTGTAAGGAATCTATTTTAGTTGTGTTGTTGAAATCAGACATAATCTGAGAGGAATTATTTATTTACAATATTGATTGGAAATATAAAAGTGCTCATTGACTTTTGGATTAATACATGATTTTGAGATTTATGTGAACTCATTCAAATACATTCTGGATTACATCTTTGTGGTACATCAGGACATTCAAGGCTATTGGAATTAATTGGAACATTCTACTATTTTGGACTTGTGATTAGGACCTTTAGGATTATTTGAAATTCAACTCACAAACTGTAAGTGTCTTTTGAATTTTCACTTTAATTGTTTGGAAATAAATTGTTTGTTGATTTTAATTACATTGTTGGTTTCACTTTCTTTCTGTTACATACTTTTAAGATCTAGAGTCGTAACATAGTGAACACATATCAGTACGGTAGTTTTAGGGCATAACCTCATTGTAAAGTTCCAAGTCTGCTCTACTATCTTCCTCTATTTTGGTATAACTTTGATAATAATTAACTGACTGGTACAAAGAGGGCCATGTTCACATCTATGTTATTTAATCTTTCAATTGCAACATTATAACTTTCACATGACTTCACATTGCAACTGTGGGATCCTGAACACATTTACAAATGACAGACATGCTGTTACACTGAACGGATGAGTGTATATTGAATTGCCCAGGTGCTTGAATTATGTTCTTAAACTAAATGATTTACTTCATATTTACTTTACATATTAGCCATGTAAGTGATAGTTATGGACATAAAAACTTTATTTTGGTAGTAATGAGTATCTCAATTGGGTTTGTCATGAAAGGCGTCATAAGGTGTCATTGCATAGTAAAGGTTAAAGACAGGGATGGGGTATAGAAGGGGGATTAATGTTTTACCAGATAGAATCTGTTGCTGTGTAGGCTGTCACTATACCTGCACCAGTTTGCTATAAATTGAACACGTTACCTGATGATTCCATGCAATTAGGCATGCCTGGAAAATTTTGAGCAGTGTAGTTATATGTTAAGTTCAACCTAAATTTGAACCATTTTACCCTTTCTGTACATGTTTGTTATCTAGAGATCAGTTTAAGAGTAAAATCTGATCTTTATGGCTTTATAGTTTTTTTTCATGGAAGAATTATTTATATCCTTTAAAATTCTGAAAGAATTCATTCACCATCATATCACTGAAGCCTTGTGACCAACCATAGCTAACCTTTCTCAAACTCTAAATCTACAGGTGCGTTGTCTACGTCTGTACCACTAAATCATCTAAATTTGATAAATTATCAAAAGCAATGTTGTCTACATTTATATTGGAGCCTAAATCTGACTTACTGAAGCCTTCATAGTCATAATTCTAATCATCCAAACTCTAGAAAGTGCTCACTGAAGTCTGCGGCCTCCATTTTGGATAAGGGAGAATCCAACCCAGTCACTTTAAACAGCAATGACTTTATCTTAAATAGCAACCATGGTAATTTTCCTCAATGTCTATAGTTTCTAATAGGGATTTTCCCTGATGGTGATGCTATGAAAACCAGCTCAAAATGGCTGATGTTTATTATAGGCATCGCAACTCACTTTTATACAGAAGGTGCAGAGGTGTCCAAAAGCGCTTATGCGAGGTAAAGGGTTAACATAGCCATGTCATTTTATCCCTGATTATGGAGGTGGACAGACCTCTGAAATGACACCCAATTGATCAATTATGTGTTGTTTTGATAGCCAGGCCTGGCCTCCTATACATTGTACAGGTACAACCACCTGGTTTCAAAATCTTGTCTTGAAGTCCTTTCTTTTGCATGCCTAATTTTTCTGATGTAAACTTGCTACATGTTATAAAAATAAACACATACAAAGTGGGGGAAGATGAAAATAATCATATGGGTTGAGGTCTGCTAAAACTGCTGTTAAAATGGTCATGGGAAGATAGAAACAAGGTGTAAATGTAACAAGTGACAACTATATAAGTTACTCCCGACACCCAATGAGTGATCAAAATTGCCCTAGCACTAGTGGAACAAAAGTACTGTGAATGGTTCATTATACGCCCACACTATTTAATAGTCCTCTATGTAGATAACATAAATCTTTGTGCAGAACTATTTTTCTTCTTCGAGTCAGAGTGACCATGACCTTTTCACCCCAAAATAGATAGGCTTCTTCCTTACCCTAAGTACAAGCCATCCAAAAAGTTTGGTCCTGGTCTGAGATGTAGAACCAATGTTATTGTGTGGAAAACATTTTATTCTATCAGTCACAGTGACACTGACCTTTGACCTTTCCACACCAAAATCAACAGCCTTCTTCCTTAGCCCAAGTGCAAGCCATCCAACAAATTTTATTATGTGGAGACCTTTTTTATTCTTTTAATCACAGCAGCCTTGACCTTTTGGCTCCAAGATCAACAGAGCTACTATGGTGTCATATGTGTCAATGTCATACATGTGATTCTACTGGCGGTAGGCAAAAAATACCGTTTTAAAGGCCGTCTACTGCACATACTGTTTAGTAGTTAAAATCTACCGCTTTTAAAAATTAAAAGAATTAAAAAAAATAATTTTAAAAAATAATCAAACACGTTATTTTTAAGCATTCTATCAACACATTAGAGAAACCAGCCAGAACCAGTCTACTGGGGACCATAAGTGTTCCACCGGTACAATGATTGGTGCGGTGATGCGTGGCAGAGCAATAGGATTAGAATTGTTAACAAACAGCTGACATGTGTACACAGCAAGCTGTTAATTGATTACCTCATTGTTGGAATTTTAGGGGTTTAAGGCCAAATGCGAGATGGGTTTTATTTTTGGAGGTGTTATAAGTATTAAAGGGATAAAAGGCAGTCCATGATGTCGTCTGAGCCTTTGATGAAAATTGGCAGACCCTTACTGGAAGCCAGATTAAATGAAGAGACAGACCATAAACAATGATTTCGGCAGAGACACTAGAGTAAGTATTTTTATTTTTGTCTTGTTCAATTGTTATTGTATTGTTCAAGATGTTTTAAGAGGACAGCTCTTACATGTTTTGTTCAATTCATGTCAAAATGCCGAAACGTGTGCTTTCTCCCAATGCTAAGAAACCACCTGCTAAGAAATATCACAAGTTCAACAATGCTTGGATCTCAGAGTTTAATTGTGTGCAGGCGAGTAGCAAAGGCCCTGAGTTTGCATTGTGTGCTTCAAAGGTATGCATCTTTTGTATTTCATAAACTATTTGAAGTTTTCATGCACATAAATTAAGTTCAAACCCTAGAAAAAATATATCAGTTAAAAATATATGACAAGATAATTAATTTTAAAGTTTGGATAAATTATTCATAAAGCATAAATACATCATGTATTTATCTATTTTTTCATTTTTATATCAAGTCTAAATCAATCTTTATTTTTTTTATTTACAGTGGTGAAACTTGCCAACAGATTTTGGGATCTGAGCCATAAAGAGAAAGAAGCATTTGAGGATGAGGCTCAGGAATATATCCCAAGTCTAAGTCAAGAACTTCCTCCTCGGGGTGAACATAGCTTTGATGAGTATTGGAGAGTAGTCAGCAACCATACCAAATCAGCAACAGGAAAACTGAATTTAGAACTTCTTTGCAGGCTGAATGTGCTTGTCCTGTCGTTACAACATTCTAATGCTGATACAGAGAGGACATTCTCCATTCTTCGCAAAATACAAAGTGATTCAAGGGAAATCTGGACCAGAGAACTATTGAGAGCCTGTTAAGTGTGAAGCTTAATAATCACAATGAATGTCATTAGTGGTCACTAGACAGTGATCTTGTGAAGGAAACTAAAAATGCTATTGGATTTTATAAAAGAACAATCTTTGCAGGAACTATCAGATAAACAACTTTTCCTTTTTCATTATTTGACTGTATACTGACTCATATTAATTAATTATTATTGTAACATTTTCCAAAACAGCACTTGTTTTGTTTTCCATCCCCTTGAAACGTAAAACTGATGCCGATAACAAATCTACTGGTTGAGAGGCCAATCTACTGATCAAAATTTGTAAATCTACTGGTTTGAAATCCTGGTTCTGTCACATGTATGCAATGTAATTGGTTTTTCAAAGACTTGATTCCTCCATGATAAATTTTAACTTGCATTTGTGTCTGTTGCAAGGCATAAAATCTGAATGTCGATGGGAATGGTGAACACACTACCTTATTCAAAGTATTGAGGGCCTCTTTTGCAGCCATAAGGGCAGGTTCGGCTTTAGCAAGATCTCTTAGACAGTCTCGCTGCTTCTTCCCAACTTCTTCATTGATTTTAGAGACTTTTTTTTCTTCTTCATCAGCAATGGCCTTTTCCTTGGATACCTTTTCTGTCTCAGCTCCTACAATTTGGATTAGTTTGTTCGCATCTTCATTCTTCTGGCCCAGCTCTACCTCCTGTGAAGCTAACTTGCTCTTCAAGTCATCCACCTGTAAAATTGGAAACAGCAACATATGCCTCAAACGCTGTAATTCCTGCATGAAACAACCAAGATAGCAATGTTAAACAAAGTTTATTAGGATGTCTCTTTTGGAAAGTTAATGTTCAAGATTGCTTATCTTGTATGCTATATGAACTAGGGCGAGTATTGCCAGCTTAAATCATTTTGTAATATATTGTGATCAGCCGACTGTGAGATCAAATGACCGCATTGCAATATGTACTGATACATATACATATCAAGCTGACCATTTTTAAAATCCATGTGATACCAATTGTTAGACGTGTGATTTGCTGAGCCTTTAAATTTTAGTATAATAAATAACATGTTCTATCAGCTGTGTTTCTCCTTATTTTGGGAAGAAATAAAAATGAGAAGACTGTGTGTATGACTAGGTAAGTGCCGAGAGTTTGCAGATAAAAGATAAGTAATGACTACTTTATCAGACGAATGTAGTCCAGGTTTACTCTGTCCTTTACCACCACATTTTAGATATTTGGACAGTTATGACGGGATGGAAGGTCAGAGCGCATTCCCTATTAAAAACATGTAATTCGCAGAAACCATGAGGTATTAGTATAAGGTGATCACTTTAAACGGACTAGCAAAATGAAAACGAAACACTGTATCGAACCCTTACCTGCTTGTTGAGTATAAGAGCATTTCAGACTTATTCAATGTTGCTGACTATCAGCCAAGACTAAACCACTTGTTTGACTGTTTACAGTGTTATTTTGCAATAATAAGCATTATTTTCTGTAAATAAAGACAGTTCCACATCTAGTCTAATAGAAAGTTAGGGTACAAATACTGATATGGAAAGTTATGTACCAACACAAATTGCGATACAGTAGTATTATACCAAATGGTAATAAAACCACTAATATGAACATGAAATTATAAAGAAGCACATATTAATTCCAAAGTAAAAGTGTGAAAAAAGCATATCTGAGATGAAAGAGGCCAAGTAGGTCTAAGATTGCTCATATAACGGACATCCCCCTCAAAGCCAAATGCTGGGGCAGTTGGCCAAGAAATCTGGGTTAATATGATGCTTTCAGATATTTAAAGGTTTTTAAATTATTTTTTTTGGTAATGGCAGTCATATTGGATGCCAGACTGGCATCATTTGTGCAAACTTGAAAGGCATTATGTCAGGATGCCTTCGGTGAAATTTGGTCAACTTCTTCTGTTCACCAGTTTTTGAAAAATCTTGTTGGCCCTATAGGCCTGGTGACTTTCTGCCAATTCCCAAATGTCATTGGGCCACAAACAACAATTGGGGCAACCATCCACATATGCCATGCATACAGGACAGGTGGTGTGAGTGTCCCACACTGCCTCTTTATGACCACATTTGTCAACACCATTAGACATTACTGAAGGCTGAAAGGAATATATATAAAAATACAACAATGAATCAGAACAACAAAAAGGTAGGAATTACTTACCCATATTATTAGTTGGATGAAACACAAGAAGCGCCGTTTTGCTAGAGATGTATTCAAAACCCTCAAAATCAATGAAAATGGACACACATACATGAAAATAAAGCAAGGATTGGTGAGAAAAATACAACACAAAAAAAAGGATACAACTGACAGCAGAAATACCAAAAGACAACTTAATTGATGAAATGTTGAGCACACAAAGAGACATGTTTAGAAATGCAAGGAAAGGAAGGATGATATTCCGATTGTCTGAAGTTGACTAAGGTATCTGACTGGGATCATGTTTTTTATTCTAGACTCCAATTACTAACTGGAGGAGGGAATCCTTGGACTGGGGTCTAGCACCAGGAAAAGATAGAGCAATGCAATAATTGCAGGTTACACTGGTCTACAGCCAAAATGCTTCCGCAATAAAAAATGTTGTCAAACTTTACTAATTCTGGGTCACTGAGAACGAAAATGATGCTTAAAATTGTTGATTGGCTCTAGTTTTAAAGATATGATACTGGGTCAGTATATACGACCCTTGACTTGGGAATGGCAGACGATAAGTGAGTTATAAAGGGAAGGGATCTCAATTTAAACCAGAAATGACTAAAATACATCTTTGACTGGATCTATGAATAAATCTATGACTGGGTTTGGACAGTACTTGCTTTTTAGGCGAAACAATGAATGATGGAATCTGAAGCTGGTATTGCATCATACATGATATGAATTGCATGATGTTATTCCTGTAAGTTATGGATGATGCAATCATAACTAAGCTTACATCACTCTGCTGAAGAAATTGCCCTACATCAGCTCTACAAATCATACAGTGTCGTGCTCTCTTATTTGTCAGTGTTTGATTTTGCAAAGGGACACATTTCTGTTTAGCCAAAGTGAGCAGAGATGTCTCGTACTTGTGTGAACAATGCAGATAACTTCTGCTATGTTTGTGGTGAAGTGACTTTTGCATCACAAAAGCGCAGTATAACCACTATGGTTAAGAAAGTCTATCACCTTTATTTTGGCTGCAAAATTGGAGATCAGGACAAGAGGTGGACCCCACACATATGCTGCAACACTTGTGCAACAAATCTTCGCCAGTGGTTGAACAGGAAAAGGAAATCTATGCCTTTTGCAGTGCCTACAATTTTGAGAGAGCCAACAGATCATATCAGCAATAGTTACTTCTGCATGAAGAAGAAGAAGAAAAAGAAGAAAGAAGAAGTCAAAGAAGAAAAAGTGGACTGTGCATTATCCAAACATTCCATCAGCTATACGCCCAGTACCCCATGGAGGACTGCCGGTTCCTGATGCACCAGAATCATTCTCACTTGACTCAGACGAGGAGGAGGAAGAGGATGAAACTTCTACTCCTGAACCATCAATGTCACACCTCATAACACAATGTAAACTGAATGACCTTATCAGGGATTTGGAACTACCCAAGAGTAAGGCAGAGCTGTTGGGCTCCAGACTACAGCAGTGGAATCTCCTGGCAGGTGATGTTAGGGTTTCCATGTTCCGTGACCATCAAAAGGATCTTGTTCCATTCTTCTTCATGGAAGATGATCTTGTAGCCTGCAACAACATCGATGGTGTGATGGCAGCCCTCAACATCATTCATGATCCAGATGAGTGGAGACTGTTCATTGATTCATCGAAGACGAGTCTTAAAGCTGTTTTGCTGCATAATGGCAGTGTTTTGCCATCAATTCCAGTTGGTCATGCAGTCCATATTAAGGAAACCTATGAAAACATGAAACAACTTTTGAGGTGCATAAACTATGACCAACATCAGTGGCAGCTTTGTGGCGATTTCAAGCTTCTTGCTCTCTTGCTTGGTCTGCAGACTGAATACACAAAGTACTGCTGTTTTCTCTGCGAATGGGATAGTCGTGCGAGAGATTCCCACTACATCAAGAGAGATTGGCCACTCCGCCAGTCATGGGAGCCTGGGATGAAAAGTGTTCAGCATCCACCACTTGTTGAATCAAGGAAGATTTTGTTACCACCCTTGCATATCAAACTGGGTCTGATGAAGAATTTTGTCAAGGCCATGGACAAAACACAAGCAGTTTTCAAGTACCTCCGTGGAGAATTTCCAAGGTTAAGTGAAGCTAAGATAAAGGAAGGTGTCTTTGTTGGTCCTCAGATTCGTGAACTTCTTCGAGATGATACATTTCACCGTGCACTGCGTGACAAGGAAAAGACAGCATGGAAAGCCTTCCAGTTAGTGGCAACAAATTTTCTCGGAAACAACAAGGCAGACAACTACAGGGAGTTGGTGGAAAACCTCCTCAAGGAATACAAAAGCCTTGGTTGCAACATGTCACTAAAGATACATTTTTTGCACTCTCATCTAGATTTTTTTCCACCGAACTGCGAAGCAGTGAGCGACAAGCATGGCGAGCGATTTCACCAGGACATTGAAACAATGGAGAAACACTATCAGGGCAAATGGAGCCCATCAATGCTTGCAGACTACTGCTGGACAGTGACAAGAGATGCTCCATTTAATGAATACAAGAGACAAGCCAAGAAGCGCCGAGTAGACACTGAATAAGGACTAAACTATGTACTTATATATACATAATAGTTTTTTGACTTTTGTTTCAATATATTTTTTATTTATATAACCCTTTTGCTGTTTTTTAAAGTGTTACATAAACAGGACAGATGAAATATTATCATGTAAAGCAACCATAAACACATGAAAAGACCTAGGTTTACAATTTATGATTAAAACTCTACTATGTACACAATATACATAGACATAAAATGTAAAAACTTAAATATCTTGGAAACAGTAGCCAAATCAGTTGTTTTAATTGTCATATTTGAATTCAGCACATCAAAATCCCTAATAAATAGCACATTTTATCTCTGAAGCAGACGACTTCTAAAAAATTGTAGACCAATGTTATGTATTACTGCTATTAAAATTTTATCCTTTAGCAAGTCAACTGTGTAATACTTCTTTGTGTATCCTGTATTTTATATACAAATTTTGCTGAATATGCAACCTTGATTTAAAATGCAAATCAAAAGGTGAAAGTTTTGCAAAGGCAAGAACTAGGTGAAATTTAGATCCAACAGTGAAGTTGAATAGATATTTCTTCTGTAAAGCTCATATTATCTTTTCTTTCAATCCAGCTAGTCCTTTCAAGGTTACTGAGCATTAACAACTACATGCAAGCGGAGTTGCTGCAAATATTTTACTGATTAATCCATGACTCTTACAATAACATACGATGCTGTATGTGCAAAAAATTGTCAATGTGCATACCTTTACTCAAATCTGAACATCTTTTCGACATAAACATCTGGGTAAGGTTTCCTGAAAATATCTTTTGTTAATGAAACAATGCACATGTAAATATTATAAGCGTTAAATTTACCCCATGAAGAATATACAAGTAGCTCAAGTTTCATTACAGACCTGAAAAAGGATAAAAGTCACTGAGATTTTTTCCTTTTATATGACCCTGACCTAGATGTAGGTAACACTGACCTTGAGATGGAGCATGGATGTGATATGAATTACTGCATCAAGTCATGATACACAAATGACCAAAGTTACTTACTAATTTAGAAATATTTTCAATGTTCAAAGTTTATACCCTAAACAAGGATGTCATGTCATTGATTTCCATTTTCCCTTGCTGAAACCTTGAGCTTAGGGCAGGGGACTGGCTGTGGTATGCAACACAAAATCTATTCATGACATATATGTATCTAAAAAATTATTGAAATACAGTAGAATCTGTCTTGAAAAACTACCCCTTCTGCCAAAAAAATCAAGGTCTCTCAATACAGGTGGTTTCTCATGACAGGTCATGACACGATATAATCAATAAATATGTGCACTGCAAATCTGCTCTTACAAGACAGATAGTTTCTCATGGCAGTGGTCTTTCAAGACAGATTTTACTGTATCCTCAGTGGTTAAAAACTTCTACAAGAACAAGGATGCAAGTCATTGGTTTATGTTTTCCTGGCTGTGCCATGACCTTGAGCAGGGGTTGAAGTTGTGGTGTGCAAGAGACCATCGAGTCATAATATATATTGAGGTAAAGTTTCATCAAAATATCCTTAGCATTTCAAAAGTTACAGCCCAGACAAGGATTCAGGTCAATAACTCCCATGCTGTGACTTCACCTTTGACTTGGGAACTTGACTATGGTACGAGTACATGCAACACTGTTAAGTCATCAAACATACTGGAAAGATGTGGTGTCTCAGTGGTATTGGACTTGTGACCAAAAGGGTGTGGGTTCGATTACAACCACTGAATCAGTCCAGATTGGCTACCATATATGTGACAGCAAAGAGAGGTAAGCTTGGAACAGATCAGGATTTGCAAAATTTGGTCACGAGTTTTGACCTTCAAAGAGGAAGGAATTTCATCAACCCAATGATTAGCATGCAAATGGACAAATATTACAACTATTGAACAAAATTTCCATTTTTTTAATATTAAAATATGCAATTCAGTCTTTTCACAGTAACTTGTTGCAATTTAGCATTTCTTAGGAGATCATTGCTTGGATTATATTGGTGGAAGTCCACATCATTTATGATCTTAACACTTAAAAGATGATGTACTGTCACTGGATCCAGGTTTCCTCTAGAGTCAGGCTGAATTTTCCTCAGAATGGAAAATGTCCTTTCAGTGTCTGCATTGGAATATGGCAATGTCAATACAACTCTACTGAGTCCACCAAGATGTTTAAATTGTTTCCTGCCTGTGGGTAGATTCAGACTGCTGACTGTCTGCCAAAACTACTCAAGACTGGTACTGTCTGGGTTGAATTTGGCACTAGTTCTATGGTATATCTCAATCGACTTTAACTAATAAAGAATAATACTGTATTCTACAAGCAAGTTTCTACTTGTTTATAGAGATTTTTTTGTTTAGCAGGGCCAAAAATGTACCATTTCGGGGCTGTTATTTTTGATTACCATGATTGACAAGTCAATAGTAATGTTCCTGCCATCAGTATGACTTAAGGTGATCTCTTTGACACAGACAACACATTTAGCTCTTTGTTTATCACTCGACGTAATAAGCACATAAGTGACCCAACTGGAAGTCTTACTGAATATGTACGCAACCCCATACTCCTCACTGTGGGTCACCTCCCTTTCTGAAAGGTATGCGCTGTGAGGAGCGTTAAGCAACCCGACATGGAATTAATATTCCAGGAAGATCGGGTTTCTAACATTTTTAATGGATATATGATTTTTCTTTCTTTATATTTATATCAGTAAATTAATGTTTTTCAATGAAATGCATTTTAAAACAAATTTCAGACACCTTTTTAAGGACTACTGAGCACTGTCAGTACCATATTCACGGCATATTTTCGGACACGGTTTGTTTTCGGACACCATATTTTTTGGGAGAAAATAATATTTAAATGCCTTGTAATTTTCGGATATCGCTTGACTATAGTTTTTTTTCTATAACTTATGTTTTCGGACACAAATCTAAGAATATCTGCTGTGTCATTTTCAAGTAAAATTCTCAGTGTGTTTGCCGGTGGGCGGTTCTTTTTGTGATGTATCCTCAGTCATTACTTCGAGGTCGCTTCTGTGGATGGCCTACTGGCCTCTTTGGAGACGATTTTGGCAAGGGAGAGTCCCTCCACAAACTCGGCAGTGCCTCCTCGCTTGTTGCTTAACGCACGATAAACTTATCCATCAAAATTATTACCAGTACTAACAATATTATGTTTCACAACGACAGTTATCCAGTATATGAACTTAAATAACTTTTGATAGTGGTGGGTATCCTATTTATACTTTATCATGTAATTTTTCCATGGGTGGCTGGTTATCAAAATGTATTGGATAATTATTTATCATTGTTTCTTTTTTTTACAAGCTTGATTCGGCTAACAAAAATATGATTGGTTGTCAGTGTAGACATCATTACACCCGAAACCACTTCAAGCAGGTGTGACAGTTATGATTTTGATTAGAAACCATGACCCCTGCTTTATCTCATTAAACAATACATCAGAGAGTCGGTGTGGATTCGTGAATTCATTGGTATCGTGCAACAAAACAAACCCATTATCCCTGAGGCATTATGTACCACGGATTAAACATAGTTATTGTTCTACAGGTAATAAACCTCTTTGCAGACGATAAACATTGATTGTGGGTGCTAAATTTCCGGTATATCGAGTGCGCTTTTAACGAAATCCAGATGGCTGCCTTTTATTTCCAAACACACCTGTCAAAGAAATCCCACAAGTTATATTATTAAAAATTATCACCCAGACATCTTGAAATCTCCGACACGCATCAAAACAATCTTTGACAAGTCGATTGTTTAACAGAAGAGAACATGAAATAGATCACCTTTATTTTAGAATATCAACATATTAATCACACTGACTCGTATATTGCAACTTGATTGTTATTTACCCTTCCTACGCGTGCGTACAACACAAACCCCTGTGGAGCCGGAGCCTCTCACTCTTGTTACTTTAAGACTAGCCATCATATATGTATTTCTACTCTCAATACTAAAATGTTTCTGTCAAATTCCTTCAGAACCATAATTCCTAAATCTTTAAATTTACTTTGTTTTCATATCTTAATTACACAGAAATAAAGCTCGCGTGCGTTTGTAAGGTAGATTTTAATGATCACTGATTAGCCGAGGGTTAAACAGTGGATTAGGAGATTACTAATTTGGCGGTTCTTTTGGAAAATACACATACAATCGTGGCTCTAATACATGTATGGCTGTGTTTTCTGGTGGATGGACATGTATCAGATAGACAAATAATAGGCAAGTAATGCTGGTTTTTCGTTCATTATCCCGTGGTGTTAGAAAAAATACTTGTTTTACTTCATGGCCGCACATTGTCATATGAGCTAACGGTAACCTCGTTATGACCGGGGTGGGGGAAAGAGGGAGGGCGCAAAATGTATTTTCCACTGTTTGTTTTCGGACACAAAATTAAAGAATTTAATATGTTTTCGGACGACAAAAAAAGTAATTATTTTTTTCCGTCCGAAAACATGCCGTAAATACGGTACTTTCCCAGTACTTTTTGGAGCTGACCTCAAATTCAAGCACTTTTCAAGGTAACCACCAAAATTCAAGCACTTTTCAAGACTGTGCAAACCCTGGTATAAAAATAAAAAAAGGAAAAGAAAGGGAAGGATGGTGGAAATTCAAGAAAATGCATAGTGTGCCCCAGAATCCTATGGAAAGTGTAGTTTCTTGGAGATGTGGTCATTCATTTTGCACCAGGGCAATATGTGGGAATTCCAAAATCCCACACCCTTGAATAAATACTGAACTATAAGATGATTACATTATTGAAAGTTGTCTGCTCTAAATGTGTGTGCGTATTTAGTTGGTAGGCAGGTTCACTAATGGTAGTTTTGGGAGAAAAGCCACATAAAGTTGTTAGGACAGGTAAAGGTATTTAAGTAAATGCACTAACTGTGTATGCATTACCTGTGATGCTGTGCTCTTCAGCTTTTCAAGACCATTCTCAAGACGAACAATCCTGGCTTGCAAATCTGCATTGCTTCTAGCTAGAAGATTCTGGTACAACTTGATCTGCTCCAGGAATGACTTAGGGGTTGTGTAGTTGTAACGTCTTTCATTCTGAAGATACTGCTGACTCGTCTCATTCACAGATCTGTGGACATTTGCCATAAACTGGGCAATGGATCCCCTTAACTGTGGCTGAAAAAGTAGCATATGCAGTGGCAAGTCTGATCCAATTAAACTTTTACATAAAAATGAGCAGAAATACTTGCAAAAAATGTGCTTTAACCATTTTGCTTTTGATTTGGTAATAATAATAATAATAATAATAATAATAATGATGATAATAATAATAATAATACTTTATTTTCAGAGGGTACAACTCATTTAGCCAAATTCTTAGCTAATCTCACATGAGGCCCTCAGGAGCATACAACATTCTATACATGTACACAATATTTATAAAAGAAAGAAAGAATGAATGTATTAATTACAGGTTAATGTCACAGAAATAGTTCACTTCAAACTTGCAATGTTTATACATCTGCATCAGTGTATCATGTTTGTAGCTGATTTATGCATATGCATGAGTACAAAGAATGAACTGTTGGAATATTTGGTGAGAGACATTATATGTTTAGGTAGCTGAAATAGCCCGATTTAAATACAGCAACACTATTAGCCTGCTTTAGTTCAGGTGGTAGCTGATTCCATTCTGAAGATCCTGTATATGTAAAAGTCTTTTTCATTGTCTTAGTTCTTGGTCTTGGTAGTTTTTAACACATGTTTGATGCTGATCTTAAAGAGTACACAGAGGCAGTATTGCTGGCTTTGACAAGCACATCATTCAGGTCAAGAGGTGTTAAATTATGAAGAGTTTTATAAACCATAATACATCTATGATATGAAATTCTTTTGTCAAAAGGCAGCCAGTTTAAAGACTTAAACATGTCAGCAGATGATGTCATTGGATCAACATCTAGTTTAATTCTAGCTGCACACTTCTGAAGTTTGATTTACGATTAATATTAGTCTGTGTGCATGAACCCCATACTGTGCAAAAGTAGTCCATGATAGGTAATATGTACGTTGAATAGAATAGTTTCCTTGCATGCATTGGTAGATATTTCTTCAGTCTTTACAGTAATGTTAGTTTGGAGGCTATTATGTTACAGACATGATCTATGTGATGATTTTAAATTAGTTTATCATCAAGATATACTCCTAGGAGCTTATGGCATTCTACATTAGATATATATTTGTCATTTACAGACAATCGAATGGGGTTTTGCATGGATAATCTGTTTGATGTTCCTACTAGCATTGCAGTGGTCTTTTTCTTCAGGAAAAATGTCTAAATTTTCAAACATTGTTTCCTAAAAGCTTAAAGCCTCACCATTACACATTTCTCAGTATAAGTGTAGCATATGATGTAATTATTTAAAGTTTCATATCCATGAAAGCACACCATAACTGCTCCAAGTTTATAGATGTGTTAGATAACAGTCCAAATGAGCCAGAATTTCTTGGAACTTCTATATTTGAGTATGTTCCAATCATCAAAGTTGTTTCCTCTGAAAATATCTACTTATATCATATTTACGCATACTATTTATTTGTTAATGATTAGTGTAGTAACACTTGAGTTTGATGAAGCTTTTCAATATCAGTTCATAAATTCTGAGACTTGCTGCAGGCAAAAAAGGTTCTGATATTCTGTAAGAGTCCACTAGTGCAAAGAAGCAATGCTAGTCATTTGTAAAAAGAACAATATCAACATACTGTGAGAAGTTCCACCTCCTCAAGGAATCTGCCTGAAACAGACACTAACGCTTCTTCTGGCCATTCATGGAACCAGTCAATACTGGTACAGTTTGTTACAGATGGGAATTTACGACTTCTCACGCGGAGAGTGGTACCAACTGGTGAAAAGCAGAGCACAACCTAGAGAAAATTACAAACAAAAAATTGTTGTCTGGGAATTTCAAAGGCAGTACATATCTGGAGCAAATCCATTGGAATATATTGAAATCAAAATATGTATATGTAGTAGTGTTTTATGGCCCCTTAGCACAAAGGTGGCTCTGTAGTGCAAACTAAAGGTGAAGTTCACAAAATGTAAAAAAGAACTGCACAAAATTGAGGAAGATGAATCCTTCCAAATAAATGTAAAAATTAAGTAAAGCACGATAAAATAAAAAAAATGTAAAGATGTTAAATTCTGTAAAATGTATATAAAATAATGAATAAAGATAACACATGTAAAATCCTTAAAACATGATTAAAATTTGTTGTATAACCTGCATTCCCTTAAAAAGTCCAAGATTTTCTCAGGTGGTACATACTCATACAGTTTCTTCAAGCAGTTAACGTCAAAATATTTCTGTCTCACAGGGTGGAAATCGACACTTGACAAGAATGTGCCCCCCTGTAAGTGGACACTGGCATGGTATAATAATAATAATAACAATAATAATAATAATAATAATAATAATAATAATAATATTGACTTTATTTAAGGAGGGTGACACAATTAGTTGCATGGAACTAATCCTCCTTGTGGCCCTCTATTATATGCATATTTACATATACAGAGTACATGTACATAGTTGCACACACAATAATGATAATAATAATATTAATAATAATAAAAAGGCATTGATAATAAGCTACATGTATATATGGACAAAATAAACAACATTTTGTAAGACATGCTCCAACTAGGAACATTGTGTATATACAGTGCAAAAATAGCGTGACAACAAAGTGGAAGGTTTGAGAATTTATACTTTAAGTTGTAATGTATTTGTCAAATTGAACAGGTTCCACTTTTCATTCACTGAACTAGATTATAATTAAATGCATTTATATTTGTACTTTCTCAAATTTCCTTTGGGATTCTGTTACAAATTAGTGACCCCGAATATTTAAAACTTTTCTTAAAGAGTTCTTTATTTGGTTTTGGAATGCAAAGGTGGTTAGCTGAAATTGATCTTAAATTTGGAGTGTTGCCTTGTTTTCATAAGTGTTTCCCAGATAACATTACAGTATTCTAGGTATGGTTGTATACAGCTTTTGTAATATATTAACTTATCTTTAGTTGATAGATACAGTCTTATCTTGCTTAATAACCAGTGACATGAATTGACTTTATGACATATGACTTGAATATGTTCATTCCACTGCAAATTATTGTCAACCATCAGCCCTAGGATTTTGTCATGGGTAACCATTTGTAGACAAAATTCATTCAACTTAAGATTCAAATTGTTATTTTCCAATTTTGCTCTTTTTTGGGGGGTAGTAATCATTAATACTTTAGTCTTGTCCGTGTTTACTTTCATGCCATTTTCCGTACATCAGGAATCTATTCTAAGTACGGCTATCTGAAGGGAGATCTCTAGATGTGATTTTAGCTGTTTGAAATCTGATAGAGTGGTGGCATCTGTATGCATTCTGGTTGAGGTTCACCCTTCAGGAGGTATGCATGAGTTAGGTATGTATGTCTGATATGCAATATAATGTACAAGGTATATAAAAACATAAAGATCTTTCATTATCATGTCAACATGAAATATTAAAGAAAAACCAGAGCTTTTATCAATGGGTGAATCATAAAGGGTCCTAATTTTCATCAACATGCTGTTGATATAATCAGTACTCTGAATGCTTTTTCCAATAATTTATATGCTCACAACACACTTCATTGATTGGAAATAGAGAGTTTTTGTCAAAGCAGCCTGGGTGAGCCATCCTTGTTCCTTGCAGTGAAAAATCTGAAGGAAAAGGAGGTCAGTAATATGTTTAATTGAGCACTGAAAGATCCCATGCATTATGCAAAAGTAATGAAGATTTCGTATAACATGCTAAAAAGTGTGACACTCTGTTTCCAAAAAGATGGGTAGCAATAAACAGGTTTTGCCAGAGTCCTAAAGGTTTCACTTCAAAGTGTTTTTAAGTACTAGCATGCAATAAAACATAAATACATTAAAAGGTGCACAGCATCTATAATTCTGGTCCACATGCAGTATGCAATACATAAATGTGCTTTCTTTATGCATTGTTATTTGAGATTCTAAATACTATTCAGATGAATTTAAAATGTGTTAGCAATAAATAATTAAAACTTAGATACAGTGGTAACTATTTTTACATTTTGCTCAGTAAAATTCACAAATTCATATATCTTTTTTCTATAATTTAGCAGATAATACCTTCAATTTGGTCACAAAGATATGCAAATGACCAATAACACATAAATTTTGCCAAACTACGGATCCTGTTTATTCAAGATAGTGACATCACATTCATTCACTAAATATGCTTTCCAGGGTAGAATCCAGACGATTCTTCTTTCAAAACAAAGTTTACTGTTTGACATATTATAAGTTATATTTAAATTTACTTAGTATAACCTGTATGAAATTGGAAATGGAACTGGCATTCAATTTCTAAATAATTCATTTGGAAATTCAATTTGTTTCAATTTGTCTTTAACAAAATAATTCTAACTGTTATGAATTGAATGAGTTTTCTGGAATGTGATTGGATATAAACAGTCACATGATACTGATCTGGATTTGTTTTACACATTGGTAAATTCTGTGGACTACTTTCGGTTCCCAATCAGCTTCCAGTGCAATTTAGGTGAAACTTTGTCTATACCAACTCCTTACACCATAATAATAACAACAAGCCACCCCACCTTGTGACTTCAGATTAAAATTTGCAACCTCAGATAAAATCACCAATTAGACGTTCACACAATGTAATTGCACAGTCCATCCTGCACTCCAACGCTCACCTCTGAAGCCAAACAAAGTATATGGCAGGCTATACAAGCCACTCTATATTCATAAATTATTGCATTTTGGCCTTGATGTTTCCCCAGCTGTTATTGAAGATCATGGTCATATTATGTGAGAGCAGGGGATGTCACTAAAAATGTATACGATTTTGGTTTTTAAAGATCAAAATGCATAGAAAGCAAGAACAATGAATGCTAAAACAATAGGTGCTGGATGCACACTTAATGTTAGAAAAAACGCAACAGCCTGGTATAAAAAAAATAAAATATCATACTGAGTGACAAAAGTTTCTCAGATCACTGCTATGACCCGCCCTAGCACTCTATACCCTATCCATAATACTATATAACAGTCAACAACCCTTAACTAGCCAAGAGGGGACTAGGTTTTCTGGCGCAGTGTGAGGAGGCTAATGAAAGATGCTTTGCTGATGAAATCCGCTTATTTAACAACAGAAAGGAGGAAATTATAAGGATTAAATGATTATGGTTGGGTATTTATCGAAGTGTAAATTGTTACCTAATCACTCACAAAATTAGCATAAAGTCCTTTGGACTTTATTTACTTTGTGAGTGATTAGGTAAAACTTTACACTTCAATAAATACCCAACCATGATCATTTAATCCTATAATAAAATGTAAAGTTAAACTTCTTGTAGGACATTTCGTACTATTTTAGAATAAACAACAGAATGACATAATTGTGCTTATTTTGCTAAAAAAAATTTATTAAAATTTTTTTATGATAATTTCATAAATTTGTTGCTGTGAAAATGAAATATAGTCAATAACAGCTCAAAGTTATTTTGTTTGCATTTATGAGGTTATGACTGCCTGCAGCTCACACGAGAATGTACCAAGAATCACTGAATTTGTGTCCAATTACTGTAATGCATTTAATTTTTTATACCCTTTAATTTTTTGCACACAGATGATCCATAAAAATAATAATTATTGTTTTGCACTAAATATTTTCGCACATAGAAGTTTGTTTTATTATTGAAAAGTTTTTCTTCATACACCTTAAAAATTGTTATATCAATGTCTTTGTGAATTAAAGGCTATACACGAATATTGTACAATAATGGCAGAAATAAAGCATATGTTTACTGAATATCTGTTCTATACATCACTTATTTATTGCCTGACATTTTTATGCCTATTTATTTTAAGAATTTCTCTTCAAGACCAGTGTGTAAAAAGAGGTACTATCTATGTTCAATAGAATGTACATTAAAATGCAATTACTGCAAGAGCCTTTTTATACATCTAAATCACCAGGTATAGATCTTTCTAATCATATTAAAATAATACATAACAGTGTCATTCATAGAGAGCTTTTGGATGAAGTGTTGACAGGTATTTTACAGCAAATCATGTATTGCATTTTTCAAGTCCTAATGAAATAGTCTCCATTATCATAAGCAAGTCGTTGTCTTTTTTTCTCTCTTTTTAACAACATAATTCTGTACACAGGTTTTTTAAAATATAGAAATCAAAGCCCCTAAGTGAAAACAATCAGGACTTACTGAACTAGCTTGTATGAATTCACCTTGACAACGGCTCTCACGTGTGATCTAAAGAGTTTAGGTTTAAATAAAGTAGGTGTCTTAAAAATTAAATCATGTCTATAAAGTGAGACCCCATTCTATCCCATCTTTTTTCCGAGGTCTAACTCCTAATG
Source organism: Margaritifera margaritifera (assembly GCA_029931535.1). NCBI lineage: Eukaryota > Metazoa > Mollusca > Bivalvia > Unionida > Margaritiferidae > Margaritifera > Margaritifera margaritifera. The sequence continues at coordinate 1,836,060 of JAQPZY010001546.1, read as the reverse complement.
CAAAGAAGATTAATAAGCAGTAACACCTTTGTACTTGTGCACATAAGTGTTAAATCTGTGAATACAAAGTAAAAATTATGCTTGGCATGAGTTAAGATGAGTGACTCAATGTCGTCTAATGACTGGAAGACAGTGCACATGCCATTACTGACAAAGGGTATTCTTTTTTGGGTTTAAATGTAGGTGTAGTTTTAAAAACATGATGCTATTTACATTGGATGCACATGAATTTAATATTGACAATCATGTAGATACATTGGAGTCCTCACTGTTTGATGCTTTGTTGTTTTGTACATGATCACTTCACAAAAATGATAATTTTTAAAGACATTATTTTTTGTATTTTCTTTTCAAAATTACTCTTTTTCACATAAAAAAAATTATTTGAAATACGGTAATATGTGATCACTTGTGAAATTTTGGAGTATTAACTTTTTGAAACAATTATATTTATACATTGCTAAGGGTCCAATTGATTCAAAATCACTGAAAAATGTATAGGCTTATGTGCATTTTCAAACACTACACTTAAATATCTATCATCGTGTACGAGACATTCAAAAGAAAACTACTGTATAGGAAATGGTGTCCTGCAATCAATTATACATGAAATAATAGTTGATGAGTATTTAATAATTAATTACATTTGCACAGGTTAAAGATCACTGACACCTCTTATGAGATATATCTAGAAAGATGTGTGTTGGTGAGTCGATGCTTTCACTATGTCACAATTATTGAGCTCACACTGGAATTCCAACATAGAAAGTCCATGAGGCAAGATGTAAATCACTTATGATTTCACAAGTTGTCATATACTTTTTGCTTACTTTATCATTTTCTTCACAGCACCATTCTTGTGATTATTAAAACTACAAAACTTTTTATTTTCTCTAATCAAATAAGAGACAGAAGTTGCTCTAAAAGAGTTCAAAGTACTATGACACATGAAGGTAACATGTGACATCATATTGATGATGTAATAATGTAATGATCACGTCATTTCGAGCTGCACTGTAAACAGTGATTTTACAAAAGCAAACATTCTTAAATGTCCATAACTTTTGTGAAATATTTTATCCTGATGCACATGGGAAATTTGCTTGGGGAAAAAAAGAGTGGATCCACATGTGTGTCAAAGCCAGTTTTTACAGCATGTTACCACTCTTCTTTAAAATTTTAACCATGATCCATATATAACGACGTAATTATAATGTTACAGTAATTTTGTTACGAATGTACGTATGTCTTTTAGAGTTAAACAAGAGTCCCTTGATGGGACTGACACTCTACTGTCAGTAATGAATTTCCAGGAATTCAAGATAAGACCATTTCTTCTTTTTAACTGCTGGGTGTTGAAACCATTTCTGATATTCTTGAGCAACAAGATTTTCAAATTAGCCAAAGTGGCAGACATACTGGATGTAACACTGGCACCATTTTCATTTAGTACAAACTAGGCACCATTAAAAGACTTTTGGTGAAAACCCCATGTTGATATGACCATCCATTGAGGAGAATTAGTGACAGAATTTTTAACATATTCATTGTGATGATCCATTCAGCTGAAGTAGCAATATAAAGGTTTACAAGATGGCCATATTATAATGCCATTTTTATTCAGACTGCATTATTTTGGAATGTGTGGCATATAATTAACAAAGAAATGATAAAGTCTATATTCTACTTACATTACATTTTTATGAATCAGAATTTTTTTTTCACTGCAGTTTCGTAGCCTTTATTTTAATTTTAATGATTATAGCGGATGGTACTGTGCACGTTTTATACAGTATAAATGTACCGACTTTTAGTTTTACCTACGCGAGGATCTGTGTCGCAACCATGCACCTTATGATGTGTATTAGGCTGTGCTTGTTCTATAAATAGCATTTATTTAAAATTGCTCTTGCCGTTAACAACTTTATCTTTCCAAATTAAAAAAGTTTGCTCAGACGGAACAAGGTTTGGTTTGAAATTTTGTAAGGTACAAAGTGATGAAATAATCCTCAGCTTGATAATAACTGGCCCAGGTAAATACTTTCAAAGACCGAAGGTGGTGTACGATTCAGAATGGAACGGGCCCATACTATAGTACCAACTTGACATCATAAAAAGTCTTTTACTAAAACCCCCATGTTGATATGACCATCTATTCAAAAGAAATAGCAAAATCTTTTTCACAATTGAACACTGTGGTTGCCATTTTGAATGTCTGAGTGTAACCATTTTCATTCAGGACCAACCAGACATCATTAGAAGTCTTTTGGTGTAAAACCCATGTCGATATATCTTTCCATTTAAGAGGAGAAGTTATAACAAGATTTTCATGATGGCTGCCGTGGCTGCCATACTGGACTTCAGATTGGCACCATTTTTATTTAGGACCAACTAGAAGTCTTTTAGTGAAACCACCATGTTGATATGACCATCCATTCAGGAAAAGTTGCGATAAGATTTTCAAGATGGTGGCTGTGGTGGCCATATTGGATGCATAAGCAGAATAATTTTCATTTAGAACCAAATAGACATCATTCTGGTGAAAACCCCATGTCGATATGACTTTCCATTCAGAATGTGTAGCAATAACAAGATTTTCAAGATGGCTGCCATATTGGACAAATGAGCAGCACCATTTAGGGCCAACTAGACCTTGGGATGAATATGTGTGTAAAGTTTCATGACAATCCTCCAAGTAGTTTACGATAAGTAGCGATAGCAAACTTGTCCTAACAGATGGTTGGATGGATATCAGAAGATGGACATCAGATGATGGACAACAGGCCATCCGATAAGCTCCTCTGGTCTATGACCAGTAGAGCTAAAAAGGATATTCATTTAATATTTACAAGAAACAATTAATTTTCATCTACTACAAGATATACTTGCTGGAATAAATTTTGCTTTAATTTCATCACTATATATCTTCTGGACTATATTTGTATGAATTTATCGTTATCCTGGGATTTTTCTCAGCCTGTTCCAAATGCCAAATTCTGTCAATTTTTCCCAATTTTGGTGTAAAAAAAACCTCAATCAGAACTTTTCAAAACATCTGATGCAATTTGCCTAGAAAAGTACTATAATGACTATAGGAAGAGATCTAAAGAATCTAAGTAACATACGCTATTTAACTATTTCAATGTTTGATAATCTTTTCTTTGTAAATTTGTTTGAATTACAGTGCCCCCCCCCAAAAAAAAAAAGAAGTAAAAAATTTCCAATTTATCTTTTTTAGATTCAGAATTCCCAATTCTCAATTAACCCCAAAGCCCTATTTTGAAAATGGTATAAAAATCCGTTATCATCAGATATTTGATACATTATCCTTTTTCAAAATGTTTCATTATTTTAAAAAAAAGTTATTTAATTGCCAATATTTTTTATATTTTCAAATCTTTGAAATGTTTATGACATATTCATCAATGATATAGTTGATAAATTATTGATCCATATACTTATAATATTTGCGGACAATTGTTTTCTTTATCTCCAGAAAATTAAACGATCATCCATGCATTGGGCAACACATAAGCATTGAATGGTTTATTTTGGGCCATTTATATTTGAAAGCTTTCATAAATGGGATCAAGCAGATTTGTATTGACATTTTTTCTTGGTTTTAGTTTTTTTAATTTCTTGTACTGAAATAAGTATAATTAAGTTGTACTCAACAAAGAACAAGTAAACACCCTAGATTCATAAAACAGGACAACATGCTCATTTTTTCAGAATTAATATGTGGAAGTTTTTTTTTTTTAAACCTAATTTTGTTTTCCAATACATTTTACACTTTAAAGTGTAACAAACTATGAAATATGACATGTGAGTTTTCCTGGCCTGAATGGTTGTAAAACTGATGAATGAAATGGAATTTAATGCATAGGTTATTTTGTGACATGGCTCACTAAAAATTTACAAAATAATTGGACTATTTAATTTATTCAAAGGATAGAAAAATAACTAAGATGCTCAATGCAAAATGGTTTCATGTTTGACATTGAATCTGCCAAAGTAAAAATGATTAAAAAAAAATGAACATCACCTACATACTCCTGCAACTTTAAGCCTAATAGAGTGTGTTGTATCCACATTTAAAGCTAAAAAGCATGAAAACAAAGCCTTTAGTGTACTGATCATATCACCAAGAGTGATAAATATAAAGCTGCATGCTGAATTTAGTTGAAACCCAAAGATCCTTTATAAAGTTATACCATGGAAATTTGAGTTAGGAGAATGGACAATCTGGGCTATAACTACTCGAAATTATGATGTGTTGAATGTTGGAAATCAAACCATCCACAAAGTTTGGGCCAGGACTGTGATGTAAAACTACTGTTATTTGCAGAAGCCATTATTCTTCTGTCAGTTAGTGCCCTTGACCTTTGAACTTTTTACCACCAAATCAATAGCCTTTTTCCTTACCCAAGTACAAGCCATCCACAAAGTTTGGTTGAGGTAAGTCATGTAGAACTAACATTATTATGCACATACCACTTTTTTATTATGTCGGCCACAGTGACCTTAACCTTTGACTTTTTGACTCCAAAATCAATAGGGTTCTTCCTTACACTAATTGCATGCCATCACAAAATGTGGTAACCACAGATGATGGAGAACTCCAGTTACTGTGTGGAAACCATTTTTTTTTTCAGCCACAGTGACCTTGACCATGGAGCTTTTGAGCCTGAAATCAATAGTGTTCTTCATTTTCCCAAATGCAAGCCATCCACAAAGTTTGGTAACTGTAGATGGTGGACAACTAAAGTTATTGCGCGGAAACCAAATTGGTAGCAGACGGATGGACATCTTAACATAAGGTGCTCTGCCTTAAGGCAGGCATATGAAAAAAAAAAGGAAACCAAGGCTGTAAAATGGAGAAAATGGCAAAAACATTTATTTTAAAAGAGAAAAAAACACTTTCTCAATTTGTTTTTTTCCCCTACCATTTGTTAACAAGGTGCCCAAGTGGCCCTGAGATTGCCCACCTTGCTGACATCTGCCTAATAGACAAATACAAGAGCAATTGGCCAAAAAATATGGGTTAGTGGGATGTTCTTCCAATGTTGCATATTTTATGAAAACAATCCCTAACTGTTTTTAAATATCTTCATCAATGTTTAATGGCACATCAGCATCATTTGTTCAGTACTGACAGGTCTTTATGCCATGAAGATTGCTGTTAAAGTTTGTCAAATTGTTTTTTTGACATGAAGTTCTTTAAAAGTTTTTGCATTCACGAAGATGGCCATATTTGATAGCAGATTAGCATCATCTATATAAATCTGAAATGTATTCAAGGTAGGATGCATGTTGTCAAATGTGGTAAAATTTTGTTCTGTGGATTCTTTGAAAAGTTGTTAAAAGGTATTTTTACATTTAGTAACAAAAACCAAATTTGATGGTGGAAAGTCATAACTTGTAGAAATGTTTGAAAGCCCTTGATGCCAGGGTGCTTTCTGTCAAATTTGGTCAAATTCTGTTGAGCAGTTTGGGAGAAGTCATTGAAAATTGTATATATTTTTTGTAACAGCAGCCAAGTCTGATGGCAGATCAGCATAATTTTTACAAACTTGAAACTCTTTATACAGACATGGTTGTGATCCCCCCCCCAAAAAAAAGTGAAAATGTGAAGGGGGGTTTGGGGGTCCTCCCCCAACGGGGTATCAAGGGGCGGTGCCCCTGATCACAGGGTCCAGAAATGCATTTTAGACTCATACAAAACATGCAAAACTGCTCCTGGTGTACCATATTATCATAATATATTGTAAAGTTTTTACTTCATTCCAACAAAATAATCATCTGAAAAAAATAACAAACTTACCCAAATTTTTCACAATACTTGAAGAATTTCACAATGTTTATTGTCACATCAACTTGTTCTCCAATAATATTAGTGCTGAAGTTATTACATGTGCATGTCAGTGTTCACACAGTAATTCAGTCACAGTAATTTGTCAATTTTTGCAGCACATATTATATTACACTTTTCTCTTTTCATAACAAATTGTAAAAAAAAAAAAAAAAAAAAAAAAACAAATACATCAACTATATACACATAATCACATAAATTCACTTGTCTTTTCCCCCACTGGACATAACCTGTTGATATTGATATGCTAGTCTTGCTCTTTTTGCAGCCTTAGCAAAGATTTCTTTTGCTTTTCTTTTTGTCACCACTGATTTTTTTTGGCTCAATGTTCAATTTTTTTCTTTTCATTCTCAACAAAGGTTTTTTTCCTTTCAAGCGCCTCCTTGTGTTGTTGATATGCAGTGCGCATATTCTCACACAGGGTTACATCTGCCCTCTCGTGTAAGAAATCTTCCTTCTTAAAATAATTTATGGCTTTTTCCAGATGCCTTCAGGCCATATTTGATGGCTTTAAAATGGGGAAAAATCATGTCTGTTTATATCAGAGTGCATTCTGTCAAAATCGGTTCAGTGGTTTTTAATGAGTCATTTCACAGTTTTTCTATTTTTAGTTGTGGCAGCTGAATTTGGTGGCAGATCAGCATCATTTACAGAAACTTGAAAACCCTTTATTGTTTAAAGTTTTTCTATTTTTAGTAATGGTGGCCATAGTTGATGGTAGATCAGAATCATTTGTAAAAATGTTGAAGCCCTTTATGCTTGGATGCTTTCTGACAGTCATTTAGTCAAAGTCTGTCAAGTTGTTCTTTAGAAGTTGTTTAAAGATTTTTCTGTTTTTAGTAATGATGTAATAGTGGCCATATTTGATGGCAGATCAGCATAATTTATATGCACTTGAAGACTCTTTATGCCAGGATACTCTGTCAAATTTGGTTGAAATTAGTACAGTGGCTTCAGAAGTTTAAAATAGTAAATGTTGTAAGATAACAAAACAGATGCAGGGCCATACATAACTTCACTTGGCCTTGTGGCTAGGCGAGTTAAATATCTATTAAAATATCAAATTCCATCTTACCTTTAAAAGTCTCCTGACTTTATCAATAAAAAATGACCAGCAGTTCTCTCTGGAGTCTTCCAATCCACAACCTTTGACTTCGCTGCGCACACCACTGATGACTTGCTCTACTTCATCATCAGAGAGAAGATCTGGAATTTCTCCTGATGCCAACAAATCATTGATCAACACAAGGAATTTCTCTTCAACCACCTGGGCATCAGTCATCAGGAACATTAAACCAATGCCCTTAAGCCCAGTTTTCAGATACAAGCTAGCCAGATCTGTTTTTAGGTCTCCAATAGCATAGCCTTTCCTAAGAGTCACTTGAAAGACTTCTAGACTGCTGATGAATGCAGAGAGGCGAGATAAACTCTGCTTACCACTACCACCCACTCCTATCAAAAGTGCATTGCCACGGGGACTCTCCAGGATTCTATTGATTCGGCAAATGTGCATCATGGCAGCCTCAAAGAGGACAAGATTCATGGCTGCATTCAGCTCATTGAAGTTATCTAAGGCTTCCACAAGGATTTTGTTCAAACTAACCCAAGTTCCTGCTGGCATATATTTGGATTCTCCAATTCCCATAGAAAAGTGGCAATAGATCAGTGGCTGGCTATAAACAATATTCTCATCTACATCCTGAAAAAATACTTCTGATTATTAAAATCTTCACACATTTTCTGCTGCAGTAAATTTGTAGAGCATGCATCACTGGTGTAATTTTACCAACACAAGATGTTTTACCAGTACAAAGAGTCCTTAAAAGGGACTAACGCTCTACTAGCTGAAAACAATTTCCAGGAATCCATGACTGTATCTTCTGACCTTTTCTTTTTAATTGCTGAGTACAGAAACTATCTCTGATATTCTTGAGAAACTCCGAGATACAAAATTTGGAAACAAAAATATTTTTTTAAATATCTAAGTTAACAAATTCACAAGATACCAGTAAGGGCAGGACAAAATTCTTTGTCATGCCTTTTGACCAAGAACCTGCCATCATGGATAGAAAATCATTCACTTGTCTCTGTCAATGACAAGATATACCCACATCCCAAGTTTTGTTAAATCTATAATTAATTTTTTTCAGAGGGGGAGGGGGAGAACCAAAGTTATTTAAGTAGCATCATTCAAGGTAATCATGAAATATATAATTAAACAGAATTTGATAAAAATCCATTAATACTTGTTTGTGCTATCATGCTCATAATTCAGCTAAAATTCTGAGTTAAGACCTTTGACCTTAAAATCAATGTCAAAGTGCTGACTATCACCTTGTTCATTGGAATACAACTAAATACCAAGTTTGGTCAAACTTCAATTGCATATCTACAAGTCGCTGTGTTCATAAGCTCAATGAAGATGAAAAATGCAAGCTATGACCTTTGACTCAACCCTGACATCAAATGTCTGGTTTTCAAAACTCGTTGATAAAAGTGCAGATATGTTGGTGGTCAGATCTGCACCATTTTCATTCAGAACCAATTAAATATTGCAAGAAGTGTTGCAAAATCCATGTCAATGCCACCATCCATGCAACAAGAGTAGTGGCAACAAGATTTTCAAGATGACCATAATGGTGCCATGTTGGAGATCATATGAGCGCTGTTTTCATTCAGCAGCAGCTGCACATTGATATGATAGTGTTTTAGTGAAATCCTATGACAACAAGTCCATCCATTCAGGAAAAGCAGCCATATAAATATTTTCAGGAAGGCCGTCGAAGCAGTAATTTTGGAGGATAGATCAGTATCATTGATATATAAGAACAACTATATATCGCGAGAAAGAATTATTTTTTCATTTTTTTTAATGTCTGTATGGCCATCCATTTAGGACAAGTAGCTGTTACTACATTTTTCAAATTTTGGGAGGTCACATTGGTATCATTTAATTTAGGACCAACTGCATGTAGTGAAATCTATTTTTTTTTTTGGGGGGGGGGGGTAAAACTAATTTTAATTATGCTATACTTACCCGTCGCTATTTCTTAGCTAACCGATTTTTTCGTGCCAAAAAAAACACTGTCTGTTCGATGTGAATACATCCTCCTCAGTATGACCTTTGTACTCCAGTCTGTATGTCGCATGGGTCAGGCGAAAAGTGCCATCTTGTTCATAGACGACGATTACACAAGACATCAGAATAGGGTGGGAGGATGGCATTTGGCAATAGTGATGGCAGGGATCATGCTAGGCATCGCCATTGTCGCAAATTGCAATTTTTTTTCCTGATTGGCGACAAAATATACCATCTGGCTATTTTTTTGGCGACACAATCTTTGGCTGTTAAAACTTGTATACACAATCTTGGGTTGGAGTGGAGGAATTCAAAGGCACCATGAAAGGAAGCCGCAAACTTGGGTATACAATGCACTGGAATCTATCTATTGTTACATAAACAAATCCTTTGTTCATATTGACCGTTTATGCTGACATCTGCCCTGAGTACTGTATGCGGTGATACACTCCAATGGTCATGCTACCCAACTAGCTACAATCGACCAAACGATGGCTAATCCTTTTTTTTTGTGTTTGGAAAAATGTACCAGAAACAAAAGTTTTGCTGAAAATTGAAAGAAAACTGATTACCTTTGAAGCCCCAATCGTTCTGCATAAATCTTTAAAAAACAAATGTGTGGATATTTCCACAATTTACCGTCCGATGTCTTGATTTTGTTTTAACATAATTATATGCATAATATTTTTGCAGAGATCTAGATTCTAAATTACCTTAAAATTTCAGAAGTTTTCTCAACAATGTCTAGGGATCTTCAATAAATTACAATTACGTACTGTTTTTGAGGGAGAGGTGGTCGAAACATTTGTTACTTTGTTATATTTGGAATTGCTACTATTACAGGAATAATTGCAAAACGGGGGCTGGATTTTGTGTGGGTGTGAAGGGGGGGGTGCATTTAATACTTTTTGGACAATCTTCAAGAATTTACATTCAAACAATTAGGTTACCAGGTTACCGTTTATTCTCATACATAAATTGATTATACGCAAATGTATTAATGTATAAGAGGTCAACTATTTTCAATAAATCATATACACATCAGAGCATACTCTTGATTTTCCGGGTGCAGATAATCCGTGCGTCTGTGCAGGCAAAAAAAAGAGAAGAAAATATTATAAAGAAAACTAGTATTGAACAGTAGTCTTTAGAAACTTTAGAAAACTATATTGAAATATGTACATTATAACACTTTGAGGCACACGACAGAATGTATCAATCACACCCCTGTGACCCTATGACACTGAAATATACACGGTTCTCGTGTAGCTAAGACAAGCAGCTTAACATTCTACTGTTCAGCCGACACAAGAAATTTACAAATACTGAGTCTGTAATAAAATGGATACAGCGTATCATTTAATATTATAAAAAGTCAGTTTATACAACTGTTTAAAGACAATTAAAAGGTAAGGCGGTCAGAGATAAATAGAAAACTTTCAGAGATTTACTGAATTGGCTCACAATAGCTAGGGTGATGTGTCATTTCAAATCCTTTGAGCACTGCTGAGGGAGAGCCCATTAGGCTAATTTGCATAGGTAAAGTACACTAAGTGGAACAACCCAATTTGTCTGAAGTTAAGTACATCAGAGAGATGTGTGTTGAAAAACAAATGTTATTACACATCACTGACTGCATTACGGGACTGTAGTAAAACAATAAATATGCTCGTAGTGTGATACTATAACAGTTGTGTATTGAGTCAATGTCCTATTGGATCATTTTGTTGCTAACTAAGCTCTTGCTAACGTTCGAGAGTCAGAAACAAAAAGAGCATAAAAATGAAACAAAAACGCGTTGTTTTAGCAAGGTATAAATCATAAACCAGAGAACCGGAGAGAGAGAGAGAGAGAGACTGCAGATGTAGGGAAAGAAGATATTTGATATTTGATAATGCATTTATTTCAGGTGATAACAGCCATACCTTTGTACAGACCGTCATACGGATGCAAAGACTATGGAAGTAGCTAAGATTGCTGCTATTAGTAAAAGCAAAAATGCCAGTTCAGTTTAATAAAGTCATTTGGTTTCAGTCTGGACAATCTGGTTGGTGTGTCCACTGATGGTGCTTCAGTCATGGTAGGTTGCAAGAGTGGTGTTGTCACCAGGTTGAAGGAGGTTACCAAAGGTTTGCTGGCAACTCATTGCATTGAACATAGGTTAGCTCTTGGTACAGGTGCTGCAGCTGATGAGTTTAGATACCTGGTTAAGTTTCATGATATACTGAATAATATGTACAAGTATTTTGCATATTCCCCCCGTAATATGTATAGGCTAGAGGCTATTCAGTGTTGGAGGCTTCTCACACTCGTTTGCGTCAGGTATTCCACACAAGGTGGTTGAGTTTTGAAGGTAGTGTGCAGTATTATGACTAGGGGTAATGTAACAAAAGAAAAGACTCAAACAAGCTTTCAAGATTTAAAATACAAATTTTTAATTTTCTAAAATATTAAAATATTTCAACAAACAATTAAAGTGAAAGAATTAAAAATAACTTACAGTATAGAATATCCTTAAAAGTCCAAAATTGTTCTAAAGTTCTCTGATCCGGAAGTCAATCCAAATATTCAGAATGTAGTATTCCGAATGAAATAACCTGCACTGTACTAATATGTTGATAAGATTAAGTTACATCCAAATAATCCTTGCTAATATGGAATCTCACAAGTTCTAGAAATGATTCCGATAATTCCACAGAGCTGTATAATAATTAAATTGAAGACACAGTACTAATCCAAAATGTACTGTATTAAAATCAATAGATCTCCAAAGAATAATATCCCACACACAAAATGAATCAAATTTGATTATGACCTCTCAATTCAATGTAACCATGAAGACTGTTTAAACACAGGATTATTTCCTATAATATAGTCTCTCACTGCGCAGAAACAAAATAAAATCCATTGCGTCTTTGATAAACAACAGGACATTTCGAAACATTGCAACCCTCTCCGAACCTATCAGAAATTAGGTTATGCGTGACATTTTAAAAGTACCTCTCGCACTGAAATTATTATCAATAACAAAGTGTTTACTCATAAAATCTAGGTCAGAAGTTCATGTCTCTCTCACGCACTAAAACCACGTGATGTACTAAGCTTCAGCGAAATATCGATCGAGCATACTGTATGTATACTCACAAGACAACAGCTGTTTAGACTAAGAACAGAGATCATAACTAATAAACTATACCATTATTAAAAGAAAAAGATATATAATTCCGTAACAGCAGGCAGTTGTTGATAATTTCCCAGCCCTAGTAAGTGTCTTCCTGGATAACAAGTCTGTAAAGGCTCTTGCACTGTATAAACCAATTACTTGTTTCAAATTTGTTTATACAGCACACTATATGGCTGACATTCTGAGGCATTTGGCAGTTCTGCGTCAAGCTTATCAGAGATCTGATATTGACTTTACGGAGGTTAACCCCCTTCTCCACTCCACTGTTGAGGTTCTTGAAGGTCTGAGGTCAGAGTCTGGTATTAATATTTCGAGGTTTCTTTCTGAGATCCCAGCAGAACCAAGTTTAGATTCATCAGGTTTGTGTACTTTTGAGTACAAAGGCCATACAATTTGCTATGGTTCTAAGCCAAGGTCAGAGGCTGCATCTTTTTGCGCCAAGTTTGTAGATATTGTTATAGACAATCTTAAGGCAAGGTTCACCGAGGAGGGGGATTCAACAGTTTTAAGTGCTCTAACCAAGTTGTTTGATCCCTATTTGTATGGTTCACAGGCTAACAGTTCCATTCTTTCAGAGGTTTCAGGCATTGTTTCAGGTTACTTGTCTACTTGTGGGTTAGGTAGTCAGTCAGAGGTTAGTCAGGAGTTGGCTGGCTTTGTGGCTTATGCTATGGTTCAGGTTCTCAGGAATGGTAAGGTGTATACAGGTGTTAAGGACTTGGTTCAGTTGGCAGTGCGATCCAGGTCAACATATCCTTGTGTATCTGCGGCTGCTGAGAGACTCCTGATGTCACCAGTCAGCACTGTAGACTGTGAACGTGGGTTCAGTAAGATAAATCTCATCAAAACTGACATCAGGAATAAACTCGGCATCTGAACTCTGGAGAATCTAATGAGAATCGGCACGTACAAATGTGAAGGAGACTTCAACTTTGAAACTGAAGTGGGCAGCCGTAAAATCCTGATGCATACTCATGTGACATTCTATTTTATTATTTTTATGAAACAACATTTTAATAGTGCAAAACATTATAAATAAGCATGCAAAACAGTCATGTAATGATTTATTCTGTAATACTGTGGTATTGTTTGCTGTCAATAAAGTAATAAATACCCAATCTTTTTCAATTTTCATTGCCTACTACATTAATAGACATGGAAAAATACTGACTCCTTGCTTGGTGACATTTTTTGAAAATTGGCGACAAAATATTGAGATTGGCGATAATTTTGGCGACAACTTTTTTCAAGCCAGCACCATCCCTGGATGGGTATGTATTGCATAATTCAAATTAGTTTTACCCCTCCCAAAGCTACATTTTAATAGCATCAATTAATTATCCCGCCGCTATTACTGAGCTTAATTTGTCAGTTAGCGGGGTAGGCTGATGCTCTCGTTAGATTGATCAAAAACAGAGAAAATGTAATGTACTCACGGTAGAGGGAGAAGTCCATCTTATAAAAGGTTGGTGTCTCTCTGAGCTACATGTTGTGCTGCAACAATGGGCCCCAGAGACAAAATGCCTGCGCTCTGTTGTGCTAACGACAGGAGGTAAAAGGAGGAGAAGGTAGTATGGGAATGCCAAAAAGCTGCCTTCATTACATCCTCCAAGGAGGAGTGATTAATGTAGACCCATGAGGCAGCAACAGCTTGAACCTCATGGGCTTTTAGCTTCTTAAAGGAAAGGTCTCGATCAGTGAGAGATTAATATGCTCTTTTGATTGTGGATACAATCCACTGGGAGATAGTGGCAGCCGAAATGTCTATCGAACCCTTAAGAGGAAGGAAGAGACTTTCCTACCCTTCCTTTTCCCTTTGGAGGCATTAAGATAGAAAGGGAGGGCCCTCACGGGGCACAAGAGTCTATCTTGATCATTCCCTGCACAGATTTGACTTAGACTGGGGATCTCTATAGGTAGTGGAGTTACTGAAGGTAATTGATTTTTAGTAAGAAATTCTGGTTGACAAAGGAGGGAAACGGAATTGTAATTCCTATTAAACCGGAGACAGCAAGTGTCAATAGACAAGGCATCAATCTCACTTCATCGTCTCGCAGGCGCAAGAGCGAGAAGGAACACAGTCTTGAGCATCAGGTCATGAAAGGCGGCTTTACTCAATGGTTCATAGGGGGTTTTGGTTATGGACCACAAAACAAAGAACAATTCCATCTGGGCATAAGAGAGTGTGAGACAGGTCTCTGGAGCTCAAAATATTTAATAAGATCAGCAAGGTGTGAATCTGAACTGATTGCCATGCCCTGAGAGAATTTAAGTGTGTGGAGATGGCAGCTCAATAGCCCTTGATAGTTGATGCTGAACATCTTTTGGTCTCAAAAAGGAACAAAAGGAAATCAGCAATGGAAGTTACAGAGGGGCAGATAGGATTAACGTGTTTCCTACTGCACCAATCACAGAAGATTCTCCACCTGGCATCATAGATCTTTGATGTGAAAGCTCTCCTGGCCTGAATGATGCAACTCGGCAACTCAGCCCAAAAACTTGTTCTGTCGGAGAGATAGCTTGAGATGAGCCAAGCCTGAAGGTGGAGAATCTGTGGGCTGTTGTGTTGGAGGAATCCCCTGTGTTGCAACAGGAGATTCCTTCTTTGGGGGCAGAGACCTGGGTCGATCAATCAACAGGTCTAGCAGATCATTGAACCATGATTGCTGGGGCCACAGTGGGGGAATGAGAATTATCTGAGCAGCAGAAGTTCTGACTTTTGCAGAACTTGAGGTAGCAGTCGGAATGGTGGGAAGACATATGTGAATAGCCATTCCCACCGGAAGCTGAATGCATCCACTGCCCATGCTTTCTAGTCTGGGACAGAAGAGACATAAAAGGGAAGTATGATGTTGAGCCTGGTTGCAAACAGGTCCACCAGGGGTCTTCCCCAGAGTGTAAACAGGGACTCTGTTATGGAGAAGTGAAGAGACCATTCCGTGAGGATGGCTTGGCCTGTCCTGGACAGGCTGTCTGCTAATATGTTCGTCTTGCCTGGAATGTGGCAAACTTGGATTGTGATGTCCTTTGAGGCTGCCCATAGGAGGAGGTTCCAGACCTCTGCACACAAAGGGGCATGTGTGCCTCCCTGACATCATAGATACGCTTTGACAGATGTGTTGTCTGAGGAGACCATGACACATCGACCCCTTACTCTGTCAATGCACCCTTGGAACACTAGAAATACTGCTTTAATTTCTGGGTTGTTGATGTGGAGTGGTGATTTGGCCTGAGTCCAAAGACCATGGAGAATTATGCCCTCTGGCTCTAAACGAGCACCTCAACCGGGACGCATCAGTGAACAGATAGGAGGGGGGGGGGGGGTCGGGTGCATGCATTGGAACCCCAGCCAGGAATCTGTCCCGATTCATATACCAGCGCAAGTGGTGGTGACAATCTGGTTCTAGTGGGATCGGGATTGATAGAGAATCTCTAAGTGGTTTCCACCTTGTGAGAAGGAGGAACTGTAGAGGGCGCATATGGAGATGTTCTAAAGGAACCAAGTCGGCAGCGCTGTTCAAGGTTCCCAATAGGGATAGATAAGGGTGAGCAGATAATGTTTTTGCTCATAGCACCTCTAGGAGAGCCAGGATTCAATCTACCCAATCCAGTTGCACACAGACTAAGTTCTGGTTCATGAGGAAATTCATCCCCACGTAAACAAAGTCTGACTTCTCGAGGTTGGGTAAAAGACCCAAACGAGTTATGGAAGACCAGTAACGGCACAGATCCTGATGAAGGGACTGAACCTGGACTCTTTCTCATTCTTTTTAAACATAGTCTATAGTCTAAAGTCCAAACATTGAATGAAGAACATATCCATTAAAAAGCAATCATGCAGATTTAAATGGACCCTAAGTGATTATCTTACTCGAATGGTAGGAGAGAGAAAGCCATGGGTGAGAAGGGATTCTCCCTCCTCCACATATTCTTGTGGATGCAGTGTTATCCATCATTAATACATGTACTATTATTCCATACATATGTAATTTATTCCACAAAAATTGATACAAGAATCCCTCAAAAAAGACCAACACTCTACTGGCTGAAAAGAATTTCCAGGAATCCAAGATAAAACTGTTTCTTCTTTTTAACTACTGAGTACTGAAATCATTCACAACATTCTTGAGAAACTCCAACATTCAAAATTTGGTAAGAAAAATATTATCTTACATGTCCAAGTTAACATGTTCACAAGATACTTGCAAGTGCAGGACAAAATTCTTTCACATGGCCATCAAGTTTAAACCTGATATCATAAGTAGAAAATCATTCAGCTTGTCTCTGACAATGTCAAGATATACCAATCTGCTGAGTTTGGTTAAATCTATTATTATTATTTGTTTTAAGGGAAAAGAAAGTCATTCCAGTCACATCATTCAAGATATTCATTAAACATATCCATGAACTGGATTTGATAAAAATCCATCCATACTTGTTTGTGTCATCATCCTCATAAGGCAGAACCGCTAAATCAAGACCATTGATTATAAAATCAATATCCGAGTGCTATCAACTTGTTCACTGGAATGCATCTAAATACAAAGTCTGATGAAAATTTACTTGTATATGTAGAAGTCACTGTGTTCATAAGCTTAGTAATGTACAAAAATGCAAGCAATGACCTCTGACTTTACTCCAAGATCAATTATGTCTGGTTTTTAAAAATCTCTTTCACAAAAGTGCAGATATGTTGGAGGTCATACAAACACCCTTTTCATTCCGAACCAGGTACATATGGCTAAAATAGTGTTACCCAATGTTGATAGGATGATCTGTTCCGGAGAAGAAGCCATATAAAGATGTTCAGGATGGCTGTCAAGGAGGCCATTTGGGAGGTTAGATCAGCATCATTATAATACAGAAACAAGTATATATTGCAAAAAAGAAGTGTAATTTTTTTATTTAAAAAATGCTGGCATGGCCATCCACTTAGATGAAGTAGATGTTATGAGATTTGTCAAATCTTAGGATGTCAAATTGGCATAATTTTCATTTAGGATTAACTACATACGGCTCTCCTTCGTTGTAATGTGGTAGTTGGGATCCATAACTGTAGACTATGCTTGGTACCAAACCACAGTATAGCGAGAACAGTGTTATGTACTAAACCACATTATAGCGAGAACCACATATGTACTGAACCAAAATGGGAATAATAGAATTTTGTCAAATAATGTTTTAAAAAGAAAATAAAGATGTAATACTAAACTTCATGTTATTTCTGTCATACATTTGATAAAAAGCAATTAAAATACAACGGTTCAATTTTGGTCATCGGGTCCATAGCAGTACTGCATTATATCTGGAATCACATTATAATGAACAGTGCTGCATCCAGGAATTTACAAGAAAGGTGGAATTCCACCTCAGCTCCCTTCAGAAGGGGTGGGTGGGAGGAGAGAGTACCATATTGGGGGGGGGGGGCTTACTCATCAAACTGCTACTATTTTTCTTAACTTACCATTTAATGGGGATTCTGGGTAAAAAAAATCTTTCTTTGCGCCCTCTCCAGTGTCTTGTAGCTTCACCATAATAATAAAAAAAATATTTAAAAAATGGGGGGGGGGGGGGCATGCTAATGAAAACTTTGGATTGTACTCAGCCGGAAAAAAATCAATTATCTGCTTCGCTTCATTCAATGAGTGATAACACTTGAAAAGTACTAAACAGCAACAGCTACTGGTATGTCCTAGCCATGTGGTAGCAATTTCATTATCCCTCAAAGCACAATTATATAATGCATGTGCACTGGCAACATTTTGGGGAATCACAATTCTAAATATAAAATGTGATTAATGGTACTGGCTTATGGAAAGGAGACTGTGGTATGTTTCAATTCAAAAGATAAAACTGTCTGAATTTTTTTACTTTTATTGTAATTATTGTGCAATATTATGTAAAATACTAGTATGTGTGAATTCTATTCCTTTGTGTGACTTCTCCCCCTTTAAACTTGTATTCTTGCACGAGTTGCTCAAAGAATGGGGTGAATCCTGTGATTGTACAACCTGGATGCAACACTGAATGAAGCATGTTATAACAAGGGAAAGTTGTGTAGTGAGAAGTGTTTTAGTGAAAGCACCATGTTGATATGACTATCATATCAATAGGAGTAGTGATAATAAGATTTTCAAGATGGCAACAACTGATCAACATAATGTTTTATTTAGGACCAACTAGACATCATAAGAAATCCTTTAGTGAAAATCCAATGTCAATATGACCATCTGCTCAGGGGTATTGATAAATAGATTTACAAGCTGGCCACCAAAGCTGTCATATTGGATGTCCAAGGGGGACTATTTTCATTTAGGGGTACCTAGACATCATAAGAAGCCTTTAAGTGAAGGCCCTAATTTCCAAATTGTTGATTGGGAGAGTAGATTCTTCCTGGGACCATGAAGAATCAGTCCTTCTGGCTCTAGATGAGCACCCAACCTTGAATCTAACGCGTCTGTGAACAGGTAGGAGTGGAGTTTGGGGTGGTGGGGCATGGGGACTCCAACCAGAAACTGGTACCTATTTTTCCAACAAATCAGATGATGCTGGAAATCCCGACCTAGAAAGAAACTGGAGCATTCAGAGAATCCCTGTGCGGTTTCCACACTGCCAAAAAGGAATAGCTGGAGAGGATGCAAGTGCAGTCTGCCTAGGGGAACCAGGTCTGCTGCGGAGTTCAAGGTCCCCAGCAGTGAGAGAAAAAGACGAGGTGACAACGTGGTCTTTACTCCCAGTGTCTCCGACAGGATCTTGTCTGCTCTGTCCCATGGGACATGGACCAATCATCTGTTTGTAACGAAATTCATCCCCATGTAGACAAAATCTTGAGATGTAGCAAGCTTTCTCTAGGTTTGGCTGAAGGCCCAGTCTGGTCAATATGGACCAACAGCGAGACAGATCTAGTCTGAGGGTCTCTAGCTGGCCATTGTGAAGCAACCAATAGTTGAAAATTTGGAGGATTGGAATGCCCAGTGACCTTAAATGTGATGCAACTACTCCCATGACCCTGGGTGCGGAGGCTAGGCCGAATGGCAGAGCTCAAAACTGGAAGACCTCCCCATCCAAGCAAAACCGGAGGTACTTCCTGTGTGGAGGAAAGATAGGGATGTGAAGGTACGCATCCTGAAGATCAATAGAGACTGCCCAATCGCCAGGTCTTATGGCATTCCTGACTGAGGCTGTGCTCTCCGTCTTGAGTGTTCCTCAAGCAGAATCTGTTTCGGGAGGAAAGGTTGACAAATAGATGAGACTTTCCCCCTTTCTTGGGAACTAGGAAAATCAGGGAGTAGAAGGCCGGAGATTGGTTGTTTAACACCCTCTCTACTGCACCCTTCTGAAGAAGGGAGTGAACCTCTTCCTTTAAGTGCACTAGATTTAACTGGTGGAAGAAAATGGGAGACCTTACTCGAGTTGAGGAGGGAGATCCCAAACCTGAAGCCGGTAGCCATCTTTTATGATGGAAAGGACACAGCCATTGACCATTATGCTAGACCAAGCCTCTGAAATGAGGTTTAGTCTGGCACCAACGGAAGAGGTACACTCTGCAGGAGAGGTAGCGAGTCACTAGGGCTGTCCACCCTTGTCCTTAGGAAATGGGCAAGAGCTCACGAATTTCCACCCTGGGCCTTTGTGGCATGCCCTTTTAGGGCCCGACTGCCTAGGGGGAGCTCTGAAATGGGTTGTTGCTTTGATTGTGGCTGCGCAGCTTAAACAAATTTAGCCAATAAACCCTGAGGGTGGTCAGGATGATTTAGCTTCTTGGCCAGTTTTGATGAGCCAGGAGCAGATGCGAGGGACCAGTGTTGTTGGTCTCTAAATTCCTGAGTAGCCAATGCAGTTGACTGCATATGTTACAAAAACATTTGCTTAAAGTTTTTTATTTTAAATCTTCATCTATATCTGATGGCACAGCAACATCATTTGACCAATATTTAAAGTCCTTTATGCCAGGATGCTTTCTGTCAAAGTTAGTTAAATTCATTTAAGGGATCATTTAAATAAAGTTATTTCAATGTTTTTCTGTGTTTAGTAATGGTTGCCATACTTGATGGAGGAACAGCACCATTTGTAATACCCTAAAAGACCTTCAAACTAGGAAGCTTTGTCAAATTTGGTCAAACTCTATTGAGCTTTTCTTTGAAAAGCTGTTAAAAGTTTGCATATTTTTAGTAACAGCAGCCAGATCTGATGGTGGCTTGGCATAATTTGTAAAATCTTAAAAGCACTTCAGGCCATAATGCTTTCTGTTAAATTTGGTTAAAGTATGCATGTATATATAGGGTTTAATGGCACATTACCACAATCCCGGGTACATAGTGCAGAGTAAGTTTAGGTATCACTAAAAATGCATACAAAGCAAAGGCAAGCAGTAGGGGTGTGCAGTTTTACTGGTGTATCGGTATATTGTGGTATCGATCCAGTTGGTACATCTGCTATGTGTGGTAAACTGCCAATGAACCGTTTTTGCAGTATATCTATATTATAAAATAAAATTTCTGCTTCAATCTTTGTTTGTTTGTCTCTTTCAATGCCTGTTGTTCTAAAGCTGAAAAAAATATTACTGAAAGATGTGTCTGCCAAGAAAATGGTTGAACATCAATTTATAGCCTGCCTGTTGCATAGCAATGACCAAATTGGCAGACATGGAGCCTGAAGTCACGTCATAAGCTGGTGCTTAATAAAAAGGCAAAATCACTTGTCTGGTAGAATTTCTGGCTAAAATTCTCCAAGAAAGATGTAAAATTAATCAATAACCTTGCCATTTGCGGGTGTGATGATGAGCCCCACTGTCCATGTTCTCTGGCATCATCACATCATAGCCGCTAATGCTACGACTTCGATACATAAAACAGCAGAATTTCTGAACTAATAATGCAAAGCATTTATTTTAATTGGGAATAAGTATAAAGATGAAAACGTAAAATTAAGTGATCAAGATAGAGGCAGTGAAATCAAAGCTAATCTTCTTTTGGGGTTGGAGAAAAGATATAAATAAAATATATATTTATAATCAAAAATGAAAGTAAACAATATACAGAATTCTAATAATAATTAAGAGAGTTATTGTGTAGATGGAAGGAAGAATGGACAGGTCCAATTTAATGTATCTACCACCTGAACTGCCATGGCTCCCTGGGAGACAATGAATGGAAACAATAAATGCCCAAAAAAAAGCAGAAATCTTTAAAATACAAAGTCAAGTTTTTTAGTTAGTTTTTTTTTGTTAAATAAAACAGCACTCTTAAAATTCCAAGACCTCAGGTGCAACATTATCACAGGATGCATCACAGCAAAACTGTTGCATCCATTAGTCTTCTCTTTCAGGAGGGCACATTGTGCCTATTTTACATCTCTCAGCCTACACAAGTGTGCTTGACCAAATTCTGTTGATTGGTTTATGAGAAATCTTTATATTTGCTATTTTTAGTAACAGTGGCCATATTTAATGTGAATTGACATCATTTGTAAAATCTTGAAAGCCTTATTGCCAAGATGCTTTCTATCAAATTTGGTCAAATTCTGTCAAGTGGGTTTCTGTGAGGTGATTTAAAGATATAATTTTGTTTTTAGTAACTGTGACCATATTTGATGGTTAATTGGCATTGTTTGTTAAAATCCGAAAGGCATTTATGCCAGGGTGCTTTCTGTCAAATTTGCTCTGATTTTATTGAGCAGATCTTGAAAAGAAGTAATTTCAAATTTTTTTGGTTTTTTCATAATGGCAGCCAAATTTGATGGCGAACCTGCATCATTTCCAGGGCCAAAACTAAAACCCTGGTTAGTGGCAAGTCCTAGACTCATTGTGGCAGGTCCTCCAACTAAAATGAGTGGTCTTGAAACTGTATTGATCTATTTTCAGAAACATGTATAAAGTGAAACATACCTACATACTGTTATGCACTGTAATTTGTTCAAATAATGGTGATTCTAATATATAAATATGAAGAAAAAAAAAAAAAAAAAAAAGAACACCTATATTTTATTTTGATATTTTTACTGCAAATCATGACCTTTTATCACATCTCCACTTTTCAACACCACAAGTTTTTAGTCAGCGGTTGGCTAATTCGAGATGTGGAACAAGATGGTACATTATACGCCTGCCCCATGTTTAATAGTCCTCTATGCAGATAAATGAAATTTTTGTGCAGAAACCACTTTTCTTCTTGGTGACAGTGACCTTGGTCTTCGATCTTTTGACCCCCAAATTTATAGGCTTCTTCCTTATCCAAAGTACAAGCCATTTCTGTCCAAATAGGCTTGTCCTTTTTGAAATGTGGATGACAGTCATTAGATTCAGTTGATTAACACTTTCAGAATACAAATTTTCTGAAAATTTTTAAGACAATATGAAATGTTGCAAAATAATCACAACAAAATTCTGTGGAGAGATTTTCTGCAAGGCTTTGTAGAAATATGTGGATTTTTTTCTCTACCTTCCACTATAAAACTGTACGAGTTATTTCTGTAATGTTACCATGGAATTCTGCAGAACTATTTCTATACCTTTCATTGCAAAACTCGACAGTGTATTTTCTGTAGCTGAGAGCCACTAACGTATCATTCATAGGAATTAATTGCAGAGTTATAACAAGGATAACTGCATAAAATTCTGTATAGATTTTACTGCTCTCCGCACCTTTCTGCATAGTTCTACAGAAACGTACAAAGAATCCTCTCAGAATGTGCTTTGTTTTTTCTTTTGGTTTAGCAGATTTATTCTCTGTAAAGTCCACTGAAAAAACATCCCAATATACCACTGAGAATAATTCCGTACATTTTCTGTTAGGTCCATGGAGGACTGTGTAGTTTGGCACAAGCACATGCCAGGATGCTTACTGTCAAATTTGGTCAAAATTCTGTTTAGTATTTTTGCGCAAGTCATTTAAAGATTTTGTTTTTAGTAACAGTGACCTTATTTCATGGAGGATCAGCATCTTTTGTGCAAATTTAAAAGCCCTTCCTGCCAGGATACCTTCTGCAAATTTGGTTGAAATTTGTCCAGTGGCTTTTGAGACGTTTAAAATATTAAATGTTGATTGATGCATGCTGGAATCAGACCATACCATAAGCTCACATAGCCTTATGGCCAGGTGAGCTGAAATGATCAGATGATAGCTTACATGCAAACATGAATGGAATTCAAATGGACAACAAATGAAATGATGCACAAATTAAACGCTAACAAAATGCAGATTTGGCAAAATAACCAGTTTTAGGGTTTGTCGACTGGGTAATCCCTATTATTGGCTGTTTCTTTTATATGGACAACTAGTTGCGTTAAATGCATGTAAAAAAATAATAATAAGAAGAAAATTTTTTTACAACAAAACTTAAGTGAAGATAGCTGTAACATTCTGCTCTGAAAATGGCAAGACAACTACAAGCCCAACAATTTTACAGTATTTTCTCCCCTTTATGCATTTTATTTATATTGCTGCAGTGATTACAGCAATATAGTGTACTCTAGTTGTGCATGAATGAGTTTGTGGGCCTAAACAATGTGTATGAAAGGTACCTCAAATGCCTTTTTGGTGATTTCTCTGGTTGTTCTATTGTAAGCTTCAATATCCTCCTGGTCAACTAGCTTGTCCTTGTAGACTCTTTCACATTCATGTACCCATAGGCGAACCAGTTCTGCAGGAGTCTTCACACAATCAGGCATGGAAAACAACATTCCCTACAATTTTAATGCTCAAAATAATAAAAGATCCATTTCGTTCTAAAAAACACACAACTAAGGATGTTAATAAAAAAAACAATACAAATATCTTGTAAAGGCACTTTGATATTTAGGATTTTGTGTCAATTTCCTTGGGTGTACCAAGGTATATATTTTGTTCAACTGCCTTCCTGGGTATGTTTAAATAGTATAACCATTAAAAATTGCAGCATTTTTTTCTTCCAGTGGAACATAGAGTAGAAATAAGCATGCACATGATATACCTAAATATATCAAATAAAAATAATGCACCATTATATTGGTACCATTGTGCATACACATGTATTGTGATAGTCATGTCCATCCATTTGTGCAGCTGTCCATCTGTTGGTTCTCTTTCTAATCATGACTCCATCTACATTGATCAAGAGGGTGATCAATCGATGTTTTACAACGATTAGTGGCGAACAACAAAGGTTTTATCACCTGAATAAAGCCCCAGAATGAGGGCTAAAAGTATTAAAAACAAGCAAATTCCAGAAATTGAGATCACCTGCTTTTCGTTGTTAGTAGGGGAGTGTAGTTTGGTAGAGGAAAGGGTTAGGTGATAATGGTGTTATAGTCCGTAAATGATAAAAAAGCCAATAATCACATTCTGCTGAAGTTATATCAATACAGTGCAGCATCCAATACTTTCTTGAAATCCAATTATAATAATTAAGGGAATTATTATGTGCATACAAAAGTGGGAGGGTCCAACAATCAGTGGACATAATTCTGCTAAGTACAAGTCATACAGGTCATGTAAGTGTGCTGTACCAACTATTTCAACAATAGGTGTCAATTTTGAGAATCTGATTATACATACTTTTAAATGGCAACTATTCAGTTTATTTCACTTGCTCGTTAATCAATATTCCTTGCAAGATCATTATATAATGACCCCCGAAAATACATGCAACAAAATCAGTGTTAAAGTAGATGGAAATTTTTAGATGAGACCAAACAAGTGTTGTGATCCAGTGCAAAAACCAGATTGAAAGCTGCACTATGATGTCACAATGAAAGTGTCATGTATTGGAAAAATGTGTACTACTTTCTGCACTGGTAATGATTAGACCTGAAGTTCTGTTTTTTCTGACCCAGTTTAGTTCCCGACTGCCATTGTACAAGTCCATAATGATCAATAATTTTCATCTGGAAATTGCAGATCACTCAACACTCGGGAATTAACAGCCGTTGGTACAACTACGTTAGTATTAACAAATTTTAAACAATAATTAATATTTTATTTCAGAGCAATTAAGCTGCCTACATGACCACTTCGATGTACACTTTAAATGATGATGTAGACTGAACACACTGAAAAATCGAACTAAGCCAATATGTCATCAAGGAAGTTACTGTGTTGAAAGGAAAGTTGGTGAGACAATAACCATGGACCATCACTATGCTTAAAATGATGTTGCATGCTGAACGCATACCTAAGCAATACTGATAATCAAACTCTGCAGAGTTTACATTTACATCAGGCTGCCTACTAAATTTGTAAAACCTCCAATAGGGAATCATTTTTGAGCAGCAATGAAATGAGTAGATTTGACAATCAGGGGATATAAACTCAGCTAAATGACACAGAATGATGATGACTGAACTCAGCCGAGGTCTAATCAATATCAAGCTGCATACCAAAGGACTATAGGCTGATTTTATAAATAAATTTTCAAGGATAGTTTTATCTCTGTTACAAAGTACTACAATACCAATAAGAATTCAAATAGGTTCCCTTATGAAATCATATGCATGTGCCAACATCATGACATCATGTGACAAAGTGGCAGTGGAATGGTGAAAGATACAATTTTAGCTAGAAATATCCCTTTTGGATGATATTTAACATAGACATAATAATGACATAATGTGTAAAAACAACTGGGTTGTAAATGCACTCTTCATTAAACTGAGATAATCTCCTTCACTGATCTTCCGAAGATATTAAGATCACAAAAAATAAGGGAAATTTCTAAAAATCAACTGAAAAAGAATAATCAAGTATGAATATCTAATCATTATAAGATTATAAGAAATAATAATAAAAAAACTTGCATATTTTGCAAAATTGTCATTAATACACTATGCCAGTAGTGATTTTCATTGATAAAAAAATATCCAAAATAAAATATTCAGGTTTTATCAATTTTGTTCTCTATTGGAAACAGATTTTACCATGGAAATCAATAGGATACATTTTTTTCTTCTGCTTTGTCCCATATTTAATAATTTTTATATGCGTGCAATTGTTGATAATAATTTGAAATTCAAGATTGTGATGATTGCTCTTCCAACATACTATCTGTAATGTGGAAAATGAAAATGCAGCTTTCAAACATTGATTATATCTATTGGATACGGGCATTATAAATTAGAGATTACCAAAAATAAAATGCAAGAATACAAAATGCCCCCAAAACTACGTTTTATGAACAGTCTGCAAAAAGCCATATGCAAGAATGCATTGCGAGCTGTGGTCATGAGTACAATGAATGGGAAGTAGTAAATGATACATACCTGACTTTCATTAATTCTTTAATTTCTTTTAGGTCACAGTGTTTGCATGTGTCTATGTGTTTGCCTAATCCTTAAGCTAATTGTATTAATCCAAAAAGAGAAAATGGACCAACATAATAGTCCCTATTTCATTTAAGATGCATAGTTGGTTCAAAAATGTTCATGTAATGATAAGCTTTCAACCGGGAAAACAGAAAAGTGAGGATCAAACACTTGGGCACATCTGATACATGTACATGGTGGGAATGGTATTTATAGTACACACAACTCAAAGGGTGTCACAAGTCTTTGAAAAGAGCAACCTATCAAGCAACAGGTTGACACTTTCTATATTTTAGGCCTGTTACTTCCGAGGACACCTCACCAGCTGCAATATACCATCAAATAACTATAGCGCAGCTCCATTAGGTGTATGACTGTGAGGGCTAGTGGATAGTAGAGTAGACCCTATGCATCCTCCTGCAAGCTTTAAGAGGTGACTAATGGAGCCAGGAGCCATGGTGGCTCAGTGGTTAGCGTGCTGGACATGTGACCTAAAGGGTACAGATTCAAATCCAACCATTGGAACAGTCTGGGTCGGTTACTGCAGTGTGTCCTTGGGTAAGGCACTTTACTCCAATTGCCTCGACACTAAATAGCCTGTTTCTGTTGCTTGTGCTGTAAAACATCAAACACCTTCAATTACAATATAACCAAGCTATGTATTCTTTATGAAAATATTTTTCACCAGAACTTTCCAATCATAAATAAGACCTTCAAGTAGTTATTATGCCAATAACTTTAAAAAATTCAAGAAAGGGAGATGAGGTGCTTATTATGGCAGGTTACCTTTTAGGTTGAATGTGGTGAGCACTCCTTGCAAATTGCATTTTTAATGGAAAATTCCTAACGAGAATTTAACAATACTGAGTACTGTACAGTAGAAAGAGAACATGAGAGAAATTAATAATATTTTGACACAGGGATTTGAGTCAAGACTGCAGATACTGGTGGTGGAAGGAGAGAAGCTCTGTGTGAATGACCTTTCGACACAGGAATTTTGGTCATAATGAGAGAAATTGGTGGTAGTGTGGGGGGAATGTGGACATCTATGTGTGTATAAAATATGACAAGGCAGGAAAGTTATTTGGACATTGTTCCATACCCCAACTGTGTTAAAGCATATGTAGTAACATATAAAGATAGCTATGTCAGGTTGACTTACATCGTCAGATTAGTTAAACATTTATGTCTATTGTTACCATTTACCTTATTTGTCGGTCTATAAGTTGATACTTTTTTACCTGAAAGTCTGGACTTCGTCTTATACTCTGAATGGACTTAAATATGGATTATATCATTGAAATTGCTCTGTAATCGGCAAAAACGGCAATCGACAAGATTGAAAACAGGTCACATAGCTGTACCAATTCATGTTAAATTACCATGTCAATAAATTGTTATAAACAAATATGACGGCTTTTATATTATAAGTTGTATCATTATTTTATATGCATTTGAATGTGTTTGTATTTTCTGATTTCTCCAACAGGAAATAAAAGAAAACAATTAAAGAGATCACAATTCAGGGGCCGCATAGCACACTGACGGCCTATACTCTATAGTGTCTGTACTTATTGAAAGCATATCGTTTGTTCCTAAAAAAAAAATGAAAAGATTTTGCTTTATTCATCTTTTTTTTACCATACATCATTCTTCCTGATCACATTTGTTTTGGTGATACACTCAGGTAAAGTAGAATCCTTACTCAAATGACCTTGCCACCACCCTCATATGCCATGTCCTTTGGAAGGTTTTAAACATAGCAGTACAGGTTTCCCTAAGTCACAATGGTGACCTTAAAGAGTCAGGAGAAAGATTGAACTGAAGCTGTCACTGATTGATCAGAATGGCAATAACCTGGCCTCTCTTCTGCTCAACTACCAGGATCCTCCACTGATACATGACATAACCAACAGCAAACCAGTCGTCTCCATTAGATGCCTCTTGTGAGATGCAGGGGGTGAAGATAAAGGTTAAACAGAAATTATCTCTTTTTTGTTTTTGTTTACAAATATTACCTCTATAAAAGGAAATTGTTTGGACACTGATTTTAATATAGGTGCTATGATTCTTTCTGTTCTATTTTTAGAGTCAGGTAAATTGTGAATAGTTACTGCTGTTAAAAATGGATAACTCTAGAATCTTGACAGATAACATTTAATAATGGGTGACAACTGCATCAACAACATGGAATATAGCTTTGAACATCACTAAAACTAATTATTTCAACAGTAAGTAATGGAATGTTTCCAGAAACCCTTTGTAAAAAAGTAGGGATAAAGTTGGGCTACTTTAAAAAAAAAAAAAAAGGAAAAACCTGGGCTGCTGGAAAGACTGAAATTGTCAAAAGATAATTATCAATATAAAATAACTAGTCATCTTGTCAGCAATGTTGTCAGAACATTCCATGTGTCTACTGAAAACCCACCTGGAATATGTTTGAAAGATCCCTGAGATTGAAGACATAGTGGAACTTAATAGCTGTAGGCAAGAATGTTGTTGAAACTCTTGAATGAAACATGAGTGCTCCCTGGACAAGCTGTGTAGCATATTTCTGTACAAGGACTGGGAAGCTATTCATGGCCAGATGCTGTGATAAAATGCTGGAGTAGATAGTGGACAAAGCCTCCTGTGTGGGAAAGTTAACAGCGAACACACAAAAGTGTCTCTGAAAAAAAAAGAATATTTTCCTTTACAAATGAAGCTTTTCGATTGATCTGACTACAAAAAACAATGATGCATAGGTTGAAAATCACAAAGAGAAGATGACCCTGTTACATTCGTGCTATTGTGAACAAAGTTTCTGTGGACTGCAAAGTCTGCTTTGCAAAATGTGGAATGCTGTGAATTTCTGTGGAATGCTGTCTGGCTTGTAGACCACAATATGATCTAAACTCCCTGTATCTGATTTTCAAAAAACATAAACACAAAATCTTAACGCTGATGATGCCAATTTTTGTAAATATGATACCCGTGTCTTGTCATCTACTAAAGAAAAGAAAAAATTATTTATATAAAAAAAAAAAAAAAAAAATTAAAAACTTGTGGATATATACATGCAGGATTTGAAGTATGTTCTTGATGTTTTTAATATTTTATTTGGACTTTTTAAAAATCCTACAGCAAAGTCTAGGAGTAGTTTGCCAACTTGCTTTGGTAATTTTAGCCAACAATGCATAGTCTGACACCAGAGATGGTTAAATTGGCAAATTTTGGCCACCCCTGCCTTTTCAACAACAATTTTTAAAGGTTAAAAGGTACATAATGTCATATATGTTGTATCCTTAGGTGGGGCAAGCATTTTCCTGGAAACCCAGAAAGGAAAATTCAATACATTTACACATTTATCTGATTTCACTCTTGAAAGGACTATATGCTTTCATAATCTAGCTCAGATGTATGCATTTCTAGGTAAGGCATGCCTGCAGTATGAGAGTGTATGGATGATAGACACAACATGCTGAATAAAACAGCTAAAACATGCTTTTAAACAGATATGTGAAAAGCTGGAAGGGGGAGGGAAGGGGACAGAACTTCTTCCCCAAAACACCCCAGGAGGGTGAGAGTCACTCTCACCCACCTGCAGAGTCTGCCACTAGGGACAGTCCCTTCACTCTGCGTGAGGAGTTGCGGGTTGAGGTCCCCCTTAGCCCCAAGTCTCCCCCAGAACAGAGAGACATTTAGTCACATAGTCCTGCCTCCCAGGAGCAAGAGCAGGATGATCATATCCTGTCAGTCCTTGTGGAATCTCATGAATGCGATGCAAAACAGGCTTAGGTGGTACCTCCTCCCTTCGGGTCCCATCTCCTCACAAATGTCGATCAAGGTGGCATAGGAGGAAAAGATCTGGTCCTCTGACAAGGTCATTAAAGTGGTTTACTGTCTTTTACCCTGGTTACCATGTCCCAAAACCTTCAGGCTCTGAGGACACTAAAATTCTCTCCAACTTGGAGAGATTCTCTGGGGTTACCTCTTGCCCAGATCTCTTGTTGCTCCCTCACTCGGCTATGGTTAAGGAGCTTTCCCAAAGGTTTAGTAAGGGCCAGGAGTTTGCTAGAGAGCATAAGGGGTGGTCTATCCCTCACTCTACATTGAGAATTTTGGTCTCTGTAGCTAGTTAAAGGGTTCACACCCCTTCCTGGCCCCTGGCTAGGACCCGAGTGACAATGTGTGTTGTCTTTCTATGCTGGCATGACAATTTCCGTGTAATCTCAGAGTCTGGAAACATAAATTTAAAGAGTTACGTAACATGATCTGGAATGAGGAATGATAAATTGTGCTCTGCACAAAATTTGCAAGCAAAGTCTCTGCAAGTGCCTCCTTATCCACTTCTGATCCAGTCTCAAACAAGGACTTCAAAGTGAGTGTGTTTGTTACAGAAGAATCATTGCTCCTATGTGATGGTGTCTGTAAATGCCTGGTGATATCATTTCTTCCTCCATATACTATCTTAAAATCCACTTTGCATGAAACACACAATGCAAACTCTGGACCTTTGCTACTTGCCTGCACACACTTAAACTCCGATTCCAAGCATTGCTGAACTTCTTGTCATATTTCTTAGCTGGTAGTTTTTTAGTATTGGGAGAAAGTGCACATTACGGCATTCTGACATGCATTAACTAAAATAAAAGTAAGAGCTGTCCTTAAAGATTCCTCTTAAATAAATCAAAATAATGACTCTAGTGTTTCTGCAGAAAATAATTTTTTCGTTGGTCTCTCCTTTGTGTCTCACCTCCGCTAAAGATCAGCCAATTTGTAATCAACGACTCAAAAGCCATCACTGACCACCTTTTATCCCTTTATTAATTATAACACCTAAAAAAAATCCCATCTTTGGCTTTAAACTCTACAAATTACAACAATTGGGTAATCAATTTACGGTTTGTTGTGTACATGTTAGCTGTTGTTTAATAATTTTTAATCTGATTACTCAGCACACATCACTGCACTGGCATACAGTTCCAGTTCCCAGTAGACTGGTTCTGGCTGGTTTCTGTAATGTGTGGATAGAACAAATAAAAATACCTTTTTTTTAAATAAAAGTTCTGTTATAAACTTTTTATTTCCAAAAGCGGTAGATTTCAACTATAAAATGTTATGTGTTGTAGACCGCCTTTAAAACAGTATTTTTGTCCTACTGCTAGTAGAATCACATGCATGCTTCGTAACTAAGGTTCCATGTGTGTCCCCAACCATCTGTACAGGCTACAGGTAGTCTGACCACATAGGGACTTAACATGGTGTGACCATATGATTTGTATTTCCTGTCCACTTACTTCTCCACTTGAAATGTCCAACTTTCTGCCTAGTACATACCCCTACAGTTATCACTGGCTTACAGGTTCTTTAGCTAATATGGCACACATGTGACACATTGCCATCTAACACTGCTTCTATAGTACGACAGATATTTGTATCTATCTACCCACATGTGGAATACAGACCTAAGTGTTTTGCCTGAGCTAGAACTGTAAAATTAATCACATTTAACATATAAAAATTATCATCTTTTCTTTTTATCAGAATCAGGAAATGGATAGCAAAGGCAATAGGCGTCATGTCTGGATTCAACAATATCTGGATAAGCAAACAGATCAGTATACAAACCAAACTTGGCATGATCAGGACATGCATATTCAGTGTTGTTCTCTGAAACATGGTCACTGCAGAAGTGAGACAGAGAGAGGTTATTGGCTTTTGAAATGAGGTGTAACAGACGAATTTTACACATTTGCTGGCAACAGAAAATAACAAATGTGAATATTAGGAACTGTGTGGGAACTAAAAAGGGACATTTTACAAATGATTATGGAACAAAAACTTAAATTTGTTTCGGTATATCTGCAAAATGGAGAACAAACGGATGATTAAAAGTGTAGTACACTCTATTTGGAATGATCACTGGAACTGCAGTAAGAGGAAGACCTGCAGTAAGAGGAAGACCAAGCAGAGAATGGCCCGACAATATTAACGAATGGTGCCATATGGACATACATACTCTCAGCAGATCTATGCTGAAATGACTAAGTCATATGCTACTTTGTGCATATTTTCGATGGAATTATTATGGATTCACTGTTAAGAATGCAATGAGGTTGGACGGTGAGTACATGTATACAAAATTCAACTATTCATGCAGTGCTAATAAAATCGGATAGCCTGATGTCCAGGGCCTCTCCCATATTCTAAGTGTGTTTCATTGTAGCATGAGCTTTGCATCAACTCCTATCCCCCCCCCCCCTTCCTCTTGTACAGCCTAGCAGATACAAACATGCATAATTTTCTTCAGTTAACTGACTTGTCGAACAGTGCGATATGTTATACAGCACAATGGCACTCCTTGGACCCAGACCATCATGTTATAGTGGAGTTCCTCTGTATATACATAATTTGCATAATTATCATTATTTTATATTTTCTGATGAGCAAACATGGAGCCAGTTGGAGCTGTAGCCTGCAAGAAGAGAGGAACATCAAAAGACATTGATTGTCAGAAACGTTTTATTTGACAAGATTTTGGAACAAAAAACCCAGATAAACTGATAAGAACTGCAACTGAAGATGGAATAGACCACCTGAAACAGTGAGCAAATGAATGGATAAAATACAAAGATGTGAAGTATGTTTACACTACTGATTGTATTCAAGAATACCTGGACGAGTCATGTAACAAAGTTCAAAGGCACAAAAACATGCTATGCATCTTTTACCAATGCTACTTCCATTAACTAAATGATAAAAATGTTTTGAAAGTATAATAAAAAAAAATCATATTTTCCCTTGCCATACCTTGGCCTTGGGGCAGGGGGCAAGACTATGGCATGTGACACACTGTCTGGTAATGATATATAAGTGGTTGAAGTTTCATTAAAATATCTTCTTTAGTTCAAATCCTGACAAGGATACATGTCTGAGAATTGTTTCCCCTTGCCTTGACCTTGATCTTAAGGCAGGGAACATAACTATGCATACCTGCCATATTCCCAGGCATTGTTGGAGGGCTCAGGGACTCAAAAAGTGAGATGAAAACTGACCCTGACATGCACACTCAAAATATTTAGATAAAACACAACATGTACCTGAAGCCTAGCATCAATGGTAAAACTTCCAGCAGTTGGGTTCATACAGGCAACATACTGTGTATTGTGGATGTCCTTCAGTGTCAGTTTGGTCCTGTCATACCAATGCCCATGATCAATGTGCTGACGGATCAATGTATGCGGTTGTACAGTGAAGTACTTATCCACCTGAAGTACAAGAAATTACCATCAAGGTATATATTAGAATATCATGTCAAGTGAATTGCCTTTCTGAAATGCATGCATCAACAATCCTACTAACAATATAATACTAATAAGTATATATATATATATATATATATATATATATATATATGTGTGAATCCAGATGGACTGTATACTTAGATGAGAATTAATTTCTGGGTCGACATGTGGGTACATGTATATCTGCTATGCACATGTATGAATTTAAATACTCTAACCTGTATGAAAATATTATTTATTCATATTTTAAAGTTCTGCTAATGTTATCAAGCATTCTCCTACTGGATCCAGGGATAGAACTTTTCGCTCTGTTTGGTATATATCTGTAATTCTCTCTCTTTCTCTACACACACACACACACACACACGCCGGGCTGGAAATTACAAGTTGAATGCAGACATATAAAATTTGCATCCAACCTCTTTGTCAGAAAAGTTTTCAATATTCAGGGCCACTAATTTGGAACAGAACCCCAAAGGAAATTTGAGAAAGTACAAATATAAATGCATTTAATTATGATCTAATTCAAGGGATGAAAAGTAGAACATGTTCAATTTGACAAATACATTACAACTTAAAGTATAAATTCTCAAACCTTCCACTTTGTTGTCTCATTATTTTTGTACTGTATATACATAATGTACCTAGTTGGTGCATGTTTTTAAAAATAAATTCTGTTTATTATGTCAATATATAAATGTAGTTTATTATCAATACTTTTATTTCTTTTTTTTCATTCTCTTTTTATTGTGTGTCCAACTATCTACTCTGCATGTAAATATGCATATACTAGAGGGCCACAAGGAGAATTAGTTCCATGCAACTAATTGTGTCACCCTCTTTAAATAAAGTCATTATTATTATTATTATTATTATAGTAAATATAAAAATAAAATCAATTTTACAGATTGTTAACAATTACATTACCATTTTCAAACAATTCAATTTTTTTTATCAATTCAAGTTACATGTAAAATACAATTTTATTGACAATTTCTTTGGACAAGTGACAACTACTTTCTGGCATTAGTGCATTTTACCACCCAAATGGACAATTTATTTTTAAAGTTAATATACGGCCCTTGAGAGAGAGTCAGAGAGAGTGAGGGAGCATTAGTAAATTTGAAAGGATTTGGGTAAAAAAACAATGTCATGGACAATCTCTAAATACAATAGTAGCAATTTTGTTAACAAATGAAAACAGACCCAAAGTCACTCACTTGGCTGACATCTGCCTGAAAGACAAATGCAAAAGTAGTGGATCCAATAGGAGAATGCTTGATAACATTAGCAGAATTTTTAAATATGAATAATATCTGATGGTGGATTGGCATCATTTGTATAATTTAAAAGCCCTCTATGCCAGGATGCTTTTTATAAAATTTGGTAAAATTCTGTTCGATTGTTTTTGAGAAAAAGTCATTTAAAGGTTTTTCTATTTTTGTTAATAGTGGCCATTGCTGATGGTGGATCAGCATCATTTATACAAATCAAGCCCTTTTATGAAAGCATCCTTTCTGTAAAATGTTGTACGCAGATTTTGAAAAATTGTAGTTTCAAGTTCTTTTTTCTATTTTAAGTGACAAGTAGCAATATTTGATCAGCATCATGTGAAAAACCTGAAAGCCTTTTATGCCAATGCTGTCTGTTAAATTTTTTTCAAATTCTGTTCAGCCTTTTTTAAATAAAAAAGTCAATTAAATTAAATTTTTTATAGTAATGGTGGCCATATTTGATAGCAGATAGCATTATTTGTTCACATCAAAGGCTTTCATGGCAGGATGTTCTATGTCAAGTTTGGTTCAAATTGGTCACGTGGCTTTTGAGAAGTTAAAAACAGCAATTGTTGACAGATGCATGGTCATACAATAAGCTCACTTGGCTTTATGACCAGCTTAGCTAACAAAAATCTGTAATCCAAAATTACACTGGGATTCAATTGCAACAAGAAGCAAAAGAAGTTAGAGATTGCTCACCTGGCTGACATTCACCTAAAAGCCAAATGCAATGAAAGTTGGCCAAGCAATCTATGATGCTTTCTGACATAATGGTTTTTATATTCTTTTAGTAATGCAGCCATATTGTAAAGCAGATCATATCATTTGTGCAGACTAGAAAAGACTTAATTCACGATGCTTTCTGTGAAATTTGGTTAAATTCTGTTAACTGTTTTTTGAGAAGTCATTTAAAAGTTATTCTACTTTCTTTAACAATGTCCATACTGAATAGATCAGCATGATGCATTGTGTTAGATTTGGGAAAATTCTGCTGAGCAGTTGTGAGAAGTGCTTTTAAGTTTTCTTTCTTATTTTTATAAATGCAAATTTAATGGCAGATCCATGTCATTTGTACAACTTACAAGGCCTTCTTGCAAGGATGCTTTCTGTCAAATTTGGTCACATTTTGTTCAGCAGTTTTTGAGAAGTTGTTAAAGGTTTCTGTTTTTAGTAGCGGAGTCCATATCTGATCGTGGATCAGCATCATTTGCACAAATTATATAAGTTTTCATGACAGATTGCATTGTCAAATTTGGTCAAAATATGGTTAGTCAAGTTGTTTGAGTTTTTCTAGGCCTTCATGTCTGAATGCTTTAGGTCAAAATTGATCTACAACTGTCCAGTGGGTTTTGAGAAGAATTCACTCAGAAAAATTATATTTTCAGTAATGGTGGCCATATTTAATCATGAATTGACATAATTTGTACAAATTAAAAAGGTTTGTTATGCTCAAATGCTGCCAAATTTAGTTCAATTCTGTTCGGCTGTTTTTGATGAAAAGTCATTTAAAGGTTTTTCTATTTTTATTTTAGTTTTCCATTTTTTATGGTGGATCAGAATCAATATTGAATTGCTTTCTGTCAAATTTGGTCAAATTGTGTTGAGTGGTTTTTGAAAAGAAGTAATTTAAAGGCTTTCATATTTTCAGTAATGGTGGCCATATTTGATGGCAGATAGGAATCATTTGTACAAAAGTGAAAGATCTTCATGCCAGGATGATTTTGGTCAAATTTAATTCAGCAGTTTTGGAGAAGTTTAAAAGTTTTTCTATTTTTAATAACAGTGGCCACATTTGCTGGCAGATCAGCATCATTTGTACAAACCTGGAAGCCTTCATGCCATGATGCTCTGTGCCAAGTTTGGATGAAACTGGTCCAGCAGTTTTTGAGAAAAAGTTGAAAAAATTAATTGTTGATGGATGACAGAAAATGCATGAAGATGATGAGCTATAATATAGGCTTACTTGACCTTACTGTCAGGTGAGCTAAAAACTTGCTTATATAATGTGGTTTTTGCCTAATAATGTT
Organism: Margaritifera margaritifera; assembly: GCA_029931535.1. NCBI lineage: Eukaryota > Metazoa > Mollusca > Bivalvia > Unionida > Margaritiferidae > Margaritifera > Margaritifera margaritifera. The sequence goes on along the minus strand of JAQPZY010001546.1, from coordinate 1,799,060 downwards.
ATCAAAGTTATCAATGAAAACGTCAAACTCCAAAAAAGTACAAAATAAACTAAAGGAATAGTGAGCAACAATAGTAACAAAAAAACGGCATAAGTCTTCTGAAAATAGTGAGAGTATAATGACTGGTCAACATGCACATCTGATGATGATGACCATAATATATACGAAGCTTCAATAGGAATCCACTACAAACTGCACAAGAAGCTGTGCAAAATTCTTCCATACATTGCATCCAGTTTTAAGTCCAAAAGGGCAATGACTTATAAAATTCAAGGAAGCACAAAGATTTGTTAATTATTCAATATGTGCATCTTTAGATGATGACTATAATATGTACCAAGTTTCACAGCAAAAAACTGCAACTGCACAACAAATTGCATTCAAAAGATCCTGTCTTGCACCGCATTCGGCTGCGGGATAAACCATGAGCACTACATTATAAGCCTGCTCCATGTTTAATAGTCCTCTTTGTAGGAACTAGTTGAGTGTGGTTGACTATGGAGATTATTGACCAGTGCGTCTAAATGACCCGGATTTTTAGTCAAGGTACTGTGCATAAGTCATTACTTCCTAATTAGACTTACCAAACTGTGACCTCTGACCTCTATACCCCAGAATCAAAGTTTGGTCAATTAACTTACTTAAAAGTTATTCTGGAAAACATATTTTTCTTTGAGCCACAATGACCATAGCCTTTAACTTCTAGAGCCCAAATTAACACCTCCACAAACTTGGGTCAAGGTATGTGGTCTAGAACTAAAGCTACCGTATATACCCGCTTATAAGTCAGCATTTTTTAAACTTAAAATTCGATGCATGCAGAGTAGGGGTCGTCTTATAAGCGTGACATAAAAAAAAAATAAAATCTTGGGGTAATGTTGGAAACTCGATATGTTTGCAGTACATAAAAATACTGTCAATTCATATATTTTTATGTTTTCATGCCACTATTCCTATGCAGTAATGCATATATGATACGCACTGTGTTTATCCATTTCATGACGGTATTCATTACATAATACATGTATCTACAGTTATTTGGATTTTAATAATTTGAAAATATTACCGGTAAATTAAATACTACCTACCGCAAAATGAAGTGTCTGTCAATGTTTACCGTGGGTGTTTACTAGTAAGTATATTGCTTCCATTTTCGTGCCAGTCCGAACAACCTGTATTTAATATTTGTGTTTTGCTGTATAAAGACTGTGCTTGATGCAATAAAAATTTTGATTTAATTTGTATTTTCTTTTTCCACAAGTCAGATTTCCCAAGTTATCTGCCGGTGCACGTGGGCCGATAAGCCTTTGGCTTGTAAAGGGACTCACTTTGTTTTCAAGTTGACAATCCTTTTGATCGAGCCGCCAATCTAATACTTGTTCAGTGCCCAGGAGAGTTCAACAACTTCCTGTGCATATACTTTGACCTTAATCCCTTTGCTTGTAAAGGCACCACACTTTGTTTTCCCATGTGACAACCCTTTCATCAAGCCGCGAGTTTGATACTTGTTCAGTGCCAAGTAACAGAGGGTGGTTATTTGAACTTTCTATGATCTTGCCGCACAACTGACATGTGTTCAGTGGCAGCCATTTATAGATTTGACTTTATGATCAAAGTGTTACTTACAGAGCCCAAGCTCAGTCTCTGCATAAGCACCCGCATATCACAGTAAAGCCGAGGAGTCGGACGAGATTTACGATGACTAGACGACGACGATTTACAATGACTAGACGATGATGTAGGATTTTGGAACTTTATCAGACAATGAGGATTAATTCTTTGACTTTGTACCAGATGACATCAGATAGTGACGTTTATCGGATACCGTAAATCACAAAAAGTGGACTTAACTTTCATTGTTTATTTGTACGACGTGCGGAAATAACATATTACGGGATATTGTGAATCGGATTATTCTGAACTTCTATTTTTATACCAGTATGTGACCTATAATTGAATTAGTGGATTTATCATATAAATGGATTTAAAATGTCAAGCATTATGGATTTCAATGGACTTTAATTTATTACACAAGGATGGACAAATTGTAAGTTGTTAATTTATTTGTGACATATTTCACTCAATAATATAATTGTATTTTACACTGGTTTTGTCTTTATTTTTCTTAACTATTGGCTTGTTTATATTTCCAAAGTGCATTTCTGACTCACTAAGAAGTCACCCCTTCAGACGTATCTGACTTGTAAAATACACCCCGACTTATAGGAGGGTCAAAGAGAAATTCACTTTTTGCAGCCCTAAAAAGGGGGGGGGGGGGGGGGGGGCAACTTATAATCGAGTATATACAGTACTGTGCAAACATAATTGTTTTTTCTTCTTTCAGTCACAGTCACCCTGCCGATTGACTTTTTAACCATAAAATGAATAGGTTTCTATCTTACTCAGTGTGCAAGTCATCCACAAAGTTTGGTCCACGTCTGTGAAGAAGAATTAATATTATTGTGCTGAAAGCATTTTTCATCTTTTAATTAGAGTGACCTTGACCTTTAACCTAACATCCCCCATATCAATAGGCTTCTTCCTTACACAAAGTGCAAGCTATCCACAAAAGTTTTGTCATGTAGAACTAATGTTATTGTATGGAAACCATTTTTCTTCTTTCAGTTTAAAAGTGACCTTGACCATTTGACACCAAAATTGATATTCTTCATCCTTACCCCAAGTGCTAGCCATCCACAAAGTTTGGTCCAGGTCTGTGATGTAGAACTAATGTTGTTGTGTGGAAACCATTTTCTTCTTCAGTCACAGTGACTTTGCCCTTTAACCTTTTGACTCCAAAAATGTAGAGGCTTCTTCCTTATCCTAAGTGCAAGCTATTCACAAACTTTGGCAAAATTATGTGCTATAGAACTGAACTTACAGTGCAGATGTGGACAGACAGGGTCATAGCATAATATGCTCTGCCAAAAGGCAAGTGTATGAAAAGAGCAGGCGCACAGTGATAGCATCTAATATAACAAGCTATTACCTGTACAAATTTGACAACTTTCTCATAAAAAAACTTAATTTGATTAATAAATAATTGTAAAATGAATGTGAAAAAAAACAGGTTTCAGAGCCAGAGGTTATTTTTTATTATTTTGAAGATCTCTCTCTCTCTCTCTCTTCCCCTATATCTCAGACATATATACTATGTGATACAAGCTGACTATGTGGTGCTGAATTCTCATATTTTGATAATGCTTAATTTAACTTTTGTTTATTTTTGAACCGACAAAAGCAAAACAGCTGGGACCATCAATATCTTTATTACTCGCATATATACACCATCAATATTTATGAAAACCAATATTCAGCTTGTGACAATCTTGGACAAACATGTTCAAGATCAAGATGTGGGGACATAAACAAGCAGACCTTGAAAGGAATTTAATAACACGCTCTCTTTTTTTCATACATGCAAAAAGTAGCCTTCATTTTTTTATCCAGATCCTTGTATTCTGTGTGAACTAACAACCATACACATACATGCGCAAAAATCCATGACAATTTTTGTTTGCAGAACTGAAATCATTGTGAAATCTGGCCATTGTTGCAACAGCCTTTGTAGTTACTGCAAGCCTGCAAACCTATGGTCAAATCTCACCGCAAACAATTCTTTTAACTTAATTACATTAAAAAAATAGTTTAAATTTAATTGTGGAATACAGTATAAAAAATGTACATTTAATGGTTTGTAAAGTAACTTTCTCATTCATTGTCTGTCATTTATCATGGTAAAAAAAGCTAGCAAACTTGTCTTTTGAGACTCACAACTCCTGTGTCATTGCAGTCTCTCCCTCTTTCTCACCCAAACACACATCTAATCAGAGGTGCAGAAATAACCATAGAATTCCAAGTTTCAACTTCTGATTAGTGACCATGTAAAACAGTAAAATCAGTAGCACATAGTGATAAGCACTTGTACACTCATAACTTTACCTTTGATCATATGGTTCTTTTTGCCATACAGTTTTTCCTCCCTTTGTTTTTCTGCTGATTTTTTAATATTTGGAAATTACATTGGGTACACGATATCTGGTGAACATTTTTATATAGTGAACACTAAATGTTGTCTGCTATGACTGCTGCAAAGAAATTCTCAGTGATCATGATCAAAATCACACTTGTCACATGCTCACTTTCTCACACACATGCACACACACACAATAATAATAATAATTATACTTTATTTATAGAGGGTGACTAATTTAGTAAAGGACTATGCTCCCTTGAGGCCCTCTTAAGAAAAGTATAATAATCTGCATAATACAAAAGATAATAGTAATTACTATTTATTTTAACATTTCTTTAGTATTATAGATATTAAATTCTATTATAATCTATTAGGTAGGAACACATACATACTCATGATATCTCTTCTTAATATTTTCCGTTGATTTTACATGCAGTGGAAGCTTGTTCCACAGAACTGTACCAGTGTATTGGAAGCTTTTCTTAAATTGCTCTGTTTTTGGTTTTGGAGGATAAAGGTTTCCATGTGATGTTGATCTCAGCTGGTAATGTGTTGAATAAAACTTGGATAAATCTTGAAGATAATCTAGTGCAGCTCCATGTAGACATTTATATACAAGAATTGCCTTGTGAAAATCAATTCATATATTGTAAACCATTTTTGTTCTGTAAACAATGCTTTTGATGAATAATCAATAGATACATCTAAAATAATGAATGCTGCCCATTTCTCAAGTTTATAAATCCTGTAAAGCTGAGATCTGGCAGTGTTTCCCCATACAGCTGAACACTAATCCATTGCTGGAAGAATATATGAGTTGTGGTATAGAATGCAAGTTTCTGTAGGTACATATTTCTTGATTCTGCTGAGTAGGGCTATTTTGGATGATAGTGGTTTACAAGCTTGTCAATGTGGTCATCCCACTGTAAATTATTATCTACAGACACACCTACAAGCTTTTCATGTTTGACGTTTTCTAACTGATGATTATTTATTGTAAGAGATAATTCTGTGTTCCTAACTTATGTAGTTTTGGTGATGTCCCCAGAATCATACATTTTGTTTTATCTTCATTTTTAATTACCATCTTATTTTCCTGTACCCATGTTTGAACTCTAATAAGGTCTGAGTCTAATCTTGTTTGGATAAATTCAGTATCAGAACTAGATGTATACAAGGTTGCATCATCTGCAAACAAATCTGTATTTGTGGATTCATGATTTAATAGAAGATCGTTTTCATAAATAAGAAAGAGGAGAGGGCCTAAAACAGACCCCTGAATGAATAGTGCCAGTTTCTGAGCTAATATTGCCAATGGTTACTTGTTAAGACCTTTGGTTTAGGTATGATCTAAACCAGTTTAAACAAGAATTATCAAACCTGTAACAGTTAAATTTTTTCAGCAGAATTCCATGATCAACTAGATCATAGGTTTTCTTGAAATGAAGGAAAACAATTCCAGTCAAAGAACCATTATCCATTTCTTGTAGCCAAAGATCTGGTAATTTGGGGAGTTCTGTTTGGCATGAGTGATATTTTCTAAATCCTGATTGTGCCTTATGAAATAGAAAGTAAGTTTAAACAAATTCATAGACCTGCATAGCTACTTGCTTTTCAAATAATATTGATAATATAGGTTGAATGGATATTGGTCTGTAATACCGACTGGTTCCTCCTTTTCTTCTTTCCTAAAGATAAGTGTAACCTTTGCACATTTCAAGGTATCTGGAAAGTTACCACTCATTATACTTAAGTTTATAATATGAGTTAATGTCTTTGTTACTACTGTTGCAGCAATTTTGCCACCCAGTCCAGAGGATTTATTAATACTAAACTTATTGAACATATCAAAAACCTCAGCTTCACTAACAATAACTATTGAAAAATATTTATTATCAGCAATTTTGGCTCCTATAAAGAACAGAATGTTAGTCTGGTTCTGAACACAGTTACTGGAGATGCTTGTGAAGAAATTATTGAACATTTCAACAATATCTTTGATGTTGCTGTGCCATCATTTTCCTTTAGTCTATGGGGGAAACAACTATTCTTGGATGGGTTCAGTTCTTTTAGATGCTTCCACAATGTCTTGGTACTCTACCTTTCATCAATAGCCTGTTTATAGTATTCTTCTTTTGCCTTATCAATCAGGTACTTAGCTTTATTCCTCCATTTTCTAAAGTTTTTCATGTCTTTCTTCTTGTGGAATTTATCCCTTTGGTGTCTAGCCTCATTGATCTCAGGGTTATCCACTTGGGTGTAATTTGGTGTTTAACCCTTTTTGTTTTAATTGGGGCAGGATTGTCTAAGACTGTATTTTATAATTGATACCATGTGTCTAAAGCAGTGTTGACATCAGCTATATTGCTAAATGAGTGGAAGAGTTTGCAAATTAAATCATTTAAGAACTTTTCTTCATCAAACTTTTTTAAGTTATTGTATTGTGTTTCAATGTGGTGACCATTTTTAGACAATTTGGGAGCATGTCTAGTTATAACGACATGATAGTGGTTACTCAATGCATATACTGGCCCATTAATTGAACTTATTTTTTCAGGTTTATTAGTATAAACATGATCAATGAGAGTAGCACACAGACACATGCGGGATTCTTAACTAAAGCAATAACAATAATCATAAAATATATATATATTTTTTTTCACCATTCACTTGCATTTTCCAATGACTGTCATGTATGCACATATTTCCAACATTTGGCAATTTGTGTCTACAATAAATTCTGGGTCCATTTGATGATTTTAAAATCCAACTGCATCAGATGTATCAAAAAACAAATCCATCTCTTGTTCCTGTTTACAGATGAGCTATGTTTGTGCATTTGGGAAATTTTCAGAAAAGATAAGGTGAATGAAACTCAACTATAGCTGTTATTACATTACACAGTCGTTTAATAGTATTAGAAGAGGCAAATGACAATGTTTTCATTGTTCTGGAATAGGCACATTTTCAGAGCATGTGTACTGGCATAAAGATGTTTTATATATATATTTGTTAAAGTCACTCAGGAAAAACATTTGTACTTCATTTTGTTTTTAATTCTGTTCTTGCACTCTCTGTTTTGCATTCATCATTTTGTTAGAGTACATTATGCATTTGCTCTGTGTTTGCTTTCTGTTCATTCTTCATTCTCTTCATTCCATTAGTTTTTCAAAGGTAAAATTACCCATTTCATGGTCTGTAGGAGATGGGATGAAGTGTGACCAGTAGATGGAGCACAAACTTTCCATCCAGTTCACAAGTAAATGAGTACAGTGACATAAGGTGTGAGGCCTGGGAATGCTTCAGCCTAAAAACCACTTCTAATATAAACAATTAAGTTATTTAAATGGCATGAAAATCTAATTAGGTCCTTTACAAATGCATAACTGTGTTTGCCAAATTTTATTTGTCTATGCCATAAAGTTTGTGTGCAATAGTACTGAAGCAGATTTTGGATGGATATATGGATGGACAGCAGTCAATCAATATGTCCTCTTCTGCAATTGCAGTAGGAACAAAACCAAAATCTAATAATCTCTAAGTAAAACTGAATCATTTTATGCAAGTCTCAAGTTACTTTAAAACCTTCCAGCTTGCATTTGACTATAAAGAAATTTTCAGTAAAAAGTCATTAAGACAGAGAGGAAAGACATATATCTGAATAAAGCATATGGCCCCCAGACTAACAGTGGATTTTGAAGCACAGTGTAAACATACTGGGTGCTTATTTAAAACAATAACAGCTCAAATTCAACAGAAGCTAAAGAAATGTAGTTTTTTTTGGGGGGGGGGGAGGGGGGTCAAACTAATTTTAATTATGCAATACTTACCCATCGCTACTGCACAGCTTACTCTCTTTTGTGCTCAAAAATCGTGTCCGTCTGATGTGAATACATCCTCCACGAAGTGGAGAATTGTCAATAAGACATGGCCCACTTGTGTACCTCGTATGCCTGTCATGTGAAGAACAGTCATCTCTTTCATAGACAACTATTATGCCAGGACATCAAAGCGGGGTGGGAGGAAAGCATTTGCCAACAGTGACTGGTAAGTATTGCATAATTCAAATAAGTTTTATCCCCCCCCCCTCAACTACATTTTAATAGCAGCAATATCTTACCCATAGCTATTGTGCAGCTGAACTTGTCAGTTAGGTGGGTAGGCTGATGCTAAAATTCCCGGTTCACAAAGGAGAGAAACAGGATTCAAAATCAAAATTCACATTAACCGACAGATAATGCATGAATCTCACTGTGTCTTCTCACAGACGCCAAGTGAGTAAAAATACAGTCCTGAGTGTGAGGTTCTGAAGTAAGCCTCACTCAATGGTTCATAAGGGGTTTTTGTTAAAGACCATAAAACAAAAGACACATTCCATCTGGGTGTAAGTGAGCGGGAGACAGGTCACTGCAGCTCAAAATACTTAATGAGATTGGCAAGATGCAAATCTGAAATGATTGCCATGCCCTGAGAGAATTTAAGTATGTTGCAAATGGCAGCTCCACAGCCCTTGATAGCCAATACTAAACATCTTTTGTTCTCAAAAAGGAACAAAAGGAAATCAGCAATGGAAAGTACAGAGGGACAGCTAGTATCAACGTCTTTCCTACTGCACCAATCACAGAAGATTCTCCACCAGGCATCATAGACCTTGGATGTCAAAGCTCTCCTGGCCAGAATGATGCAACTGGCAACCCAGCCCTAAAACTTGCTCTGGCAGATAGATCACTTGAGATGAGCCAAGCATGAAGGTGGAGAATGTGTGGACTTTCCTGTGTTAGGGAGCCCCTGTATTGCGACAGAAGATCCCTCCTGTGAAGTAGATACCTCCGTTGATCTATCAACAGGTCTAGAAGATCATTGAACCATGATTTTGGTGCCACAGTGATGCTATAAGAATGATATGGGCAGAGGAAGTTCTGACTTTTTGCATAACTTTGGGGTAGCAGTTGGAACGGTGGGAGGGCATATGCGAACAGATGATCCCAAAGGAAGCTGAATGCATCCACTGCCCATGCTCTCAGGTCTGGGACTGGAGAAACGTAAAAGGGAAGTCTGTTGCTAAGCCTAATCGCACACAAGTCCACCAGTGGCTTTCCCCATAGAGAGAAAAAGGATTCTGTTACGGAGTGGTGAATAGACCATTCAATGAGAACTGTTTTGCCCAGCCTAGACAGACTGTCTGCTAATATGTTCTTCTTCCACGGAATGTGGCGCTTTTTACGACGAATGTGGCTGGCTCTGAGGGTAATCTCTTCTGAGGCACCCAGCAAAGGAGGTTCCAAAGTATATGCAAAGAGAAGGGGTATGTGAGCCTACTTGACATTGGAGATACGCTACGACAGATGTGTTGTCGGCGGAGACCATGACACATCAGACCCTTACTCTGTCAATGCACCCTTGGAGGGATGATTCATCACAAGTCCAATGACCCTGAAGAATAATGCTTTCCGGCTCTAATGAGTGCCCCAACTGGAATCTGATAGTGTGGGTTGGGTGCATGCATGGGGACCCCAATCAGGAGTCTGTCCCGGTTCATCCACCAGTGCAAATGGTGAGCTCCCATGGGTATGTTTGGGAGAGGATTTAAGTCCCTAGGGCTGTCTCTCCCCCCCCCTTCCTATGGTAGGAAAGGAAGGAGGGTTAGAGAACTTCCTCCTTGGGGCTCTGTGGTGATTTTGTGCCATGAACCCGACTGACAAGGAGGAGATCTAGTTTGAGGTTGTGGATTGGACTGAGGCTGCATCTATTTGAAGAACTTGGAGGATGGCCCCTAAGGACCATTCGCATTAACATGCTTCCTGGCGATAGGCCAGGGGCAGTGATGAAGGATCGATGCTGATGATCCTGCAAGTCTTGTGAAGCCATGGTAGGGATAAGTCCTCCAAAGAGGGTCTTGGATTCGAACAGAGCAGCCCTTAGAAGGTCTTTACTGTGTAAAGTAAGACCCTCAAGGAGTCCAATGCAACATCACAGTAGATGTGCAGGAATTCTGCTGATAACGCCTTTGCAATAGAAAGCACATGCCGAAACATCTTGGCCACAGCTTCCAGCACATGTTGTAAGGTGGCTGGATTGATCGAGGACTCTCTCAGCATACTAAATAAAGTAGCTGAGAGGAGATCAGTATGAGAAGCTATGGTGAAGAGTAACTGGGCTTTCTGTTCATGGCTTCAATTGTCTTGATGGGAAGGCATGCCCAAGCTCCAGTTGAAATACCCACCTGACTGAACCAGTGTCAAACTGGGGAGGTTTAGTAGGTCACTTCAGGGAATGTATGCGGTAACTGGCAGTAGAGACCAGGGGTCTCAACGTTGAGAGAGGGACGGATCACCATTGTCGTTGCCAAGCAATGTTTTGACCTGCAGAGAACCTCTGAGAGATTTCCTCAGTTGTGGAGGAATCAGGAAGAAGCAAGAGGTCCGACTGAGGTTGTGCCCGAGATCTTTTCCAAAATGGAAAGGATCTTGTTGGACTGTGCTTCCAATGGTTTTGGGCACAAGTACAGGGGTATCAAAGGACCAGACCTCCTCCTCCTCATCCAACTGAGAGGAAGAAGTGAGCCTGATAGGAGGTGTCAGTGGTGCTGCTTCTACCTCAAACTCATTGGAGTTGACGAGGATAAAGAGGGCATCACCATCATCGTCTAGCATAATCAAAACCAGAGAGTGACTGGACATCACTATGTCATTCAGTTGTGGAGGGGGCATAGGAGCACTCTACACCACAGCCCGTAGTTCAACGTGGTGAGTAGGGGCAGTTGTGCTGTGAGTTCCAGAGGGGAAATGAGATCGAGAAAAATGGGAAGTATTCACCATTGAGGGAGAGATAAATTTTACAGAATGTTGGTGTCTCTCTGGGCCACATGTTGTGCTGCAACTACGGGTTCCAAAGAAAAAATGCCTGTGCTTGCAGTCTAAAGTACAACGATTTTTACATGTGCACTTTGAACATGTGAGGCAGTCTGGGTGAGTTCCAAGGACCCTTCATGTGACCACACTTTCCCACAGACTGTCCCGACATTGTTCTCTGAAATAAGAGCTATCTGAAAGTGAACAATAATAATGACAATATGTATCATTTCACACGTGAAATTCGCCTGCTTGTATGCAGTGCATGCTATATATACTCTAGTGTATTTTCACCAGCCAAAACAATGATTCACTCGTGTGGAATTTTTCCTGTCTTTCCTTTAATAAGAAAGACATTCACTTTTAAACCTTTATTGTTCTCTAAGAGGAACACAGACACACACAATAACAATGTGATGGGAGTCACATGAATCATTTTAAAATACAATGGTTAAATAAAAAGAAACACTGAATTGATGTATAATCAATTATTTAATTAAAGGGATTATGAATTTCTATCAATTGAGGTAGGGCCTATGTTGCAATATAATTTAACACACAAAACTTATCCGTAACTAACTATTTTGAAAATAAGGGGGGTGTACCCTAACCACCAAAGGATTGGATACAATGTGGTAGTCTAAGATGTCCCTTAACGAACCAATTTTTAAGGGAGTGGGAGTTACTGGCATGTTAAATAGTATACATGTAACACGAAGATAATATTTGTTGAAGGAAGACCGCAATGCGGTGAAGCACTAGCAACATTAGAAATTTTCTCTGGTCACAGATTCGACACATGTCCATTAACACGTTGTCCTTAAAAAAGATGACCGCTCTGCACACGACAGGCGTACGAGATATACAAGTGGACCATGTCTTATTAAGAATTCTTCAATCTGTGGGAGGATGTATTCACATCAAATGAATGAGGTTTTTTGGCACAAAAGAGAGTAAGCTGTGCAATAGTGACGGGTAAGATATTGCTGCTATTAAAATGTATAATCACAAACAACTCAGATAATGTCATACAACTTAACTGTGTTCATTTACAATATACCCCAAGTATAAAACATGGATTTGTCCAAACGAATTCTGATGGAAATATCTAACTAATGATACCAACCTCGGGCATGTTCATGTCATCCACAAAGTAGATCAACTTGCGAGCTCCTGGTGGTCCATAGTTACGTCCAGCCTTTTTCTCCAGTGGTTTCTCCAGGACTCGCTGCAGCATTTCAGAGGTTGTGTAGAAGTTGAATGGGACATTTGTCACCATGAAATTATCTGATAGACTCTTAAGTTTGCCTTGCATCAGGACAGTTTTCCCTGAACCTGCATTTCCAACCAGCATCACAGGACGCTTCTTCTCAATCAACATATCCAGGAACCACTTGAGACGAGTTGTCTCTGACGTGTGAACCAGGGTAGCCTAAAATACACATACCATCACACATGTTAAGTTTCAATGATGGAAGAATTAGACAACTCAAGTTGAAATAAAAATGTCAAAGCTACATTTGTATATTCTCTGTTGAGTGGTCAGATGTTCATAAACCAAAGGGACAAGAATGTCGAAGTGACCTCTAGGTTCACAGCACATAATCAACCTTTTATGCACCCACACCAAAATATGATACAATTTTTAAGTGCGCTAGCTCAAATACTAATGATGCAAATTGGCGCACAACCAAAGTTCAGTTAGTGATGCATGAATACTGTCATTTTGGTGGCAAAGGAAACTGAGATACCATGAAACAAGTCACTTGATTTTTTCAGCCTTTATCACTGAACATATTGTATTAACAACAAGCAATTTCACTTACTTTGTGTCCCCTGCCTACCATTAAAAGTATACAATGATCAGAGCTGACTGTGACCCTTTGTGAAAGTGCTATAAAGTTACTAGTCAGGCATGGAAAGTAACCAAGTTTCATGCCTGTATCTCAGATGGCATTAGAGTAGAATTGCTGCAAAGTGAAGAAATTGATTATCTATCTTGACTTTTGAATATAAAATCTTGACTGTGATACAGGAGATGTCATCAAACAGGAAAACATAAGTGTACCATGGTTCATCCCTGAACCTCAAACAGCTTTTAAAATGCAAAGCAGAAACAAAGCAACCATGAAATATATACCTGTGACCATGACCTTGAAGACAGGACCCCACATGTGGAATGCCACACATCATCTAGTGACACTATTCAAGTATTCCAAATTTCATTCATTTATCTTAAAAAGCTCACAAGTTATTGAGTGGAAGAGAAAATGCTACTGAAACCTAAAATATTGACATGTGATACACACACAAATATATCAAGTTTCATCATTTAATCTCAAAACGTTTGAAAGTTACAAAATAGAAAAGAAAGTAGGAAAGAAGCTTAATATACTGACTTGTGATCTTAACCTTCAAGATAGGAATTCCTATGTGCTATGCAATACATTTTCTAATCATGATGTACAAGTACAACAAGTTTCATCTCTTAATCTCATATGGCTCTGAAGTTATAGAGTGGACAGGAAAGTGTGATGGGAAACTGAAAATATTGGCTGATGAACTTGACCTTGAAGATAGGACCCCCCAATAAGGTACACAAGACACTTTCTAATGATAATCTATAAGTATACCAAGTATCAATCCCTAAAGCTGAAAGGACCTTAAAGGTGGAGAGCAGAAAGAAAATGTGTTACCCCCACCCCCACCCCCATGTGGTATGTGACACACCTTCTAACAATGTATAAGTATACCAAGTTTCTTTCCTTAATCTGAAATGGCTAGATAGTTATAGAGCAGAAAGGAAATGTGATTGAAAACTTGAAATACTGAGCTGTGACCTTGATAATTAAGATTAAAAAACCCAGAGATGTCAACCCTTAAGCATGTTTATCTGGAATCTGAGCTTCAATTTCTCAATCTAGGCAGCCCATTTGGAATGGATAATAAATTCTTGAAAAGTAACAACTTTCCATACAAACATATTGCATCCTCCTATGAGCCTATACATAATAATTAGGGTCCAATGAGAATAAATATGGCATATGCATTCATCAAATTCCAGTACCCTGAATTCTTTCAATAATTTGACAAAACAATGACCATAAACATTGGTTTTCCTAACAAATTATCTGCATCTTTCTTTCTCTTCATCTCTGCCACCATTTTCACCTATTTATAGTCTAATCAACTGGTTTCTTGTTATCTACATTGATTTTTACATTAAGAAGCGATATGTTATGTACTTTTGATTGATGCTTAAGTATATTTCTCCCTATGTGTCCACATAAAAAAAAATTTCCCACACAACTTTTATTTTCCAGAATTTCATCAATTTGGAATTTTCATTAAAAATTCATAATTCTGCAAAATCCAGAATGGTTGGCATATCCCATCCCCTCCCCCCCGTGAAATGCATCTCACCTTCTAATGATGAAATGATGATATAAATGTGTACCATGTTTCATTTCCTACTTTCACATGCCTTGAAAGTTATAGAGTTACTGAAGAAGGAAGTGTGATGTAAGGATAGAAATGCAAATATCATGAAAAGGCAGGGGACAAAAAGGTAGGATAAATTTGGAGTCAGATCAGAGTGGTAAACAACCTGACTATATTGAAAATGCATGTATATTGCACTAACCTTTATTTTCATGGGTCTCAATTTATGTGATTTTAAAAGAAAAGATATTTTCAAGGGTACTTAAATTTATGGTATTGCCTGTCAAAATGTGTAGATATTTAATTTCAAAGATTCACCTTCACAAATACCCAAAATAAAGAACACTAAAGAACAAAACTATGTAGACAACAAACGGTGGACGCTTCAATGGTCAAAACAATACTACCAACTGAATGAGCACAAATAAAACACCTGTCAAGATCAAGTACTTATCCTCAACATCAAAGGGAGCCAACATAGCCAACAGCACTAAGCAATCACTTATTAAAGTACATGTGTATGATCTCTTCCTTAAAACAATGTCCATAAAGCTGCACCATCAGTTCTTCCTGACGACCATGGCATTAACACAGTAGATTAAGAGTGGTAAAATTCAACTTAGATCCAGGTCGGTTTGGATACTGTCATCATTCCAAATGCGAACCAAACACGTGACCATCTGCACCTTGCTCAATGCAATTAGCAAGCTGTGTCAACATTTTATATGTTCAGATCCCATCAAAATGTGAACATGCTAACTAAATTGAAAAACAATGGAATGACCTAATTCAACAAACTTTTGTGTGTACCAGTAGACTTGATTGACACGATGTTGATTCAGTGGTTTTGTCTGATAATCAGCGAAGTGTGAGCTTCACTGTAATTAGTGTATATACAGTGTTTCATTAGTAATTGTGCTTTAAGCAATAGTTCTAGTATTTTACAGACGTGTTGTTCATTGGGATTAAGAATGCATGGATAAAATGAGATGTGCTTTCATGAGGATTTAAATTTGACAACAGTTTCACTTGAATGAAGAATCGAATAGCTATTAAAATGTAGTTTTTTTTTTTGGGGGGGGGGTAAAACTAATTTTAATTATGCAATACTTACCCATCACTATTATATAGCTTATTACTTTTTCGTGTCGAAAAATCTTATCCGTTTGATGTGAAAAACATCCTCCCACTTAGAGTGGAGATTTTGTCAACAAGACACGTCACACCCGTGCACATCTCCGCGCCTTCGCGAACATTCATCTTTTTCATAGACGAAATTATGCCAGGACATCAGAGCGGGGTGGGAGGAGGGCATTTGATAATAGTGATGGGTAAGTATTGCATAATTAAAATTAGCTTTACCCCCCCCCCCCAAAAAAAACTACATTTTAATAGCAGCAATACAATACCCTATCACTATTATATAGCTGAATTGGTCAGTTAGGCAGGTAGGCTGATGTTAAACTGATCAAAAACAGAGAAAAATGGAAATTACTCACCATTTGAGGGAGAGATCCACTTTACAAATTGTTGGAGTCCCTCTAGGCCACATGTTGTGTTGCAACTATGGGTCCCAAGAGAGAGTACCTGCGCAATTAGCGGAGGTAGAGAAGGTAGTATGGGATCGCCAAAAAGCTGCCTTCATGATGTCCTCTAAGGAAGAGTGATTAGATAGGCCCATGAGACAGCGATGGCTTGAACCTCATGGGCTTTTAGTTTCGTAAAAGAGAGGTCTCTATCAGTAAGGGGCTGATAAGCTCTTTTAATTGTGGTGACAATCCACCGTGAAATAGTGGAGGCCGAAATATCAACGGAACCCTTAAGGGTAAGGAAAAGATGTTTCCTGCCCTTTCTTTTCACTTTTGAAGCATTTAGATAGAAATGCAGTGCCCTAACTGGGCATAAAAGCCTATCTTGATCATCTCCAGCACAGATTCGACTGAGACTGGGGATCTCTATAGGTGATGGAGCTACCGCAGGTAACTGAATTTTTTTTTTTTTTTTAAAATCCTGGCTGACAAAGGAGGGAAATGGATTCGTAATTGCCATTAAACCGGAGACAGCCAGTGTCAACAGACAATGTATGAATCTCGCTACGTCTTCTCGCAGACGCCAAGCGAGTAAAAACACAGTCTTGAGTGTGAGGTCCTGAAAGGAAGCCTCACTCAATGGTTCATAGGGGGTTTTGGTTAAGGACCATAAAACACAAGATAGATTCCATCTGGGCATAAGAGAGCGGGAGACAGGTCTCTGTAGCTCAAAATACTGAATGAGATCAGCAAGGTGCGGATCTGAACCAATTTCCGAGCCCTGAGAAAATTTAAGTGTGTTAGAGATGGCGGCTCTATAGCCCTTGATAGTTGATACTGAAACATCTTTTGTTCTCAAAAAGAACAAAAGGAAATCAGCAATGGCAGTTACCGAGGGACAGCTGGGATCAACGCGTTTCCTACTGTACCAATCACAGAAGATTCTCCACCTGGCATCATAGACCTTGGATGTAGAAGCTCTCCTGGCCTGAATGATGCAACTGGCAACCCGGCCCGAAAACTTGTTCTGGCGGATAGATCACTTGAGATGAGCCAAGCGTGAAGGTGGAGAATGTGTGGGCTGTTGCGTAGGAGGGAGCCCCTGTGTTGCTGACATAAGATTCCTCCTGTAAGAAAGAGACCTGGGTTGATCTATCAATAGGTCTAAAAGATCGTTGGGGCCATAATGGAGCTATGAGAATGATCCGGGCATTGGAAGTTTTTACTTTTTGCAGAACTTGCGGTAGTAGTTGCAATGGTGGGAAGGCGTATGCGAACAGACGATCCCACTGGAAGCTGAATGCATCCACTGTCCAAGCTCTCTGGTCCGGGATTGGAGAGACGTAAAAAGGGAAGTCTGTTGCTGAGCCTGGTCGCAAACAAGTCCACGAGGGACCTTCCCCATAGTGAGAAAAAGGGATTCTGTCACTTTGCGGTGAAGAGTCCATTCCATGAGAACTGATTTGAATGACCAGGACAGACTGTCCGCTAAAACGTTCTTCTTCCCTGGGATGTGGTGAACTCGGAGGGAAATGTTCTACGAGGTGGCCCAGTGGAGGAGGTTCCAGACCTCCGGAAAGAGAAGGGGCATGTATGCCTCCTTGATGTCGGAGATACGCTACGACGGGTGTGTTGTCGGAGGAGACCATGACAGATCAACCCCTTTACTCTGTTGATGCACCCTTGCAATGCTAGAAAAACAGCTTTCATTCCTAGGTTGTTCCTCGAGGAATCAGAGCTGATAGAGAATCCTTGTATGGTTTCCACCTTGCGAGAAGGAGAAACTGTAGAGGGCACATATGGAGCCATCCTAAGGGAACCAGATCTGCAGCGGCATTCAGGTTACCAAAAGGGATAGTTAAAGGCAAGCGGACAGCAATGTTCTTGCTCGTAGCGCCTCTAGAAGTGCCAGGATTCGATCTATGTGATCCGGTGGAACCCGGAATAAGTTCTGATTCACGAAGAAGTTCATCCCTATGTAAACTTAGATGGAACAAGTTCTGACTTCTCAAGGTTGGGTAAAATAAACCCAACCGAGTTACTGTGAACCAACAACGGAACAGGTCCTGATGGCGGGACTGAACCTGAACATTATGGATCAGCTATTCATGAAAATACTGGAGAATCGGGGTTCCCAGTAATCAGAGATAGGGCACTACAACTCCCATAACATGGGTGAAGACTCGGGGTGCAGAAGCGATTCCGAATGACAGAACCCAGAATTGAAAGACTTCTTGGTCCAAGTAAACCCGGAGGTATTTCCAAAGGTTTAACAGGGGGAGATCGAAAATGCTACACAATTTCCCACTTTTCTTGATGACCAGGAAGAATTGGAAGTAGAATGACTGATCGTTCCGTAACCTCTTGACTGCCCCTTTCTGTAAAAGGGTGTGCACCTCTTCATTTAATTTTCCCCAAACTGGACTTGTAAAGAACATCGGGGTCCTTGGTAGAGGAGGTTGTTCCCCGAAACTGAAGCCGGTAACCCTCACTTATCATAGAAAGGACACACCCATCATCCAAGTTACTTGACCAAGCCTCTGAAAAGAGGCCTAGACAAGCACCTACAGGGACATTAGGAGAGGAATGCACGGCAGGAGAGGGTATGAGTCCCTAGGGCCATCCCCCCCCCCCACACACACACACACTGCCTTCCTTGGGAAAGGAAGGTGGGTTGGGGAAGTTCCTCCTGAGGACTTTACTCAGGAGGAGAAGGTCTCATTTGAGCTTGTGCATTGGACTGGGGCTGCATCTGTTTAAAAATTTATTGGGTGGCCCCTGGGGGCAATTCACCTTAGTGTGCTTCCTGGTCGATTACGATGGGCCAGGTGCAGTTGTGAAGGATCTATGTTCATGATCCTTCAAATCTTGTGAAGCCATAGTGGGGATGAGTCCTCCGAAGAGGCTCTTGGCTTCCAAAGGAGCCGCCCTTAGAAGGTCCTTCCTATGGTTAAATAAGACCTTTGAGGAGTCCAGCACAATGTGATGGTGGATGTTAGAAGTTCCACCGATAAAACCATTGCGACAGAGAGTGAATTCCGAGATGTCTTGATCACAGCTTCCAGCACGCATTGTAATGCGGCTGGGTTCAGAGCAGCCTCCTTCAGCATACCAAATGAAGTAGCTGAGAAGAGGTCTGCATGGGAAGCTATGGTGACCAGAAGCCGACCTTTCTGCACAAAGGCTTGATTATTTTAATAGGAAGGCATGCCCAGGCTTCAATTATAATACCCACTTGAGACATATCTGCATCCAACTGGAGAGGTTCTTAATGGGTTTTCACTTCGGGAATGTACCCAGTAATTAGAGGCAGAGACCAAGGTCTCAAAGTAGAGGGAGGGACAGACCATCCTCTACGCCGTCTAGTACAGGCTGGCCTGTGGAAAAACCTCTATGACATTTCCTCAATCGTTGAGGAATGTAGAAGGAGCAGGAGATCTGGTTGTGGCTGGATCCTGGAGATCTTTTAAACTGGAAAGGATCTTCTTGGGCTGTGCGCAAGATGGCTTTGGGCACAAGTTACAGCGTTATGAAAAGACCAGATCTCTTCCATATCATCTAAGTGAAAGGAACTAGTGGGACTGATAGGAGGCAACAAAACAGCTGTTTCTACCTCGATCTCACTGGAGTTAACGAGGGTAGATAAATGCATCATCATCTAGAACACTCCGAGCAGGAGAGTGGCTGGACATCATTATGTCCTTCTGAGACAGTGGCATAGGTGTACCCGACGCCATTTCCCGTACTTGTTCGTCTATGTGCTCTAGATGTTCCAGGATAAAGACGAGACCATTTGTCTTTCGTGGATGATGCTAGGCTTCCGCCTTGCTGTGAATGCCACCTGATGAGGAGGCGATGGCAGGACACGAGCCGCGGCATCGCCTCTACTCTGGGCCCCACCTCTCGTACGGATTCATTGGGATAATAGGAAAGGGGGGATCTCGATCCGATCCCCTTCCCGCGTCTGAACTCTGTGGGCAGACTCCCAATCCTGTACAAGGTATGATGGTAGAGTTGCGAGATGGGGTCCTTTTTCGGCCCGATCCCCTATCCCCGCACTATGGGGCCTCTGGGTGATGACCGGTATAAGGTTTGAAAGGTTTGAGATGGCCAATTTAAACAAATTAGGGAACTGGTCTTCATGATATTCGAACATAATTTTCCACAACTCGATCATGTTGTCCCTGGGATATTTCTGTTGTAGGATCAAATTTTTTGCAAGGCTGTATTCAGCCAAGGTTGCAGCACCATCAACAAGAGCTTTACTGGTTACATTACCACTTTTCTTGTCCTCTCCAAAATGTTGTATTAGAGTCTCCATTTCAGCAACCTCTTCTTTAGAAAGAAATGACAGGTTTTTTAGTCCCAAGGCTGCAAAACTTGTGGCTATTGTTGTATGTTCTGCTGGAAATCTTCTTTTCATCTGATCTACAAGCTTATCACAAAAATCTTTCTTGGCCCGATTAATTTCTTTGGTTACTTCCTTCTGGTCCTTTTCTGTTTCATCTTCTTTTGTTTCAAGCTTAACACCCTTTATAGAAGCACATTTACCAGCACCATCCATCTTAAGTTCATTTAAAAACTGAGTCTGATAATGGCTTTTCCCGTCCTTAGCTCTCTGGGCAGCAGTATAAAACCCATCCAAAACAGGTTTCACTGCAGAAACATCCAGTTGCTGTTTCTGAAATGTCATGCTAACAGATGCCAAAGATGGTATAATGTCCATCAGAAAATAAAGCATGGCAACAAACTTATAGTGTGTAAGATTCTCATATATATATGCACATGTTTTGCTGTCCTTTTTGTGTTTTTCAAAGTAGCAGACCAGAGGCTTCCATGAATGGTACACTGCATATAATGCACTGTAGAATGCCAGCCAACGAATTTCATGTACTTCTTTCATAGAATATTCATCTGAGTCCAATACATTTTGAATTTGTTTTAGTTCAGCTGTCCTTGAAGATGACTTCTTAAAATATCTGAATAATTCCTTCAAAACATTTTGAAAGGTTTCATTTAAGAAAGCTACCTCCTCTGCTGCCTTGGAAGAACATAGGTTTAACCTATGTGCCATACAGTGTAGGGAAACAAGATGGGGATTCTTTTCTTTGAACCGAGTTGCAACACCTGTTTTTTTGCCAGTCATAATGGAGGCACCATCGCTTCCAAACCCTAAAATTTTATTGAAAGAAACACCTCTTTTCTTCAAAAAATTCTCCAGTTCAGTGAAGAGAACATCTGCTGTCACATGTACCTCATTTACATGCAAGTTTCCAAGAAAAAGGGTTAGTACATTTAAATCATCACTAACCACTTTTGCATATACAACAAGCTTTTTATTGACAGAAATGTCAGTGCTTTCATCTATCATAACAGTGATAAATTCACTAGACTGCATTTTCTTATCAACATCTGCTGTGATTAAATCCGCAAAAGTGTCAATGAATTCTTCCCCTGTGCTGCGAGATTCATAGTGTGCATTATCCCCTGACCTTAAGGACTTTAATGCTTCACATCCATTCAATTTCTGCAACTCAATCAAACTAGAATATTTTGAAATTGGCAGGCTCTCGTGGGCAATGTAATATGCTGTTCGCATGGCACAAATGATAGCATCTCTTTTTTCCGCCATTTTTGAAACTGCATTTACCGCTGCAGACTGGAATTCTTTCTGCATTACACTTTCCCTAAGTGCTTGGACATGATCTGCCGATTCCATATGCCGTGTCAAAGTTGATGTTCAAAAATTTTTGCAACCATTTTCAGTAGTAAATGGATTATCTTTCTTATATTCTCGACACAAAACACATGACATCCCTCCTTTTGGTTCTTTCCTTAACCAGTTGTAGGTACTCAACCACTTATCTTGGAATTTCGATTCCTTTTTTTTCTTTTTCTCAGCCTCCGGTTCCTCTTCCACGTGCCCTGTGGACGAGGTGCCGGCTATTTCATTGTCATTAGTTTGTGCGACATCTTCAGTTCGCATCAGAACATGAGAGCTTTCCTCTTGCTCTATAGTATCGACCGTAGCAGATGATCTTACCGTAAAGAAATCGGTTATCTTCCGTTTCGACATTCATGAAACTCGATGCTTCTTATGCTCTATAAATTTCAGTTATGGCTGCTCAATGGATTAATTTGTTATACCCCTCTAGGAGACAATTCAATCGGAACCCCTGGAGCGTTTCTGCAAAAACCGCAGCAGATCTCAATCATACAGATGCTTGTATTCAAACATTAAATCTACCTCAGTATAGCCTGATTGAGATCACTGGTAAAATAGATGACCAAAATTTAATTTGAAAAACGTTTATTTTTAATTTTTGTGTTTAAAAAAAAAAACAAAGCGCGTATTGGGTACCAAAAATTGTGGGAACCGCCGGTAACTTGCGTGACTTTTCCCCCATTGATTTTTAGAAGTTGCGTGACTAGCGATCGTTGTTGCGAGAAACCTGCAATCGCGCGGCCTGGCAGCATCTCTGCATATCAGATGCCTGTTGTCTTATCACTACCCAGGGTGCGGTACGACACGCTACTCTGGAAGTGTTTGGTGCGGTGCAACTCCTCCCACTCTGGAGGGTGCGACACGCTACCTTGAGACGAGCGGTAGTCTGAGATAAGCGGTGTACATCCTTCCTGGTGGAAGGCATAACATGCTACTGTTCATGTTCGTCTTCTCCCTTCCCGGGAGAGGCGATCTACTCTTGGAACGTTCACTGCCTCCTGCAGGAGGGACCTCAACCATATCCGGGGGGGCTGGTACCATAGGCTCCTGGGGCCCCGGAATGTTCTTCTGATCTATAGTGGTCTTCTTACAGTACGTTCCCTTTGCCTGAGTACCTGCAATAGAAAAACCAGAAAATTCAGACAATGAGGGGGATTTAAGTATCTTCTTCCGCCCTCTATATTTACGCCTGGAATCAGCAAGATTCCAGGTTTCATTCGTCCATTTAGTGCAGAAGGTGCAGCAATTCTTTCGCATACACTTGGAACATGTGAGGCAGTCTGGGTGTGTATTCCAAGGGGCCTTCTTATGGCCACACTTTCCTACAGACTGTTTTGCCGACATCGTTCTATTCTGAAATAAATGTTTAATGAAATATAATACAATAATAAAACGTGTTATATACCCCCAGTATATTTGCACAAGGTAACCAATTGTTCCCTGAATTAAGAATTTATCCGAAGGAGAACAATAATAATAATAATAACAATATTGTATTATTTCCACACGTGAAAACTCGCCAGTTCATCTGACCTCTTTGCATCCACTGCGTGCTAAATGCACCCTAGTGAATGTTCAAAGGTAAACAATTGTTATATAAAATAATACAATAATAAAACGTGTAAAACTCACCTTTTATTTCCACACATGAAAAACTCACCCTTTTCGTATATATCGCGTGCTATATGCACACCAATTCACCTCGCTCTGTTTGCATATACTTTAGCGGTCTATATGCACCACAGTGGATTTGTCTAAAGGTAAACAATATACATATACATGTTAACAATGATTAGAAGTCTAGTTCTCTTGACAAACTTTATTGTTCTCAAGAAAGTACAGAATAGCAATGTGACGCGTCACGCGTGGTTATTCTAAAAATACAATTAGCAAACAGAATATTTAATCAAATATTTAATTGGTAGAATTATGCGCCTGCCAATTGCGGCGCTATCCCGGTTGTCTATGTTACGTTGTAATGAACACACAAGACCTACCGTGAGCTAAATTGTATTCCTCCCTTCCTTCTGAAAAGAAAAAATATGTTATGTACCCTAACCCCTAAGGACGGAATACACGTGGCAATCTAGAAAGACTCTTTCTAGAACAAACACTGACATAGGGCAGCATAAGACACATAAGACGAGATGGACAAATGTAACCCAGATGAATTTAGACTGAAGGGACAACCAAAACGTGGTTGAAAACCGCAGTAGACAATTTTTCTCTGGTTACGTTCGCATGACACAACCATTAGCCATATCGTCCATGAAAAAGATGAATGTTTGCGGAGAGGTGCACGGGTGTGACGTGTCTTGTTGACAAAATCTCCACTCTAAGTGGGAGGATGTTTTTCACATCAAACGGACGAGATTTTTCGACACGAAAAAGTAATAAGCTATATAATAGTGATAGGGTAATGTATTGCTGCTATTAAATCTAATTTTCATGTATACCAGAATCATTTATTATCCTTTCTTTCGTTGTCAGTAATACTAGTGTTTGAATACCTTAGGTTTTTTCTTGTTTCTCTCTATCTGTACATATGATTTATGGCAGTGTGGATACCGCATGGATACATGTGCATTGAAACAATATAAAACACTTTTTAATTCTTTTTTCAAAAGAGTTAAAATAAAACAAACATGTGAAAGCTAATATTTTATTACCAGATTACAGACAATTATGTTGAATTATCAAATAGCTTTGGTGATATCTAGGAAAGAAACATAGTAAGATAATGGAGGGGGGGGGGACTTCACCGTCATATGTAGCTAATTTTTCGTTAGGTCTTTAAATTCATGGTTTAGGGCAATAATGTGTACCCCACGAAAATTAGTGATACTATAGTATTAGCTACAGCCTCAATCATCCTTCTGTTCATTGGAGTCGATACCATCCCATTTCTCATGTATTCAGTCACTTGATTATCCAAACCTGATTATTGAAACTTTTCTAATGTTCCCCAATGAATTTAGATGATTGAGATTTGACTGTACATGTAATTATAAACTGCTTGTGAATAATTCATAATGAACTTTAAACTTACCTGTAAAGGCACATCTGGATCCAGTTCAAACTTCTCCACTTTCTTTGTCCATGGCTCAAATTTTTTGCTTTCAGGATCAATGAAGTAGTCGAACACTGTACCTTGTGCTGGAAACTTGATGGTTTTGAACTCTGTTACCCACCATTTTGTGAATTCAGATCGGTAGTCAACCAGCTTAAAAAATACAAAGAAAAAAAAACATGCAGAGATTATTCAAATGGCAAACTACAAGATAGAGGCTTTTGCCAAGACATTTGATACTGATCATTAACATACCGTATTTTGGTGTGTATAACGCGCAGTTTTTTCACCTAATTTATTTATCTTAAGTCTAGGGTGCGCGTTTTATAAAAGAACTAAACCAAAAAAATTTTTCCCAGGTCGATCTGACGAGAGAATGAAGTCACTATAGCCGCCTACATGTATCACATTCACTCCTTGTGAAATATTAAATCCGTTGCACATTGCATTATAACTGAATTGTTTACCGGTACTAGCCTTATTAAAGAAATAAATAATGGTTACAAACCTTGATAGTCTTGTTCTTTGATTGCTTATGTTAATAAACTGGTTTCATTTCACATCACTGTGTTGCGTTTTGTTCTGTGCTTCGACCGGAAATACATGTACATAACGACTGGTAACTTGTTCAAAAGCTGTGCAAAGTGCCGCATTGGAGCGGAACAAATACCACTGTGAGGATTACCATACCTGTTCCGTAAATGTTCAGTATTCCATAACTGTTGAGCTAATACATTTTTTGTTCATTTATTCTTGGTTGAATTGAAATATAAAATGTGTAGAATTCAAGCAGTGTTAATGTTCTCATCAGAGGCACCTTTAGGGGACATATTTTTTGTGACTACAGTTTCTTTGTTATGGTAACACTGACACGTTGTGAAACAAAGTAATCAATTAATGTATGAAGTCGGAAAATATTTTTCAAATGTTCAATATTCGATAACTGTGGATCTAATTAATTTTGTCTTCATTTATTCGTGTCTGAATTGAAATATAA
Organism: Margaritifera margaritifera; assembly: GCA_029931535.1. Taxonomy (NCBI): domain Eukaryota; kingdom Metazoa; phylum Mollusca; class Bivalvia; order Unionida; family Margaritiferidae; genus Margaritifera; species Margaritifera margaritifera. Next base: position 1,773,471 of record JAQPZY010001546.1, on the reverse strand, counting down.
TATTTAGAATTCAAGCAGTGTTAATGTTCTCATATTTTGCGTGACTACAGTTAGCCTGTTATGGTAAAACTGACACGGCATTAATCTATGAAGTCGGAAAACATTTTTTTTTCCTTCGAAAATAAACTTGATTCTTAGTTTTATTTCTCATCTTAAATCATAGTATTTGAGATATCTTGGCGACTATACAGTGATCAATGCTTCATTGATTCAGTGTGGTCTTTTCATGGTAATTGGCGCCAGGTAAGCTTTGATGCGCTCAACGCTCAACATACGGTAGTTACAATGCTTTGTCTCGGTGAGCAATATATAACTGATTCAGCGCGGTGTTTTTAACGGTGATCAGTGCTTCATTGACTCAGTGTGGTCTTTTCAAGGTACTCGGCACCGACTAAAGCTTTGATGTGCTAAACATATTCACATTGTTTTGTCTAGGTAAATTTGCAATGTATTTACTTTTCTTCAGAAAATAAACTTGTTTCTTTGTTTTATTTCTCATTTTAAACAACAGTATTTGATACGGTACTTCTTTGTTACAATACAGTGAGCAGTTTTTAATTGACTAAGCATGGGTTTTTTAAAGCTAATCAGCGCCAGCTAAAGCTTTGATGGGCCAAACATAAGTACAATGCATTGTCTTAGTAAATTCTAGCTTGGACATGGGGATATATTTTAGAGGTGTCATGATAATCCAAATAAGTATAAATACTGGACCTAAACTTTCACATAGCATATTGTGTTCGATCTTGAATCTGAACGAATATAGTCAAAGTATCAACATGGGTCGTATAAGAAATTCGTACAATGCGAAAGACAAGCTAACCATCATTGCCTATGCAGAAGCAAATGGTAACAGAGCCGCTGGGAAGGAGTTTAATGTAGGAGAGTCTTCTGTTAGGGAGTGGAGAAGAATGAAAGAAAGACTGAAGAAAATGCCGCAAACAAAACAGGCAGACAGAGGGACAAGTGCAAAGTGCGAGGACATACAGCGACTTCTCAAGAGTGATGACGATGAAGAGGAATTTGAGGGATTTGATGCAATAGATTGAACTCCATCAACTAGACGAACCTTTAAAGGGCCCTTTTAAGGGCCAACCATAAAATCGGAAAGATACAATTTCAATATTGCCACTTTTGCATTCACTATCCAAAATGACCGACTGTTGTTGCACTATGAAAACGGAGCGAAATACCTGTAGTCACGATTTTAAAATGTATTATATCACATGCGAGTTATATGGCAGAACTACGTTTTTTCCACTCATTTTGGGTCGAAAATCGGGGTGCGCGTTATACATCGGTGCGCGTTATACACACCAAAATACGGTATATATGGTCTTAATGTACACATTGCCTCAGCACTAAATAACCTACTTGTGTTGCTGTGTCGTAAAGCACCAAACCAAACCAAACTTAATGTAAACTGTCATATGAGCAGCTTTCATCTATTTTTTTTTTCATCAGCGAATGTATGTAGTAGAGTTTTACAGCACATCAGCACAGTAGTGACTATATGGTGCCAACCAAATGTAAAGCGAGTAAAATGTAAAAATCACCTCCACAAAAATTTAGGAACATAAACCCTTCCAAATAAATGTAAGCATGAAGAACAACAAAATAAAATATAAAACGTAAAGATTATTCCTCATTAAGGTTAAAAAATAAACTAAAAATAAAACTATCTGAAAACTGGAATAAAATAAGTCACATTTTTTAAAAAAAAAGGATGAGCTATGACAGATTTTGGTACACAATGCATACATGTGATTCTACCGGCGGTAGGCCAAAAATACCATTTTAAAGGCCATCTACCGCACATACCGTTTTATAGTCAAAATCTACCGCTTTTAAAAATTAAAAGAAATTTTAAACCAATTGAATAAAAAAAAACATGCATGGTATTTTTACATATTCTATCAACACATTAGAGAAACCAGCCAGAACCAGGCTACCGAGAACCGGAAATGTTCCACCAGTACAACGACCAGTGCGATGATGCGTGACAGAGTAATAGGATTAGAATTGTTAAAGAACAGATAAGATGTGAACACAACAAGCTGTTTATTGATTACCTTATTGTTGTAATTTGGGGAGTTAAGGCCAAATGCGGGATGTTTTTTGAGGTGTTATAAGTAATAAAGGGATCAAAGGTGGTCCATGATGTCTTCTGAGCCTTTGATGAAAATCGGCCAACCTCTGGTTGAGCAGAGATAAAATGGAGACTGACCGTAAAAAATGATTTCGGCAGACAAACTAGAGTAAGTATTTTGCTTTTTCTTTTTTGTCTTGTTTAATTGTCATTGTATTGTTCATGATGTTTTATGAGTAATATTTATGGGCAGCTCTTACATTTTTTGTTCAATCCATGTAAAAATGCCAAAACATGTGCTTTCTGACAATCTTAAGAAACCACCCGCTAAGAAATATTACAAGTTCAACAATGCTTGGATATCAGAGTTTAAATGTGTGCAGGCAAGTAGCAAAGGTCCTGAGTGTGCATTATGTGTTTCAAAGGTATGCATCTTTTGTATTTCATAAACTATTTGAAGTTTTCTTGCACTTAAATTAAGTTTAAGTCCTAGATAAAATATATCAGTTAAAAATATATTACAAGATAATTAATTTTAAAGTTGGTATAATTATTCATAAAAACATAAATACACTATGTATTTTTTCTTTGTTTATTTCAAGTATAAATCAATCTTTTGTTTTTTTATTTACAGTGGTGAAACTTGCCAACAGATTTTTGGATCTGAGCCGTGAAGAGAAAGAAGCCCTAGATTCAGAAATACATCCCGAGTCCAAGTTAGGAACTTCCTCCTTGGGGTGAACATAGCTTGTAGTTGGGAGGAGTATTCGAGAGCAGTCAGCAACCTTACAAACTCAGCAACAGGAAAACTGAAGTTAGAACTTCTTTACAGGTTGATCATTGTTGCCCTGTCATTGCCACATTCTAATGCTGATATAGAGAGGGCATTCTCCACACTTCACAAAATACAAAGTGATTCAAGGGGAAATATGGACCAGAGAACTATTTAGAGCTTGTTATGTGTGAAGCTTAATAATCACAATGAACGTCATCAGCAGTCACCAGACAGTGATCTTGTGAAAGAAATTCAAAATGCTATTGGATTTTATATATATAAAAATCTTACAGTGAACTAGAGGATAAGCAACTCTTCCTTTTTCATTTAATTGAAAATATACAGACTCATATTAATTAATTATTATTGTAACATTTTCCATCAGAATCTGAATCTGATCCACTTCCAAAACTTGATGTTTTATTATAGTATGAAGAGAATGCATATTATAGCAAAAAATGCACTTGTTTTGAGTAGGGCTATTTTGGATGACAGTGCTTTACAAAGCTTGTCAATATGGTCATCCCACTGTAAATTATTATCTACAGACACACCTACAAGCTTTTCATGTTTGACATTTTCTAACTGACAATTATTTATTGTAGGAGAACTTAGATTATTACATGTGATGAAACTTGGATACACTACTTTGAGCCTGAAGAGTAAGAGACAGAGCAGTGTATGGAAGCACACAAGTTTGCCATCGCATCTAAAAGCATGTCTTTCCAAATCTACTAGAAACGTTATGTGCATTATGTTCTTCAACACACAAGGAATAATTTTGAATAACATCCTACCAAAGAACACCACAGTGAATGGACAATGCTAAACAACAGTAATCATATATAATTATACATTTATTTGCTAAGAGTGCCCAGACCTACTCATGAGTGACTTCATTTTGCACCAGGATAATGATTACACACACAAATGAAAGTTTGTAATACAGACCTTATAACATTAGCTTCTGGATTTTTCCAAAATTGAAAGATTTGTTAATGGGAAACTATTATGAAAAGCTAAGTGGAACTAAGGGCTGTAATCACCCGGTTACTACAAATACTGTCACATGACGGGCTGCAGCACATGTTTAGGACATGGGTCACAAGATGGAAGAAGTGCGTTAAGTTGAAAGGAAGTAACTTTGAGAAGGATTACTAAAATTATTGTAAACAGGTAACCATATTTAAAAACGTGTTTGTTATAGAACTTTTGGTCAACCGTTGTATATCATACCCTTTGTCTCTTTCAAAAAAATGTGGGTGTATCTGGCAAAAATTACGGTATGAGCAGTGCTCCAAGTTACGACTAAAAGGGTTGCATTTGCAACTAAAAGTCCAGAATTAGTAAGTGAAATCGTCAACTGGTTGCCCTCTGACAGCCTTCAGAATCATAATGCAACTACTAGAAAATATCACTTTCTAATTACAACTATATACCAAGTTTCACATTAAAAACATTTGTCAGATGCAGTTTAATTCAGAGCATAATTCCTTTTCATTTGTGAGACTGCCCTTTCCAATATGATGTCACCATATTTACGTGTGACTAGTCTGGCTAACAGCCTTTTAGTGACCAGTTTAATATATAACCTGTGCAATCAACCTCTGCTAACGGTACAGATTTGGAAAAATGCAGACAGGGAGACAAATATAGAAAATTAAGTTGGCACTAAAAATACTGCCATTCGCAGATTTTGTCTAAGCCTTTAATAATAGAAACTATCAGAAGAAGAAAATGGAGGTTAAGGCCCTTTATGAGTGAATTTTAAGCCTGGCAATTCTGTCAGATCTAGCAGGGATCCTGAAAATCAAATGGCTCCAAGGATACAAGAAAAGACAGATATACCTAATTATCAAATGTACCAGAAAATGTTTCATTTTCAGTTCCAGATTTGCTGCTGCTTTAGTATTAGTATTATTCTTCACTTGACTTACTATTTTCCTATCTAACAAATTATTTGTAAAAATTGTTTTTTTCTTTTAAAACACTTGACAATTGAATTTCACCCAACAAGAGTATTTTCTTGCACTCTACTGTTTTTTAAAATATGTTCTTAACTGACAAGCAGACTTACTATCTCGAATCTTTATTCCTTTATTTGGGTTTAGGCTTCACATATTTTGTTCTAAAGGCATGATGTGCCGATACACAACACAATAATATTAGAGTTTGATGTGAGGGACTGATGTGTAGTATAGACCCTGGGGCAATTGTTCTTACACGGTTTTTGACAAGTCCCGGAAATAGCTTTCACACCTCTTTTGTCTTGTGCTTTGTTGGGAAAACATAATGACCAAACTAGCTTAGTCGGCAACACCTCCATTGAATGTCTGACACAAAAAAAAACCTCAATGTGTAAACTAGACCTAGTCACCTCTGAATTAAGCTTAGTCTGCAACACCTTTAGTGAACTATGAATTTTACTTTGTTAAGGTATTTCACAGTTTAATGGATAAACAAATAAAAGACAATTTAGTATCCTGATATTTGCGATATCATATGACTTCTGTCAGGTTGATCAGAATATATGCCCGACAAAAACTTGGATCTGCTGGACATGTAGAGCAATTACAGTGATTTCATCATCGCTGAGATCTATGCATACTATTAAGCCTTATGCTTTTCATGATTATTCTTTAATCTGCCTTAACTATGGTCTCAATATCAAAAGCAACAAAATTATTATTTTCAAGTAAGTCAACCGATGACTGCTCAAGGAAAATACCCACATGCATATGAAACAATTTACTGTTTTTGACATTATATCTGCACTGTGTCCTTAAGAAATTTGTATTGGGGCAAATTTTGTGAGGTTTCAGCTCACTGTAATAAGTGCACACCGATGAATCATAAAAACACTGTTCCTATTATATGTATGACATTCAAGATGAGTTAGCTCCCTTTCTTTATCTTGGGTGATCTCCACAATGCTGTTACATTGTCTCTCCCAATATGGTTGTGCTGAATAAAGCACATGTAAAATTCATTTTTCAGACTGATTTAATCCATTAAGTGAAATGGCATTGAGACATTAGACATGCATAATGGCAAGCTCCAGGAACATAATGATGTTCTAGGTGGGTTTCAGGAACCACTTCTCTCTGACAAGGCAGGCTGGGATAAAGAAACTTGTGCTCAGTAAGAATTGGTGAGTTTTTACCAAAAAGAAGGGTGTGAATTTATTGAGGCACATGCAGGTATTATGTTGAAACACAACAGTTTATATCACTTTGCATGGTCATACCTGCCAACCTCCCAGTGTCTGAGAGTTTTTGTGACTCAAAAGGTGTTTTTGTGGTCCCAAACAGGCAGGGTCAGTATGTATAACCTCACAACTGCACAGACATAAAATAAAAAAAATAGATACAATTCTGTCTTAAAATCCACTAGACTGTGGAATACAGTATTAACTTGTGTCACAGAAATGAATAGTACTAAATCAAAATTCAGATTTTAACTCCTGGGGGCATGTATACCACATACCATATACCAAAATATGGTGTGACTCCTTAAGGATACATATGGTAATTCTATAGGGGAGTTGCATTCATGGATTGCCTTGGCAGTCATATTGGATGTCAGATTGGTACCATTTTCATTTAGGACCAACCTGACATCATAATAAGTCTTCTGGTGAAAACCCCATGTTGATATGAATTTCAATTCAGCAGGAGTAGCAACAATCCACCCCTTATGTTGCCTAGCAAACATCTGCCACTTAAAAAACCTTTGAGAGAGCTTGCGAATCATAGCTGAATGGGGGAGTATAGGTGGTGCTCTACAGATATTATGCACTTCTGAGAGAGTGACAGGTCTAAGATGAAGTTGTTTGCATTTGTAACATGCACAATGAAAAGAATGTTGGCATACCTCTATGCTACTTTAATGTACTATGACTGAAATTTCTTTACATATTGTACTTGTGGAAACTATACATGATCGAAGCACACAGCTGACCAAAGTGGCCACTCCCATGTGCTCGAAAAATCAGCCTGAATTAGTCCAAAGTAGACTAACTTTAGCAGTTATTAAAATAGGGAAAACAAATTTTACCAGAGTAGGCAATACCAGCTTCTGAAAGTACACTGAATGAATAACAAAATATATAAAGAGTAAAAAAAGTTATTGGCTCGTTTTTTTACAATTGACCTTTGAAGTCCAGTAAGTGAAAAGGACCAAGTGAAGCTAGCAGTTTTTAGATAGGTGCACATCTGAAGTAAGGCCAAGCTGTATACTCTATAACCCAAATTACACCCATCAATATTTCACCAAAATAAAGGGAATTAAAAGTTCTAAGATATACAACGTCTTTTTAAATAACCAGGATAACCAGTGAAGAAAACCTGGGAAATTATTTTTCTTTAAAAAAAAAAAAAAAACTATGCAAAGAATGACACTGTTGAGTGCCACCAAAAGGAGATCTGGTTTCAGGCAGTCAACTAGAGTCTCTTCAAACTGGACAGAATTTTCTTGTCCTCTGAGCCTGAGAGTTTGGTACACAAATCCAGAAGAAAAAGAAGGCAGTGGACTTTATTTTCCACCTTGTCGAAAGACCAGATCTCTTCATCCTCTGCCGCCTGAGACGACAGGCGGGAGGCAGGGGATCGGAAGGGAGGAGGAGGCACCATCTCAGCCTGTTCTTCAGAAACTCGCTCAAGTCCAGTAAGACCAACAGGACATCCTTGTCCTGCTCTTGTCTCTGGGAGGCAGAATTTCCCAACACCATGTCGCTCTGTTGAGGAGACTTCGGGCTAGAGACTTTTGGCTAGGCCTTGGCATCCATGGTGCCATAACTTGGAAGGACAATTCACATCCATGAAATGGATGCCCCCACATCCTGCAGGGTTAAGAAGGGGGGATGCCAATTTGATCCCCTTCCCTAGTCTGGTGTGTGTATGCAGACTCCCTGTCCTCAACTGGGTTAATTGGTAGCATGGCAAAAAGGAGAATCTGGACCTGATCCCCATCCAGAGGGGTTCTAATGACCTGTGCCCGGTCAATGACCCATGACCAGTCAATGACCTGTGACCAGCAAATGATCTGTTGGGTGGCTCTGATCTGATGGAGGAGCCCTCCTCAGAACTTACAGATCAAGATTGCTGCTCTCCCCTTTCAAGGTGGCTCGATCTGCTTGTCACCATCACTGGGATAAGGGTTTAGAGAGGGTGTTTTTCCTCCCTTATGAGGGTGCAATTCGCTCTCAGCCCAAGTATTTCCTCCCTTGGCATGGCCCCTGGACCTTACCCTCACTGGCACCGACCAAGTTGGGTTGACCATCAAGGGTCCAAGACCCTAATAATTTTCAGAGAGAATGATCCCACATCTTCCTGGGATCTAGGAGTACTCGTCTCCACTGAAGAGCTATTCATCTTCTTGGTCCCTAAGGGTCCAGAGAAGGACTCCGTATCCTCCTGGATCTAGGTGTGCTCTTCTCCAATGAAGAGGTAATCTTCTCCGGCCCCTAAAGGCACACTGAAAAGTCCCATATCATCCTGGAATCTAGGAGTGCTCCTCTTTACAACAGCTATTCTTCTTCTGGGCCCCTAAGGGATCAGAGAAAGATCCCATATACTCCTGGGATCTAGGACTACTCCTCTCCATAAAAGAGCTAATCTTCTTCAGGCCCCTAAGGGCCCTGAGAAGAATCACATATTTGATGACTTGGATAAGAATTCTATAAGCAACTGAGATAAAGAGGAAGAAGGCCCTTTCTTCCTCCCCTTAAAGGTTGCTCCTTGAGGGAGGTCCCATACCTCATCTGACCTCAAACAAAGAACAGATACACAACCAGTGCAAGACAGGCAGGTGGGGAGTGTATTCTTATGCATGCATTTACCCACACTCTGCGACATTATTTTCCTGCAAAATGAAAAGTTTCTGAAACAAGAAACAATAAATTTTTTTTTATTGATAATGATAACAAATGGTGTGAGACCTCCATATAAAACAAATTAGCACCAACAATATATTACGTGTCAATTTAGTATTGAACATAATGAGTGGTGCAGGACCACTAAAACACACTATTATAATAATGGATAATAATGAGTAGTGTGCAACCCCAAAACTCACAACCAATCATAATGAGTGGTGTGAGACCAACTAAACACAATGTTTGATGACCATGAGTGGTGTGAGAACCCATAAGAGTGTCTAAGATTCATCATCTAACATTAGTTAATAAACCATCAAACCAGGAATATTAAAAAAATATACAGACAAACAACAGAGGTCACAAAAATTCTGGATATGAATGGGAAGATCATACCCACCATAGAAGTCCAGAAACATCCAAAAATAATTGGATTATTGATTAAAAATACGAACAGTTATGACCTACCCAATAAATGAACAGGTCACATGAGCACTCTGAAAAATGGTACATAATTGCCTCAAAGCTCACAAGAGAGCTTATCTGATGCCTAAATATACAATGGACTGAGGGTGTAAACACTCTAACAATACGGAAAAACAGATTTTAATCCCCAAATGCATCTTGTAGTGCCAAAGTCATGTAAATCCCCATTATAATTATCCATTCCTTCTTCAAAGGGAGCAGTGAAGGATGTACATAGTCAGTTCAATAGTTTATATTGTTTCTTTGCCAAAAACTGCACAACCCCAATAATGTCATATTTAGAAACCATCTTAAAGGGCTGCAGTGGCTGAAAACGTTTGTAATTAGAGTCAATCTGTAATGCCTGGGGTGAATGAGGTCATTGTCTATATCTTTAATATGTGATTATCATTTTTCAGATTTGATTGTCCTTGTAAAAGGTTTGTGTTGGTTGCTGCTTTTTTGAATATACAATTAAAAACCACACACCAAGCCATCATCTGTTCACCATAGTGAAGCCAATTACACCCTTTGTTTATCAAGTTATTCTTTTCATGTCTTCGGTGAATTGAGCCTTTGGCTTTTGTCTGTCAATACATTTTTGTTTCTGGATGGGTTAATTGTTTTTTATTTAATTCATTGGTGCATATATATTCCATATGTACGCAAAGGCTGATCAAAACCACTAATTTTTATGCAGGATGAGTAAGTGTTATCATAGCTAACTGTGCAATTCTTATCCCACATTTAACTCTGAAATGTATAGACATGTTAAGTTAACTTATGGACAGTACAAATAAATATTACCTTAGTTCCTTTTGCAAATCATATGCTTATACATGTACACCTAATTTTCAAATATAAATATGAATGTTTTATGATAAATGTAAATCTTTATTGCTAAATAAAATTATTTTGAGATTACATGAAAGCAATATTTTAACAAGAACTATGAAGAATAAAAGACGTGCAGTAATTGTGGGTATTTTTCTTTCTTAAGACATGTTGAATTTTGACCTTGAAAACTGATCATCTTGCACAAACCTGTTATGAGAGACCACCTGTCTTGAGAGAACTTTTGTCGGTGGAAGAGGTGGTTTCTCAAGACAGGTTTTACTGTATTAAGAAAGAAGTTTTTTTTAGATGTTGATGTAGCCATCCGTTTAGCAGAAGTAGCTGTTACAAGATTTTTCAGATTTTGGAAGGTCACATTGGCATTATTTTCATTTAGAACTACATATAATTTTAAGTGTTATCAGTGAAAATCTCGCATCAATATAACAATGCCTTCACTTGTTCCTTATCTGTGTATGAATATTGTTCTGTGCTGAGAACCCCCTTTCACATACGCATAGCTTGCTAAGCCAGCTTGAACAAGTTGGAAAAATGTTCTTTATGGTTGTTATGTACAATTTTCAGCAGCTCATAGGTACTGTCTCTTGGATATTTCTGCTCCAAAATAAAAATTTTTACTAACGAAAGCTCTGCCAAAGTTTCACTTTCTTGAATAAATGTTTTACTGACTAATACATGTATGCCACATTTCTAATCTGTTCCACAATGTTGTATTAGGGTTTTAAGTCCATCAATGCCATAGTCAGCTTGTTCAGACAGAAGTATTTTGACCAAAATAAATATCCTTACTTTTTAATTTCTTTTTAGATTTTTTTTTATTTATACAATTTATCTTAACCCTTAGAGTGCTATATAGTTTTGTAGCACAAGATACCTGGAACAGAATTGCTTGAATCACACTCTACTTTTAAATTGCCTCTACTTTAATTAGGCTTAGTATTCTGCCTTTTTGACATTCAATTTCGAAGGACCGCTTAATAGGGGGTTGACCGGCATGCCGTCTGTTTTTGTCCATCTAACATGTACATAGGACTTGTATTCAACATCATTTTCAGGTTCAAAATTACTCACTGGTATTTCCAGTAACACTTTCCGGGCTCCAATAATCTTATATACTTCGAAACTTTAAAAATCACTGTCATCATCGCTATCATCGGTCATTATTTGCCAATCTAAATCATCGTCTGAAGATGAACCATGTTCCGAGTCAGCCATTTTGGATTTTATAGAGGTCCTTACTTTAAACACGCATTGGTAAAACTTCTTTCATGAATGCAAGGATAACACTCGACAATACTTGTTCCAGGGCCTAATATGCCAATCAAATTTAGTTCAACAACCTTTCATATCAAGCCGAACGATTTGTAAACAGTTGCCTAAAAGAGTGGAGAAAAGGTAAGAATGACCTTTGCACTCCAGTCTGTGCCTCGGTTAGGCTTGCCTAAATCTTTTCGGGACGCCATACTGTGTCGACGTTTGCCTGAAAACAGCACCAGAGAAAAAATTGTGCCTACAGCAACTTACCGCATTAGCGGTCTCCATTCTGCAGTTCATAATAAGTCTTGGTGTTGCACTTTCCATTCCGTATATTTATTGTAAACTTTCCCCATTTTAATTTTAGAACTTTGTTCTTTAATGGGTGTACAAGGCTACCTCGTGTATTACACCCCTTGCAGGTGGAAACACTCACCCAATTTACTGATATACAACTGAGGTACGAGTACGTCTCTGTGTTTTGAAGAATAACAACAGGCCCTGCCTAACATTGAGGACAGCGTATTCCTCTCTCTTCATAAGAAAAAGTGACCATTATCGGTAAATTTTTATACGTTTATTATTAATGTCTGCACCACTTATTGCGTGGTCATTGCATATGTGTCTGCATGTTCTTTAAATAAAAATGACAGTGTGAAATATTTTATTTTTAGACAGGAAAAGATCGGTTTATTTCTACAAGGTTAAATTCATCATTTACCTCGTGCATACAGGTACTTAATGCATACACAGTGGTGTAGGCAGGCGATCCATCATTTACCTCGTGCATAGAGGTACCCAATTTACTTAGTGCATACAGGTACGCACTACATACAAACAGGTGAGTTTAGCGTGACACAACAAGGTGAGTTTATTGTGACATTTATTAAATATTATCATTACTTCTCTTTTTCAGAAAATAATGTCAGAACAGTGTGGGGAAGTGACGCCACAGGAGGGCTCTTGTGACATTCACCCAGAATGGATATAGTGCTCCAAGTGCACAAAAACAAAAAATGTACTTATCTTTCTGCATTCTCTCTTATGTCTCAGAATTTGGGACCAACTTCTTTGGTGACCTGTGAGGCCTTCTAGTAGGAGGGACTAAACGTTCGAGGAGTCAATCGCCTACCCCCCCCCCCAGGGAAGAGAAGATGAACACTTCTCATGTTCAAGACAGTGTATACACCTCAGATAGCGAGTTGCTCCTTCCTGTTAGGGAGGTGGAGCACTGCAACAGCGGGTCGCGACTTCCCATTAGGGAAGTAGAGCACCGCAACAGCGGGTCGCACCTTCCCATTAGGGAAGTAGAGCATCGCGACAGCGGGTCGTGCCTTCCCGTTAGAGAAGTAGAGCACCGCAACAGATTGCACCCTCCTGTTTGGGAGGTAGAGCACTGCAACAGCGAACTGCTACCTAACTTTATGGAGGTGGAGCAACGCAAACACATCTCATGCTCATGGTAGCATGTTGCTCCCATGTCTCGGGAGGTGATGCACCGCTCCCATCACTTTCGGGGTAGTGATATAACAGTCAAGATGATTTCTTCTCTGATTATCACTCGTCTGTCTCACGGTATGGGGACGGGGTTCGGACTGAGTTGCCGCCTCTACTGTCCCATCCTGTGCAGGATTGGGAGTCAGCCCACTCCGCTCAGACTAGGGAAGGGGAATAGATCGACATCCCCCCAACCCTATTATCCCAATGTATCCTTATGGGATGTGGGGCCCTCCACCTCAAGGACATTGGTCCACTATGCCCCCGTGGGCTACTGGACCTTGCCCTCACAGTCGAGGTGATGCTGCGGCTAGCGTGTCCCGCCATCACCTCCTCACCAGGAAGCCCAAATGAGGAAGGCTAGAGGTGTCACATCATCCAGGGTAGACAGGCGGTCTGGCCCACCACTCAAACTCGCACTGAAATACGGGCCATGGCGTAGAGTGCTCCTATGCCCCCTCCACATCGAGGGACATAGTGATGCCCACCACTCTCCGACTCAGAGTATACCAGATGATGATGATGTCCTCTCTATTCTCGTTGACTCAAATGAGGTCGAGACAGAAACAGCGGCACTGACACCTCTCAGGCCCACCCCTTCCTCTTAGTTGGAAGTAGAGGAAGAGGTCTGATTCTTTGATAAGGCAGTAAATAAAGTTTACCACCTCTTACCCCCGGAATTGTGCCCCAACCATGTGGCACACAATCCAAAAAGATCCTTTCCATTATGGAAAAGATCTCTGGGGAGCAAACACAACCAGACCTCTTGCTTCTCCCTCATTCTCCAACGATTGAGGAACTCTCACAGAGGCTTCTGCTAGGCCAAAATGTAGCTCAGCAACGTCGAGGGTGGTTTGTCCCTACCTTGACATATAGAGCCCTGGTATCTTCTGCCAGTTACAGGATACAGTTCTCAAAATGGCCTACCAAACCTCCCCAATTGGATGCTGAGGCAGCCAAAGTGGGCATTTCTACGGGAGCCAGGACTTGCCTCTCGATGCCATGGAGCAGGAAACCTGGTTACTTGTAACCATTGCGTTGCATTCCGATCTATTCTCAGCAACTGCGTTTAGTATGCTGAGGGAGGCCTCCTTGAATCCAGCCGCATTACAATGCTTACTGGAAGCGGTGGTATAGACGTTCTGGCATGTGCTTCTGTTGCAATGGCTATATCAGCGGAATTCTACACATCTGCCGAGACATTGCATTGGACTCCTCGAAGGTCTTACTTAACAGAATAAAGACCTTCTAAGGGCTGCTCCGCTAGAAGCCGAGACCCTCTTGGGGGCCTCTACCACCTGTGGCTTCTCGAGACTTGATGGATCATCAACATCGATCCTTTACATTCACTCCTGGCTCTTCGCAATTGGCCAGAAAGTGTGTTAATGTGAATCGCCCTCCGGGGCCATCCGCCAAGTTCTTCAAGCAGACACAACCCCAGCCCAAGCAGCAACCTCAAACTAAACCTCCTCCTCGTACATTGGGTCCATGGCATCAAGGTCGCTGCAGACCCCAAAAGAGGAAGTTTTATAATCCTCCTTCATTTCCCACTGGAGGAAAGGGGGGGGGGACAGCCCTAGGGATCTAACCCTACTCCTGTCATGCATCACCCTCCTGAACGTCCCCGTAGGTGCTCACCTAGGCCTTTTTTCAGAGGCTTGGTCAAGCATCAAGGACGATGGGTGGGTCCTGTCCATTGTGAACAAGGGTTATTGACTCCAGTTAGAGAACAACCCCCACTATCAAGGACCCCCATTCTATTTCCCCAGTCCAATCTGGGGAAATTGAGGGAAGAGATGCACACCCTTTTGCAGAAAGGGTCAGTCAAGAGGGTCCTGAACGATCAGTCTTCCGCCTTCTACTCCCAAATCTTCCTGGTCACCAAGAAAGTGGGAAATTTCGGATCATAATCGATCTTCCCCTTTCAACCAGTTTCTTCTAGAGGAACCTTCAAGATGGAGACAATCTCATTGATTCGGAACGCACTTCGTCTGTCCGATTGGGCAGTCTCCATCGACCTTCTGGATGCCTACTTGCACATCCCAAATTTTCCTCCACACCACAAATATCTCCAGTTTTTGCTTAGAGCAGGAAGTTTTTCAATTCCGGGTTCTGTCGTTTGGAATCTCTTCCGCATCCAGAGTCTTCACCAGAATTATGGGAGTGGTTGCAGCCTACTTTCATTTACTGGGAACACCGATTCTCGAGTATTTCGATGACTGGCTGATCCACAATGTCCAGGTTTAGTCCCTTCATCAGGATCTGTTCCGTTCTTCCTCACAAACCAAACTTGGTCTGCTTTCCACTGGATTGGGTAGATCGAATCCTGGCTCTTCTAGAGGCGCTACGAGCAAAAAAAAACATAGTTATCTGCTTGCCCTTATCTATCCCTATTGGGAACTTTGAACACCACTGCCGACTTGGTTCCTTTAGGACGTCTCCATATGTGCCCTCTACAGTTCCTCATCCTTACAAGATGGAAACGACACAGATTCTCTATCAACCCCGATCCCACTATGACGGGATTTTCACCACCACTTGCTCTGGTGTCTGAATCGGGACAGATTCCTGGCTGGGGTCCCAATGCATGCACCTGACCCCCACTCTTATCTGTTCACCGATGCGTCAGATTCCAGTTGGGGTGCTCATTTTGAACCGAAGGGCATAATTCTCCAGGGTCTTTGGACTCGGGGAGAATCATCCCTCCACATCAACAACCTAGAAATGGAAGCAGTATTTCCAGCGTTGCAAGGATGCATCGACAAAGTAAAGGGTCGCTGCATCATGGTCTCCTCAGACAACATGTCCGTCATAATGTATGTACGATGTCAGGGTGGCACACATGACCCTTCTCTTGCATGGAGGTCTGGAACCTCCTCCTGTGGGCAGCCTCAGAGGACATAACAATCCGAGTTGGCCACATTCCGGGCAAGAAGAATGTATTAGCAGACAGCCTGTCCAGGACAAGTCGAGCCATCCTCACGGAATGGTCTCTTCACAGCTCCGTAACAGAGTCCCTTTCACACTTTGGGGAAGACCCTTAGTGGTCCTGTTTGCGACCAGGCTCAACAACAGACTTCCCCTTTACGCATCTCCGGTCCCGGATCAGAAAGGATGGGCAGTGGACACGATCAACTTCAGGTGGGATCGGCTATTCGCATATGCCTTCACACCATTCCGACTGCTACCTCAAGTTCTGCAAAAGTCAGAACTTCCACTGCGCAGATCTTCCTCATCGCTCCATTGTGGCTTCAGCGTCATGCTTCAACGATCTGCTAGACCTGTTGATCGATCGACCCAGGTCTCAACCTTACCAGAGGGATCTCCTGTCTCAACACAGGGGATCCCTTCTCCACAACAGTCCACACATTCTCCACCTTCATGCTTGGCTCATCTCAAGCTATCTCTCCGCCAGAACAAGTTTTCAGGCTGAGTTTCCAGTTGAATCATTCAGGCCAGGAGAGCTTCAACATCCACTGTCTATGATGCCAGGTGGAGAACCTTCCATGATTGGTACAGTAGGAAACACGTTGATCCTATCTGCCCCTCTGTAACTTCCATTGCTGATTTCCTTTTGTTCCCATTTGAGACCAAAAGATGTTCAGTATCCACTATCAAGGGATATAGAGCTGCCATCTCCAACACACTTAAATTCTCTCAGGGCATGGCAATCGGTTCAGATTCGTACCTTGCCGATCATATTAAGTACTTGAGCTCCAGAGACCCATCTCCCGCTCTTTTACACCCAGATGGAATCTTCTTGTGCTTTATGGTTAACCAAAACCCCCTATGAACCATTGAGTGAGCAAGATTCGTGCCTTTTCTGTTGACACTGACTGTCTCCAGGTTATCAGGAATTACAATTCTGTCTCCATCCTCTGCCAACCAGGATTTCAAACTAAAAATCAATCACCTTCAGTGGCTCCATTACCTATAGAGATCCCCAGTCGAAGTCAAATCTTATTGCCTCCAAAGGAAAAAGGAAGGGTACGGAAAGTCTCTTCCTTCCTCTTAAGGACTCTGTAGATATTTCAGCTGCCACAATCTCCTGGTGGATTGTGACTACAATCAAAAGAGCGTATCAGTCCATTACTGATCGAGACATTTCCTTTAGGAAACTAAAAGCTCATGAGGTTCGAGCTGTTGATGCCTCATGAGCCTACATTAATCTCTCCCCCTAAGAGGACGTCATGAAGGCAGTTTCTGGCGTTCCCATACTACCTTCTCCTCCTTTTATCTCTGCTCATTAGCACAACAGAGCACAGGCATTTTTCTCTAGGGCCCATCGTTGCAGCACAACATGTGGCTCTGAGAGACACCAAACTTCTATAAGATGTACCTCTCCCTCTACGGTGAGTACATTACATTTGTCTCTGTTTTTGATCAGTTTAACTAGAGCATCAGCCTACCCACCTAACTGACAAATTCAGCTAACAATAGAGACTGGATAACTCATTGCTGCTATTAAAATTTAGGTTTTTTTTGGGGGGGGGGTCAAACTAATTTTAATTATCAAGGGCTATCGAGCTACCATCTCCAACACACTTAAATTCTCTCAGGGCACGGCAGTCGGTTCAGATTCGTACCTTGCTGATCTTATTAAGTACTTTGAGCTCTCCCTCTACGGTGAGTACATTACATTTGTCTCTGTTTTTGATCAGTTTAACTAGAGCATCAGCCTACCCACCTAACTGACAAATTCAGCTAACAATAGCGACAGGATTAGTAATTGCTATTAAAATGTAGTTTTTGGGGGTGGGGTGGTAAACTAATTTTAATTATACAATACTTACCTGTCGCTATTGTCGAATGCCCTCCTCCCACCCCGCTCTGATGTCTTGCGTAATCATTGTCTATGAAAAAGATGATGTATTTAGGCAAGCCTAAATGAGGCACAGACTGGAGTGCAAAGGTCATTCTTACCTTCTCTCCATTCAGGGAGGATGTATTCACATCGAACGGACGGTGGTTTTCAGCACGAAAATGGAATAAGCTTACAATAGCGACAGGTAAGTATTGCATAATTAAAATTAGTTTTACCCCCCAAAAAGCTACATTTCTAATTGGTTCTAGCTGAAAATGGTACAACTGAGTCATCCAATATGGCTGCATCAGTCATGATTCATACAAAGTCTGGAAAGTATGGAAGAAAAAAAGTGCTTTTTCCAGACCTGGAAAAAGTATGGAAAAAAATAGATTTGCCCAAAAGGTCTGGAAAAGTATGGAATTTTGGGTTGTTCTGTTTTATTTTTGTTGTTGCTTGAACATGTTCATGTGTTGCGCCAATGTTTATCTTCACGAAAGTTACCAAAAACAGGATGAGATATGTAACTAATTAAAAAAAATTCATATATACTGGTTCTTTTAGGACTGATGATCAGAAGTGTTGATTAAACACTGAAAATACATTGTTATAACACATCTGTGAACAACAAAGAGGATTATTGATGTAAAGAGATTAGTTGAGACATGACACAGACTTCAGAAGGGTCTGGAAAAAATTGCAAACTGGTTTGGAAAAAGTCTGGAAAAGGTCTGGAATTTTTTTTTACCAATGGGTCAATGAACCCTGATCAGTGTCCATTTTTAAAATCTTGTTGCTGCTACTTCACCTGAACAGATGGTCATATCAACATGGAGTTTTCACTAAAAGACTTAATATGATGCCAAGTTGGTCCTAAATGAATATGGTGCTGATTGGACTTCAAATATGGCAGGCATCTGGAAAATCTTGGTGTTTCTCCTCCTGAATGGAAAGTCATATCAACAGAAGATTTTCATCAAAAGGCTTCTTTGATGTCTTGTTGGTCCTAAATAAAAATGTTGCCTATCTAACCTTCAATATGCAACCCTGTGGGCTCAGAGATGTAGAAAAGCCTGATGCCTCCTATTGTATGTCATAAGAGGCGATTAAATGGAGGTAACCTGTTTGCCATGGGTTGTGTACTGTGTTCTTGGAGAAGAGGATCCTAGTAGTTCAGCTGAGTAGAGAAGAGGCTTGTTGTTGTGACTCAAATATAACACACTACTTCAGCCTTAACTTAAGTGAGATGGGTGGTCAAAAGGGCCCAGTCTGATCAATCGGCTAGTCGTGCCAAGCTTCAGGGGCTAAGTCAAAGATAGATTCAGTTTCACTGGTCTCCATGCTTTTAAAAGTCGTCATTATGAGTAACAAAACATAATGTTGTGCTTAAACCTTTGACAGGACATGGCCTTTGAGGATGGTGGCAAGGGTCAATCAAGCATGGTTTCTTCTTTGCTTGAGTATATCAACCTGTGTAGCCCTGACATGAAAAATGCAAGAAATCTCAGTCCTCTTGCTCTGAGGTAGGTGGGTTGTTGAATATCCCATCGACCCTTTCATCCCAAATCCTTTGCAGTGCTTTAACTGCTAGAAATAAGGCCACCACAAATATATCTGCTAGAGGAAACTAGTCTGCCCCAGATGTGGCAGGAGGGTCACTATGGATTATCCTGCCCAGAGAAAATCTCGTGCATATTGCCTGGGCAACCACTTCTCTTCCTCTAGAGACCTGCACTAAATGGAAGCAAAAGAAGGAAGTGCAGTGGGTAAAACATGAGAGAAGCAAATCTGCCAACCATTCCACTATTGGCATAATCATTACAGTATGTTTCACTGAATTATGTCATGAGCTTGCTTGTATATCGAGTGTGGCTATTTGGTATATTAAAAACAAATTAAAAAAATAAAGCAATAAAAAGTTGTGTTTGTCATTTTTATTATAATCTCTTTAATCCCGCACATCATGTGTGGTTTCCACCTTGTAAGGAGGAGGAACTGTAGAGGGCACATATGGAGACGTCCTAAAGGAACCAAGTAATAAGCGGTGTTCAAGATTCCCAATAGGAATAGATAAGGGCGAGCAGATAACGATGTTTTTTGCTCATAGCGCCAGGATTCTAACTACCCGATCAAGGGAAGGCGGACCAAGTTTGATTTGTGAGGAAGAACGGAACAGATCCTGATGAAGGGACTAAACCTGGACATCGTGGATCAGCCAGTCGTTGAAATACTCGAGAATCGGTGTTCCCAGTAATCGAAGGTAAACTGCAACCACTCCCATAATTCGGGTGAAGACTCTGGGTGCGGAAGAGATTTCGAACGGCAGAACCCGGAATTGAAAAACTTCCTGCTCTAAGCAAAAACCAGAGATATTTGTGGTGTGGAGGAAAATTTGGGATGTGCAAGTAGGCATCCAGAAGGTCAATGGAGACAGCCCAATCGGACGGACGATGTGCGTTCCGAATCGATGAGGTTGTCTCCATCTTGAAGGTTCCTCCAGAAGAAACTGGTAGAGTGGGGTAGATCGATTATGATCAGACATTTCCCACTTTCTTGGTGACCAGGAAGATTTGGGAGTAGAAGGCGGAAGACTGATCGTTCAGGACCCTCTCGACTGACCCTTTCTGCAAAAGGGTGTGCATCTCTTCCCTCAATTTCCCCAGATTTAACTGGGGAAATAGAATGGGGGTTCTTGATAGTGGGGGTTGTTCTCGAACTGGAATCGATAACCCTCGTTCACAATGGACAGGACCCACCCATCGTCCTTGATGCTTGACCAAGTCTCTGAAAAAAGGCCTAGGTGAGCACCTACGGGGATGTTCGGGAGGGGGATGTATGGCAGGAGAAGGGTTAGATTCCTAGGGCTGTCCCCTCCCCCTTTCCTCCAGTGGGAAAGGAAGGAGGATTATAAGACTTCCTCTTTTGGGGTCTGCGGCGACCTTGATGCCATGGACCCAATGTACGAGGAGGAGGTTTAGTTTGAGGTTGCTGCTTGGGCTGGGGTTGCGTCTGCTTGAAGAACTTGGCGGATGGCCCCTGAGGGCGATTCGCATTAACATGCTTCCTGACCGATTGCGATGGGCCAGGAGTGAATGCAAAGGATCGATGCTGATCATCCAACAAGTCTCAAGAAGACACAGGTGGTAGAGGCCCCCAAGAGGGTCTCGGCTTCTAGCAGAGCAGCCCTTAGAAGGTCTTTACTCTGTTAAGTAAGACCTTCGAGGAGTCCAATGCAACATCATGACGGATGTGCTGATAAAGTCATTGCCAAGGAAACTCATGCCAGAACGTCTATGCCACCGCTTCCAGCAAGCATGTAATGTGTCTGGATTCAAGGAGGCCTCTCTCAGCACACTAAATGCAGTTGCTGAGAATATGGCATCGATTGTTTTAATAGGCAATTATCCTGTAACTGGCAGAAGAGACCAGGGGTCTTAATGTCGAGGTAGGGACGAACCACCCTCGACGTTGCCGAGCTACATTTTGGCCTAGCAAAAGCCTCTGTGAGAGTTCCTCAATCGTTGGGGAATGAGGGAGAAGCAAGAGGTCTGATTGTGTTTGCTCCCCGGAGATCTTTACCATAATGGGAAGGATCTTTTGGATTGTGTGCCACATGGTTGGGGCACAATTCCGGAGGGCACAATTATCAAAGGATCAGACCTCTTCATCTACTAAGAGGAAGGGGTGGGCCTGAGAGGTGTCATTGCCGCTGTTCTGTCTCGAACGCATTAGAGTCAACGAGAAAAGAGAGGACATTGTCATCATCTGGTATACTCTGAGTCGGAGAGTGGTGGGCATCGCTATGTCCCTCGATGTGGAGGAGGCATAGGAGCACTCTGCGCCATGGCCCATAGTTCAGTGCGAGTTCCAGTAGGTAGGCCAGACCTCCTGTCTACCCTGGATGATGTGACACCTCTAGCCTTCCGCATTGGGGCCACCTGGTGCGGAGGTGATGGCGGGACACGTTAGGTGCGGCATTACCTCGACCGTGAGGGCATGGTCCAGTAACCCACAGGGGCATAGAGGGCCAAGGGCCTTAAGGTGGAGGGCCCCACATTCCATAAGGATACATTGGGATAATAGGGTTGGGGGGATGTCGATCCATTCCCCTTCCCTAGTCTGAGCCCAGTGGGCAGGCTCCCAATCCTGCACAGGATGGGACATTAGAGGTGGGTACTCAGTCCCAACCCTGTCCCCATACCATGAGGCCGACGAGTGATAATCAGAGAAGAAATCATCTTGACTGTTATATCACTGGTTTTCGCATGAAAATGGAATAAGCTAACAATAGCGACAGGATAAGTAATTGCTGCTATTCAACTTGGGATCAATGTATTCGTAAAGTTTCATGGCAATCCTCCAAGAAGTTTAGGAGGTATAGTGATAACTTGGTTTATTGAGTGTAAACCCCAAAAAATTACAATGTCAGCTTAAAAAATTTGACCATTCAACTCTCAGCCTCAGAATCAATAGGAAGCTGACCTTGCCCACATCTAGTCTACCAATGAAGTTTGATGAAAAATTAGGCCAATACGACTAAACTCGTCATGCAGAAAGTCAAATCAGTTTCAGTTCCAGTGACCCTGACCTTGGACATAGAAGCAACAAAATCAATATGCCTCTGCCTCTACAAATGAATAAGACACATATAAAGTTTGAGAAAGACAAAAAAACCCAAGCAAATTTAAGTCTTGCTGTGGATGGATAGACAGTACATATGTATGCAGTAGCATTGTACATCACCTGAGCACAACAGTGGCAATATGGTGCAAACTAAAGGTAAAGTTCAATAAAAGAGGTTATGATATACAAAATATACTTAAAAGATGAGAAGATGCTTACATGATGCAAATTTCAAAAAAAGATAATTTCCAAGTTCCATAATTGCTATGTACAATATTACAAGACTATATGAATGTCATAAGAAGTTGTGTGCAATTCAAATTTAGTGCTTCTGAAGAAAAAGAAAATTGAATATCTGAAATTACATTTTTGATGACAGCAAAAATAAAGTGTAACCTGAATGTTGATTATGAACTTTTACATAAAAATAACAATGTTAAAATAAATAAAAGGGTATTCACTAACGTAAGAATCATTCATAATAGGATTAGAGATGATTCAAACTCTGCTGACCGCCATTTCAGTTCTTTGAGGAGTGATGGTACCAGAGGAATGCCTAAGTCGGTTGAACTAAGGTGTGATTTCTATAACTAAAAGAATATGTCTAATCATATTGAGCGCAATGTGATTAGAATATTTGTTTTGCTAGAGCAACTTAACTGCTACTTCAACCAAATTTAGCATGTCTTGGCGACCATCGCTCTTCAAACAACTGAAATGGTGGTCCACAATAGCAACACTGTACAAGAGCAAAATGGGTAATTTCTACATTCTTGGAAATTAAGCACTCATGATTCATGAAAATGTGTGCCCAATCCTTATTTTTTGATTGATTATGCCTAATTTAATTGGATTTCACAATCAAGTGTCCTAGATGCAACTCTGGATATCTAAAAGAGAGATAATTGAGTAGCTAAGGCCAAATGTTCCAATCATGACAATGATACAAAACCTGGTCTTGGAAAGTAACTCCACCGAAGGCCCAGACAGCAGCAAAGACAAAGTAGAGCTCATAAAGTTCCTTTGGACAGTCAGCAGGTGTGTTCTCTGGGGTAAGCAGACATTCCAGGAGATAGCAGAGGACCTGGATATGGCTGATGTCAGTTATTGGGGTGATCTTCTTGAATCTCAAGCGCATTGCATCCAGACATAGTGGGATGTACTTGTCAAACAAAATCATCAGATTGGCTCTCTCTGACTGAACTTCTCTTGTGTCAATCCAACTTTGGACAAACCTTGCAACGAGACATTTTCTTTTTGACATTTTCTTGCAAAAAAATTATGTAGTAGTTCTAAATTACAACAAAAATTATAAACATTGCAACCATAATATAGACCAGAAATGTTTTTGCAGGACACAAAAACCTGCAATAGGCAAAACTTCATGCAACTATGACTAAAGTATAAATAAAAACATGTTAAACAGTTCCCATTTTTTAACATCTATTGATATCAATAAACTGTCATGAATAGAAAAATAAAATAAAATGCTCATTATAGATGATAACTGCTTCCATGCATAGAATTTCTTAAACTAAACCATTACATAACGTTACTGTTTGCATACATGTTTTCAAGAATTATCAGGCTTGCTTAGATACCAGTAAGGTACAATGTGCATTATGTGTGTCAATAGTACTACAGCCCTATCTCACTATAAGTCCCCTCATTACATAATGGTTCCTGTTATAAGGCAGATATGGCCATGGATCTCATTTCATTATTCAGTAGTAAAATTATACATATCAAGCACATGATTATAAGGTGGTCTCAGTATAAGGCAGTATACTCTATGACTCCCATATACAGCGTTATTAGGGAGTACTGGACTTAGAATATGCTGGGGATTAAGCATATTAATTAAAAACTTTTCAGTGTAAACAAAATATGCTTTTATTTCTAAAAGAATTAGTGAGGGAGCTCTCCTTCCAACATATGAAGTCTGCAATTCAATAATGTTGGTAAAACTTACGGGTTCCATCCCAAGTCTCCTGGGTTAAGAAACAAGATCCCAGCACGTGAAACAGTGGCTGGAGTGGCTGTTTTAAGATGGCTAATTTCAAACAACAATCTCATTGCAGGTGTCAGGGTGATGCGCTCATTACTGGCTAGTGTCAGGACCTTGTTGTCATCCATAACAGTGTTCAGTGACTCAATCCACATTGGATCTATATCTCCATCCAGAACAATCCACTTGGGACCATCCCCAGAGATATTAGCTAAATCTCTCATGATGACAGAGAAGAGTCCTAAAGATATTTTTAAAAAAATTTGTTCAACATCTACATGTATGTTCCTCCTGCAGTACCACATAAAAAAGCAAACCATATACATGGATGAGAAACTGTATAGTTCAAATCCAAATAAAGTTTGTTCTGTTTTATGTCAAGTAGAAAATGTGTTACGTCAAATAAAGATGTCACAACTCAAGAGTTAGTAATACTACACTAAACATGGGTTCAACCCAGAATTCAGGAGTCCTGGGTCAATTACCCCTTGATGTTTTCTAAAAGATGTTCCATATCCGATTTTGATGAGCAAGTATTTTACATGGTGGCCAATTATTTTCTCTTTTAGAAACGTATGTTTTCTGATTTTTGTTGTCATCAATTTCACACTTTATGCATTGATAATATGGAAAGTTAACAAATTTACATTGAAACAAGAGTACCATGAACAGCACATTATATGTCTGCCCCGTGTTTAATGGTCCTCCATGTAGATAGCTGACACGTTTGTGCAGAAACCACTTTTTGTCTTTCAGTCACAGTGACCTGGACCTTTGACCCTGAAAATTGATTGTGTTCTTCCTTACTCCATGTGCAAGCCATCCACACAGTTTGGTAACTGCAGATGATGGAGAACTGGAGTTATTGTGTGGACACAATTTTTTCTTCTTTCAGCGACACTGACCCTGACCTTTAACCTCTGACCCCCAAATCAACAGGGTTCTTCCTTACCCCAAGTGCAAGCAATCCACCAAGTTTGGTAACTCTAAAAGTTGAAAACTCAGTTATTGTGCAGAAACAATTTGTTTTCTTTCAGTCAGTGACCACAAATGTTGTCCTTTTGACGCCCAAATCAATAGGGTTCTTCCTTATCCCAAGTGTCAGTTTGGTTACTGTAGATGATGGTGAATGCAAGTCATTGTGCAGAAACCTTGTTTCTTCTTTCATTCAGTGACTCTGACCTTTATGCTCTTGACCCTGAAATCAATATGATTCTTTCTCAGTCCAAGTGCAAGCCATCCACAAAGTTTGACAACTGCAGATGGTGGAGAAAAATGACTGACCAACAGACAGATGGACGGATATCATAACACAATATGCCCTGCTCTATGGCAGACATATAAAAATATAGGTTACAATAATCAATCCAAATAAATGAACAGCACCTGTATTATTAAAGTCAATGTTTGACCTGCATCCATTTTCATAAGTAACAACTACATTCTATTTAGGTATGTACCCACCATATAATTCATTGCAAAATTAGATCTGTATGAATCAACACTGGTTGAGAGATAGTTTGCCCTTAAGTGCAGAATCCAAAACTGTTGCCATTCTTATAGAAAATAATACTTAATGAAGGCAATTACCTCTTTTGACAGCTGGTATGCCAGTTTCTGTTCAATGATGTCTTCATTTTCCTCAGAGTTTTGAATAGTATTTCATTTTCCAAAGCAAACTCCTAATAGCATGTATTAGAGATTATCTTCATGTCTAGTGTGACAATTCCAAAACTATATCACAACAGTTCCTCACTGCACTGTCTTTATTTTGAGAAATAAAAATTTTGATTTGGATAATATTCTTACTGTGAGTGTGAATCATGATCCTATCTGCTGAATTTATTACCACTCAAATCTCTCTATAAGAGTTCATATTTCAGTGCTGATAGTGGATAGCATGAAGATGGGGTGGGTATGTATGTATGTATATATGTCACAGCAGTTCAGTTGGTACAGCATTGGACTCATAATCCAAGGATCACTGGTTGGATACCTGCCCAGGCCAGCCACAGTCGACTACCTTGGTGTGTCCTTGGGAAAGGCACTTAGCTCCCATTTCCTCGGTATGATGTAGCCAATAATGTGTTAAAAGTGCCATTAAACCCACCAAAACAAAATATGTATGTGTGTGTGTATGTATGTATGTATGTATGTATGTATGTATGTATGTATGTACGGGATTCAATCAGCCCAATACTGTCTATATAGTGAAGCTAAGAAATTAAGTTGTAAAACTATAAAGATAAAGAATTGCAAAAATCTTTAGGAAGATAAACAATTCCAAATAAACATAAACATGTAATACTAAATAATAAAAGATACAATTAAAGATGATAACATTCTTTAAAAGGTATATAAAATAAAAATTCTTTAAAAGGTATATAAAATAAAAGATGAAGGTAAGAAGTATAAAATCCATCAAATATATGGTCAATATTTGTTATATAAACCATGTTTAATCAAAAAGTTCATGATTTTCTCTGGTGTTACATCATCATAAAGGTCTTTAATTGAGTCAACATAACTGAGCTCATTGGGTGGAAGTTGAAACACTCGATAAGACTGTGTTCCACTGTCAGTGGACACTGGCAGGGAATGCACCATGGTTGAAGTTCACCCTTCAGGAGATACCATATATACTCGATTATGAGTCGATCCCCCTTTTTAGGGCTGCAAAAAACTAATTTTTCTTTGACCCTCCTATAAGTCTGGGTGTATTCTGCAAGTCAGATCTGTCTGTAGGGGTGACTTGTCATCAGTGAGAGTTGCATTTTGGAAAAATAAACAAGACAAACTGGATCGATAAATAGCTATATAGACCGATAGGAAAAATAAAGACAAAATCAGTGTAAAATATATTCCCTAGATTTATCAAATCTTTTGTATGTCGCGCTTATAAGACAACCCCAACTCTACATGAATAGAATTTTCAGTAAAAAATGTAGACTTATATTCGAGTATATACAGTATGCACGAGTCAGGTATGTGTGTCCTATACCCACAATACCACCTAATCTCTGTGACTACCCCAAGTACAAGCCATCCTCACAGTTTGGTCCCAGTCTGTGATGCAGAACTAATGTTATTGAGCAGAAAGCCTTTCAGCCAGTGACCTTGACCTTTGACCTTTTGATCTCAAAATCCATAGATTTTTTCCTTACCCCAAGTGCAATCCATCCACAAAGTTTGGTCCAGGTATGTGACATAGAACTAATGTTATTGTATAGAAACCAGTTTTCATCTTTCAGTAACAATGACCTTGATCTTTGACCTTTTGATCCCAAAATTTATACGCTTTTTCCTTGCCACAAGTTCAAGCCATCCACAAAGTTTGGTGACTGTAGATGGTAAAGAACTTGAGTTGTTGTGCAGAAACCATTTTTCTTTTTTCAATCAGTGACCTTGACCTCTGACATTTTGACCCTGAAATCCATAGGTTTCTTCTCTGCCCCAAGTGCAAGGCTTCACATAGTTTGGTAACTGTAAATTGTGGACAACTTGAGTTATTGTGCAGAACCATTTTACTTCTTCAAGTCAGAGCAACTTTGACTTTTTACCCCAACATTTATAGAGTTCTTCATTACCCCAAGAACAAGCCATCTGCAAAGTTTGGTAATTGTAGATGGTGGAGAATCTGAGTTATTGTGCAGAAACTATCTCCTTCTTTCAGTCACAGTGACCTTTACCTTTGATTTTTTGACCCTGAAATCAACAGGGTTCTTCCTTATCCCAAGTGACACCTACAAAGTTTGGTAACTAGACATGGCAAAGAACACGTTAATGTGCAGAAATGAAATTTACAACAGATGATGGATGGATGTACAGATGGACAACATAACATAATATGCTCCACCTTATAGTGGACATTTACAAATGAGAAGATTTTTGCTAAGGAATTTATGAATTAGCAAAGAGCAAATATGATTTTGGGCGAGTTTTGATAAGCAAGGTGGTGATTTGGAACACAGAATTTTGCAATATTAGCAAGATGAATTTTGATTCTTCTAGATGTGGGCAAATTCATATACCAAAAAGTGGAATTAAATTTGGTTTCTGCACATACAAGGTTTGGTATTTGGGACAAAGACAACATCATGTGTGGGATTAGATGGATTAGAGGACAGTCTGGTAGCATACTGAAAAGCCAATTTCATTCATCTGAGATAAAGTGATGGTTCATTTGCCTCAGCATAGAGGCGCTCTAAAGGAGAATTTGTAAATGCTATAAAAAAAAAATCCAAGTCCATGACTGTGTTTTGAATAAAGCATTTGCAGGGAAGATTTGCAAACTGATCTGCCTCCTTCATTGTTCTGAGTGGAAAGTATTACTATTAATTTGGAGAATTTTTGGCAAAAGAGTTGGCAACATCTTCACAAATTCCCCAAATGAAAAGTCGTCTTTAGTGGAACTAGTTATTGTTAACACTGTTTCAGTGAAACACTCTTCTGCATCATTTAAATTGCATGCAGAGGGGCTGAATTTATAACCCAGACCAGGACAGATATGGAGATGTACCAAATTTGTACTGGTTATTTTAATATTACACTGTGTAGATACGCTTTTTTGTATTTGAATGGGCCATTTATATGATTTTTTGCACAAAAGTGTAGCCTAACTGAACCATGAGTGAGCACTTTCAGATTTCAGCATGTTCAGCTTTGGAAACCCACAAGAGCATCTCTTGTATCTCTGAACACAGTAATAGCCTTTAAAATTGAAAGTATTCCTTAAAATGTTGAAGCTGTGTGTGTGTCTACTGTATCACTAAGCAAGATATAAAGGGTGAAAAAGGTTAGACAAAATAAACATTACCATCTTTCCATTCTCTTGTTGCTGGATTGATAATTCCAAACAACTCATCATTGGTGACAGATTTGGGATCCAAATCAACAACAGTTGGTTTTTTGCCCAGATTTTTGTAAGTTCTGCTGAGTGTGGACCAAACACAGCTTTTTCCTGTTCCTGCATTTCCCAAACAGAAGACAGAGTGGCGCACTTCAAATAACTCCATTAGTTGCACAACCTGAAACCAAAACAGGATCTTGTATATCTTTAATTAATCTTTAATTTCACCAACTGCAGTTTTATAATCGGGAACTAGATAGTAAAGTTCTCAATCAAATTTATCAACCTCTTCTCACAGTGATGAAGTGAAAAAAATTTCTTAGTTTTTTATATTATCTGCTTCTTCATTTTATACAGTTACTATTACAATTAGAATCTGATATGTCCTATTGCAATATTCAAAACAGAGTATATCTAGCCTGCTATCAAAGTGTGATGATACATTTGTAAGCTTTCTATTCACATTTTCTTTCTGGTTCTTGACTTCTTATTTCCAAATGAAAAATAAACATTTATGCTAAACAAGAACTATATTTATTGAAACAAAAGATATGCCCATTTGACAAGCTTTAGATACATCCAGTTGAATATCTTAACCTTATGGCATAACTTAGGGGCATGAAAATATCTTAACCTTATGGCATAACTTAGGGGCATGAAAATATCTTAACCTTATGGCATAACTTAGGGGCATGAAAATATCATAACCTTATGGCATAACCTTTATAGGCATGAAAATATCTTAACCTTATGGCATGAGAATATCTTTTCCTTATGGCATGACTTAGGGGCATGAGAATATCTTAACCTTATGGCATGACTTAGAGGCATGAGAATATCTTAACCTTATGGCATGACTTAGAGGCATGAGAAAATCTTAACCTTTTGGCATGATTTAGAGACATGAGAATATCTTAACCTTATGGCATGATTTAGGGGCATGAGAATATCTTAACCTTATGGCAAGACTTATCGGCATGAGAATATCTTAACCTTATGGCATGACTTAGAGGCATGAGAATATCTTATCCTTATGGCATGAATTAGGGGCATGACCCATGAGCAGGAAAAGTAATGGGAGAAATAAGTCCATTAAAATGCAATGTACACCTCTCCCTCAATAACTCAAACACAATGGGGTCCAAAAAATAAAGACCATGCCATAGGTGCGAGCGTGAGTTACCGAGGGACCACTGGAAAATTAAGAAAGGGATGGACATTGACAGTGAAAGGGTGGGGGTGGGGGTTAAGTGCTCGAATACTTGTTTAATAATTGCGTTGGGAATAACTGTCGATCAATAGCTTTTCTAATGAAGCTCTTCACTTTTCTGTATAAATTACCTTTATTTTCAATAAATCCAATCTCTGAAAGATCATTAAAAAAATAACTCGTTACAACACATATCATGTGTGTACCAGCGAAAACATTGTGTATTACGTGACCACTTTTTGCACATGTATGTGGATATATTCTAGCGTTACTGTAGATTCAGAACAAGAGTCCCTTGAAGGGACTGATCCTCTACTGGTGAAAAGAATTTCCAGGAATCCAAGATAAGACCACTTCTTCCTTTTCACTGCCGAGTGTTGAAACCATCTCAAACTTTATTAAGCAATAACAAGATTTTCAATTGGCTGCTGTGGTTGACATACTGGCTGTCAGTTTGGCACCAGTTTCATTTAGAACAAAGTAGACATCTTCAGAAGTCTTTTAGTCAAACCCCATGTCATAAGGATCATATATTTAGATGGCATAGTGACAACAAGATTTTCACAACAGCCTTTGTGGCAGCAATACTGGATGAACAACTGGCACCATTTTCATTCAGGACAAACCAGGTATCATAAGAAGTTTATTGGTAAAAAACCCATGCTGATACAGCCATCCATTTGGGAGTAGAGATTACAATATTTTCAAGATAGCCATCATTGCGGCCATATTCAGGGTTAGTCATTTTCATTTAGGACGAAGTAGACACCATAAGAACTCTTCTGATAAAATCCCCATGTCAAAATGTCTTTCCCTTTAAGAGGAGTAGCTAATACAAGATTTTCAAGATGGCCACATATTGGAATTCAGATCAGCACCATTTTAATTTAAGATCTGCAATACATTATGTCTTTTAGTGAAAACCCCACGATGATATGACCATTCATTCAGGAGTACTGATAACAAGATTTTCAAAATGGCCAATGTTGCAGCCATATTAGACCCTAGATCAGTAACATTTTCATTTAGGACAAACTAGACATCATAAGAAGTCTTTTGGTGAAAACCGCATGTCAATATGACTTTTTGTTCAGGAGAAGTACCAATAACAAGATTTTCAAGATGGCCACTGTGTGGCAGCCATATTGGATGTTAGATCAGCACCGTGTTTATTTAAGACCAACTGGACATCATAAGAAGTCTTTTAGTGAAAACCCCAAGTCAATATAAAGTTCTCTTCAGCAGTTGCAATAAGATTTTCAAGATGGCTGCCATGGCAGCCATACTGAACTTCAGATTGGCACCATTTTTATTTAGAACCAGCTAGACATCATAAGAAGTCTTTTAGTGAAAACCCCTTGTTGATATGACCATCCGTGTTGGAGGAGTAGCGATAACAAGATTTTCAAGATGGCTCCAGTGGCAGCCATGTTGGATCCCCAGATCAGCACCATTTTCATTTAGGACTAACTAAACATCATAAGAAGTCTTGCAGTGAAAACCCCATTTTGATATGACCATCCATTCAGAAGTAGAAGCAATATCAAAATTTTCAAGATGGCTGCCATACTGGATGTCAGATTGGCACCATTTTCATTTACGACCAAATAGACATCATAAGAAGTCTTTTAGTGAAAAATCCATGTTGATATGACCATCCATTCAGGTGAAGTAGCAATATCAAGATTTTCAAGATGGCTGCTGTAGAGGCCATATTTGATGTAAGATCTGTACCATTTTCATTTGGGACCATATATAAGAAGTCTTTTAGTGAAAACTCCGTGCTGATTTGATCATCCATGCAGGTGGAGTAGTGATAACAAGATTTTCAAGATGGTTGCTTTGGTGGCCATACTGGACCCCAGATCACCACCATTTTCATTTAGGACTAACTAGACATGATAAGAAGTCTTTCATGTTGATATGACCATTCATTCAGGTGTAGTACCAATAACAAGATTTTCAAGATGGATGCCATAGCAGCCAGATTGGATGTCAGATCGGCACCATTTTCATTTAGGAGCAAGTAGATATAGTAAGAAGTCTTTTAGTGAAAACCCCATGGTGATATCACCATCCACTCAAAAGGAGTAGTGATAACAAGATTTCTAAGATGGCTGCCATGGTGGCCATATTAGATGTCTGAGCAGCACCATTTTCATTTAGGACCAAGTAGACATCATAAGAAGTCTTTTAGTGAAAACCCCATGTTGATATAACCATCCATTCAGGAGGAGTAGTGACAACAAAATTTTCAAGATGGTCACTATGGCGGTCATATTGGATGTCTGAGCAAGACCATTTTCATCTAGGACCAACTAGATCATGGAATCAGTGTGTGTGTAAAGTTTCATGGCAATCCTCCAAGTAGTTTAGGAGTAGTGACAACAAACTTGTGCTAAGTGACGGATGGATGACAGACAACAGATCCCATAAGCTCTTCTAGTCTATGACCAGTAGAGCTAATAAAACCAGATTATTTATTTTTTTAAAAAGTGACATTTATTTAGAAAACAATAACATCAAAATTCAATTTGTTTTTAACCAATTTCGTATGTGATACAGTTCCAGTTATTTGTTCGCTACATTCCATCTACCATTTCCCAAAAGTCTGCATTTAAATGTAATATGCCATTATTTTACATGTGCTCTTTTGAAAAGGAAATAAAGGTAGAAGGTACACAAATGCTATATCATGCAGTGATAGCACATGTACCCCCCCCCCCTCACACACACACATTGGTAAAAATTTGATTTAAAAATTTAGTTGTATGTGAAGATCAAAATGGCGGACAGTACCAAATTGCATGCTGAATTTGTTGAAAATAAAGACAATTTCATGTGGAAATTTGATATTTTAGGCAGTGGGGATCGTTATCTTTACTTCATCAAAATGAACTGAGTTGATGATAACTGGTTTTTTGAAAATATTATTTCAAATACGAGTTTTAACGTGGAGCTAAACATGGTGGA
This sequence comes from Margaritifera margaritifera, assembly GCA_029931535.1. Classification (NCBI taxonomy): domain Eukaryota; kingdom Metazoa; phylum Mollusca; class Bivalvia; order Unionida; family Margaritiferidae; genus Margaritifera; species Margaritifera margaritifera. The sequence continues at coordinate 1,740,194 of JAQPZY010001546.1, read as the reverse complement.
CAGTAATGAAGTATCAAGTGATGTGGATGCTGATTTTGATGAAAATATAGACAATTTTGTGCAGATCTTATCTTGACTTGGACAAAATGAACTGAGCTGATGACAACTGGTTAGTAGAAAATTTTATTTCAAAACTGAATTTTAATGAGATCAAACTGGCGGACAGTACTGAAGCAAGTGACAGCAGTGATGCAGATGCTGATTTTGATGAAAATACTGACAATTTTGTGGGGGAACTTGATGTCTTCGGCAGTGGGGATCATGATCTTGACTACATCAAAATGAACTGAGTGGATGATGACTAGTTCATTGGTATTTTTGACTTTGATATTGAGAATCCTGAAGATTTTTAGATGGTTTTGAAGCTAACTGGACATTTGAGAACTTTATTTCTCATAAAGTTTGCCCATATACCGAGGTTGGAAGGACAGTGATTCAACACCCAGATGAAGCTTTAATTTGTTATTATTTTGATCTGAAATGGGATCAAGATATTGGGCAATATTTAGTTACATAAACAAACCTTTACACAGAACAGGAGTACTTATCCTCTGAACCAAAATGGACACCAATTAATATTCCAACTATGAAGGCATTTACAGGTTTATGTTTTTGCATGGATGTTTTGTCTCTTGTCCATGAATGACTATCGGGAGCAAAAAAAAAAGGATGTTCAAGACTAATTTCAATAGCATTATGTCCCATGATCATTCCAATCAAATATGGAACTACTTACCTTAACACATTTTTTAATTATAAATCATGCAAAGTTAATCACATTTTTCAAACAATTACATTTTAAAAAATATAAATGTGTGCGTATCATTATGAAATTTAACTGGATTCCTGGAAATGGATCAAAATAAACCCAGCTGGTATATTTGCATCAGAATTTATTACAGAATACAAATACTGAAACAAAATGAACAGCTTTGCTGACTTTCCAGTAAGGATCTGTTCTGCTTGCTCTCCAATTCTCATGCAAGTAAATTTTATAAAATTGTAATAACCTTTGACATTCATGATGGATTTTTATTATTTTGTCACCATCTTAAATGGTGTGAAATTCCCCCCATTTTATACACTTATGTATAGGAGGTAAAATGAATATTTCAGCTAGCAAAATTGCACTGAAAGTAAAAAAAAAATTGTTTTAAAAATGTAATGTATGTTTTTTAGTTTAGTTAACTTTACTTTGCACTGATTTTTAACATCTGAAAATTGTCAATGAAAAAATATATGACTTTTAAGAAGGTTTCATGATTTTTAAAATGGTTTATAACTTTGAAAATTTATTTGAAAAACTTGTACTGTAAAGACAGATTGACTAACGTCACTGCATTCTCTCATACTGATACACCACAGACTGAAAAAATTTCCAGTTCGACACAACTGCCTGTCTGATTGTGCTTCAGTATGAAACGGGTTAATTTTTATATTAAGAAAATTCTGATGCTGTGATTTATTTGCAAGTTTCTGCTCATCCTTGTGCAAACTTCTGAGTGCCAATTTGGGAATTTGAAGTGAACTATAAACTTTGGAACTCGCTTCTCCATAATGAACCTCACCTGTGAAACCAAGCTTTTGTGCCGAACTACACTGAATCAAAAATCACTTCTGCAAGTTGGAAATCAAAACACATTTGGTACTTTATTAGATTCTCATGGAAACAATTGCAGGCATTGCTGTGACAGTCAATGGACACTTTTCACATCTGAATACAAGTGGGCATATTGCATTTATGAAGATTACACTGAAACCGAATTAAAAGATTAAACTGAAAAACAAATTTCACTTGACAAGACTTATTTAATTGGTATTTACTTCTTAAACTATTGCCACCAGTAGGACATTTTAATTGATCTATATTTTGTCACATTGTTATTTACAGTGTACTGAGAATTTGCAACTTTTATTAAAAGGCACAAATTTCATAGTTTTTAATCAAATTTCTGGGCACTAACCACTGTTTAAGAAAATAAAAGGAGTGATATATCAGGGTTTCATTTACCAATTTTGATCATGATTTTTTTCACATTCAAATAATAGAGACCACATCTTTTGGTGTATATTTTAAGAAATTAAATGGAATCCACACCTGACCCTGCATTAATAATAATTAAAATAATAATAATACTTTAGAGGGTACAACTCATTTAGCCAAATTCTTTGCTAATCTCACAATGGGCCCCTCAGGGGCATACAACATTCTATACATGTACACAATATTTATAAAAGAAAGAAAGAACAAACGTATTAATTACAGGGTAATGTCACACAAATAGTTCACTTCAAACTTGCAATGTTTATACATCTGCATCAGTGTAACATGTTTGTAGCTGAATCATGCATACACATAAGAACAAAGAAGTAACTGTTGGAATATTTGGTGAGAGACTTTATATCTTTAGGTAGTTGATATAGCCTGATTTGAACACAGCAGCACCGTCAGCCTGCTTTAGTTCAAGTGGTAGCTGATTCCATTCTGAAGATCCTGTATATGTGAAAGTCTTTTTCAATCCATTAGTTCTTGGTTTTGGTAGTTTTAAACACAGGTTTGATGCTGATCTTAAGGAGTAGACTGAGGCAGTATTGCTGGCTTTGACAAGCATATCATTCAGGTGAAGAGGTGTTAAATTATGAAGGGTTTTATAAACAATAATACATCTATGATATGAAATTCTTTTGTCAAAAGGGTGCCAGTTTAAAACTTAAACATATCTGCAGATGGTGTCATTGGATCAACATCTAGTATAATTCTAGCTGTATGCTTTTGAAGTTTGATTATACGATTAATATTAGTCTGTGTGCACAAGCCCCATACTGTGCAACAGTAGTCCATGATAGGTAATATGTAAGTTGAATAGAATAGTTTTCTTGCATGCATTGGTAGACATTTCTTCAGTCTTTGCAGTAATGTTAGTTTGGAGGCTATTATGTTACAGACATGATCTATGTGACGATTCCAAGTTAGTTTATTATCAATATATACTCCTAGGAGCTTAAGGCATTCTATATTAGATGTATATTCATCATTTACAGACAATCAAATGGGGTTTTGCATGGATAATCTCTTTGATGTTCCTACTAGCACTCCAGTGATCTTTTTGGTATTTACAGTATATACACTCCACTGCATTATAAGTGGGTTCATCAGTTATCTGGGTGCGAGTTACTGAGGGAGAGGTGTATAATCCTTAGCCATAGATATTGCACAGGTATAGTTTGAGTAAAAAACCTGGTAAAATGGATCTTACCAGATATTATGCTCACCATAACATTAAAGAACTAAAACCTCACTTGCTTTCTGCAGCTCCTCACTGACTAAGTAGATATCACTCATTGTGATTTGAGAACAAGCAGAAGTGATAGTGTATTGTTTAGGCATACTGTAGTACTGACTTTATAATTACAAATGTACTTGTAACAATTTATTTTTATCAGGTACACTACTATACAAGTGCTAAAATGGTGTGGTTGTATGAACTCAATTTAAACTGTCTTGTCTTGATGGAGAAATGATTGCTGATAAAAAATTATCTGAAGAAATGGGAAAATTTTCTGGAAAAAATATTTATTTTCTATTTCATTTCACTATGATTACATGTGATGGCTGTGAGTGACAGTGACAAGTCATAATGCATGCAATCATATTCATCATCAAAACCGTTAGTCCTACAATGTAAGACATTGACATTGATATGCATGATGGAGGGAGGGTGATATCCTACTGCCTGAACAATCAATGCTGTATAGCATGCTCCATCCACAGTTGACAATGGAACTGGAGGCCAAATTTTCAAGAACAACTCACATAGCTGACAGCCCATACTGAAACTGTTGCTCATATTAGAGTCTAATTGCTTTAGTTGTACTGTACTTACTGATGCTTTTACCTAACCGAAGCATATCCAGGATCTGTTGACCACCATTTCAGTTGGTTGAAGAGTGATGGTAGCCAAGGAATGTATAAGAAAGGGCTGCCCTATGGCCCTTGACAGTAGAAACAGAACATTCTCTTTCCTAGAAAAGGAAGAGAAGAAAGCCTGCAATTGCTTTTAAAGATGGACAGCCAGGATCAGCACATTCCTGCTGCACCAGTTACAGATGATTTTCCACTTTGCATTGTAAACTTTAGAAGTGGATTGCCTCCTAGCCTAGGCGATGCAGTTGGCAACTTTGCTCGAAACTGGTCTTGGCAGATCAAATTGTTTGAGATGAGCCAAGTGTGAAGGTGGAGAATGTGGGGGTTGTTGTGTTATAGAGACCTCTGTGCTGCAACAGCAGGTCCCTCTTCTGTGGTAATCTCCTGGGATCATCTACCAAAAGGTTGAGCAGATCACTGAACTGCGACTCTTGTGGCCACAGAGGGGCTATCAGAATGAGCTGGGATGTGGAGATCCTGACTTGTTGGAATTATTTTGAAAGATGGAAGTTCCTGTGGAATTATTTTGAAAGGTGGGAATATGTACATGTACAGATGATTCCAATTTAGACTGAAAGTGTCCACTGTCCAGGCCCTCAGATCTGGTACTGGAGAGACATGCAGAATGAGCTTACAAGTCCACTAAGGGTCTCCCCTACAGCGGAGGCTCCAGACTTCCACACAAACAGAAGGAGCATGTGTACCTCCCTGGCACCAGAGGTATGCTACTACTGACATGTTGTCTGAGGCAACCATTACACAAAGATGCCTTATGAAATTGACACCCCCCCCCCTGTAAGGCTAGAAAGACTGCCCACATTTCAAAGTTGTTTACATGTACATGAAGGGTCACTTCTTCCTGAGACCCTAATCCCTGAAGAACTACCATCTCTGGCTCCAGGTGAGCACCCCATCCCAAATCTGATGCATCAGTGTATAGAAAGAAGTTGTGTTTGGGGGTGTGAATTGAGACTCTAGTCAGAAACTGGTACAGATTTAGCCAATGCAGATGGTGGTGAATGTTGGATTCCAGGGGAGTCAGAGCTGAGCATGTCATTGTGCAGTCTCCAGTTTGCAAGATGCAGGTACTGGAGTGAGCACAAGTAAAGTATCCCTTGGGAAGCAAAGTCTGCAGCTTAGAGTTCCCTGGACAGAGAGGTAAAGTCAAGCTAATAATGAGGTCTTGGTCACAAAATCCATTATGAGGGACAGGATTTTGTTGATCCTATCCGGAGGAATGTGAACCCTCCCTAGGCTGGTGAGGAAATTCATCCCCACATATATGAAGTCCTGAGAAGGGATGAGATCCAACTTCTCCAGGTTGGGGATAAGACTAAGACAAGTAACCATCAACCACCAGAGATAGGTCCTTCAGAAGAGAATCTCTCAGAATGTTGTGCATCAACCAGTCATCAAAATACTGGAGAATGGGAATCCCTGAAGACCTCAATGGGCCGCTGCTACCCTGATCACCCTGTAAAGGCTCTGTCGGTGAAGGCAAGGCCAAAATGTAAGAACTCGAAATTGAAATACCTCCTGGTCAAGACAAAACACGATGTAATTTCTGTGTGGCGGGATGATGGGCATGTGAAGATACGCATCCTGAAGATTTATGGAAATCACCCAGTCACAAGGCCTTATGGCATTCCTGACCGAGGTGGTGGTCTCCATCTTGAAGCATTATTCCCGAAGAAATAAGTTTATGGCGGAAAGGACAATTATGAGCTGAAACTTTGTCTTTTTTTGACATCAGAAAGATCCAGGAATAGAAACATGGAGTTTGGTTGTTTTCCACTCTCTTGACTGTGTCCTCCTGCTGAAGGGTGTGTACCTCTTCCCTTCATTTAGCCAGATTGGACTGGTGAAAGTAAGGGGTCCATGATAGGGGAGGATGTTCACAGAAAAAAAACCGGTATCTGTCCTTTAAAGTGGAATGGATTCACACATTGTCCATGACACCTGACCAAACTCCTGGAGAGAGGGCTACCAACCGGAATGCTGGGATGAGAAAAATGCTGCAAGAGAGGGTGCAACTCCTCGCTCCTTGGGGAAGGGGGAGGAGTCCAAAGACTTCCTCCCTTGGCCTTTCTGGCTGCCATGCCTAGCAACTGATGCGTGGGTGGGAGCTTTGACTGAGGCTGCTTGTGAGACTGTTGAGGCTGTGCCTGCTTTTAGAACTTTGAAGAAGTTCCCATAGGGCAGTCAGGGTGTGCATCCTTCTTAGCTGATTTTGAAGGACCCAGAGTCACTGCCAAGGACTTATGTTACTGGTCCCTCAAATCCTGTGATGCTATTAAGGGGATATGACCTCTGAATAGAGTCTCTGCCTCAAGTGGTGCAACCCTTAAACGGTTCTTGCTGTTGTCCAGCAAGACCATAGATGTCTCCAAATGGGTATCCCTGCAGAGGTGAAGAAACTATGTCCAGAGTGCTATAGACGTGGAGAGCACATGATGTGATATCTGTGCTACAGCTTCTAGCAAGCACTGAAGCACTGCTGGAGACAATGATTCCGTCTTCAATAGACTGAAGGAAGCTGATGAAAAGAGATCGGCATGCGAGGTGATTGTCACTAGCGCGGTGGCCTTAATCTCCAAGGACTCTTGAGTTTTAAGCAGGAGTGCCAAGCTAGAGAATGAACTCAATGGCTGGAACAGACCACCCCTTCTGCTGCATGGCAAACTCCTGGCCCCTGGAGAACTTCTATGTAAGTTCCTGGACCATCACAGTGTGGAAGCAGAAGAAGATCTGGACAAGAGGAGACCCCTGAAAGCCTCTCCAGACATGAGAATCTTCTTGTCCTCAATGCCAGAAAGCTTAGAAAGCAAGTCTGTGAGAAGGAGGCAGTAAACTTCATTCACCGCCTTATTCAACGTCCAAACTTCCTCCTCCTCCAATATCTGACCTGATAGGTAGAAAGGAGCAGGGGACCTCAATGGTGAGGGAGGAACCATCAGCACCAGTTTCTCAAGAACTCATCTGAGTCCACCATGATAGAAAGGGCATCACAGTCCTGAGGCCACTCCTGCAGTCAGATAGGACTGTCCTTCCCAATATCTCTCTCCAGAGAGGAGGACATCGAAATGGGGTTTCTGTCATCCCAAAACCACTCATGTCGTGTGTTTGTCATGGGACTAACCCTACTATCTGTCCTCCTAGGCGAATGGGATCACTGATCCATCCTAGACCATCCTTTTTGTTTGACAAATCTGGAGGTGATGGAGCAGGTCCACAGTCTGTAAAGTCCACTCTATCTTGAAACCATGGCAGAGATATCGATGACAGCAGGGGGGAGGGGGGGGGGAGACTCACATCCCAGAAAGGGTGGAATGTTGGTCCAATCTGTTTCCCTAATCAGGCTAGTACATCCGGCCATGTGTGTACAACCAGTGCATAATAGCCAAGTGGGTGCATGTCCCATGGGGCCTTCCTGTTTCCGCAGTTACCCACACCCTGTGACATTAAGCTCTAAAAGAAAAAAAAAAAAGGCAGCCAAAACAAAAAATATGGAACCCAAACAAGGCAGACAACACTTACCCTAGTACTAGAACTGTGACAGAGAATACAATTTATTGAAGCATCATTTGCTAAGCAAGTCACAAAAACCCTTCAAAATTAAGAAAAGGAACAAAGAACCCCACTCAAATAAAGCTAGTACTGGGAAGATAAATATTCAATCAACAAAAAAAGGTAGGAGATTGGCCTAAAAGATGTTTAAAGATGACAACGAAAGCGAATTTCAATGAGTGAAAGAATACACGTGTACTATGCACGAGTGTAAGGAAAAAAGAGGAAAGTATTCCACATGGTGGCTAAGACTAAAGAGTCAGATCGGGATCATGTTCTTTTCAATTCTGACCGTCCAATACTAATTGGAGGAGGGAATAATTAGCTTGGACTGGGAAAAGCAGGGCAATAGTAGCATTTAATTTATTACTGCTATTAAAGTGTTTTTATATGTTGGACAACATTTCTAGATTATGCTGCAAAAGCTTGATCATGCAGGCATTTTGCATGAAATATATGGGCAGATTAAAGCATCTGAGGTACCACTGTAATGTTAATCTGGTTCCCTGACCAATTCTACTGAATATAATATGAAAACCTGGATTGGGATAAAACCTGGTCAAGCCAATATTCAGATTTCACCACAATGATCATATTTTCATATGTTTTGCTATTATTCCGTAAGGCCATAATTTCAGGGTAATTTCAGAAAGACTTGTGGTCAAATTGTAATGATTTGCATGTCTGGTATCTGAGGAGAAAGTGATAACCAGAAACACTGTAAAATAAAATACGCTGAATACAAGACAAACACTGACAAATCTCCTACCACTATTCTTTTATTTACGTTAGAGTGCAACTTGTTTACCACTGTCAAAACAATCAGACGAATGTAGGATCATGAAAATTGCCAAGAAAACAAAGTTCCCAAACAGCTGGCCCGGATTTGTCACCTATGCTGCACATGTTTGAATGGCTAAATAACATTATACAATATAATAATTCTCTTCATGAAATTTTTTGTGCATTTATTTCAGATGATTGAAAAGAAAATTTTTAAAAAGAAACATGAGGAACAGTATTGTTTTTATTTTTATTTTATCTCTTTCTTTAAGGGTGAGGGTGGAATATTTTAAATCTGTATTACTTTCCGTGTATACAGTTGTATGGTTTGGTTTCAACAGTATTTTTTTCAAACATCCTCACAGAAAGTACATAAAATATCAGACAGAGGATTCAGCAAAGGAATAAACTCTTTTATTTGTATACAATATTTATTGATGAAAACATCTTTACGTACAATTTAAAACAATGCAATATCCAGGGATTCAGTTGAAAGCAGAAAGTTTATTAAAAACTGGAGCAAGACCATTGTCCAGTTTAAACAACTAATCTTATCCTCTCTCTCTCTCTCATTAACAAATAAGTGATAAGACCGACACATGGAAAGGATGACAATAAACAGATAAATGCAAAAATTGGATACTAACAGTTGTGATTAGTTCACAAGTTCTTCTTTCCATCACTGATTGATCTTTTACAAGAATAAAACAATGGAATAGCCTGTGGATTATTCCGTATAATTCAACAGAATGCTCATTCAATAAAAAAAGAAAGAAAAAAAGGGAAAAAAAACCACTTCACTTAACCCAGAGTACATTATTTATTGTCAATATAATGGCAAAGAAAACAAACCTGCAGAAGAGCATTTTTATAAAAGTATATTATGCGAATGCAACAGAAATGTCTGTTTCAGCTTGGGAAAGGTGTGTTTTTATCATATGAAGCCATCTGACTTGGCACGTTGTACTTAACAACCCCAATTATGGTCCAGCCATTAACAACGGAGGTTTGATATTTGTTCGTAATTAAGCTGAACTCAACCTACTGTTGAAATGAATAATAATGTGGAAAATGTCAAATCTCAGGTGTTCAGAGACTTTTAATTTCTAACAAATTTAGGACATTTTGCATGTAATGTCTCGAGATGCTTCCTATTATTTGCTCAATTTTGGAAGAGAAAAATATAAAAACAATTTTTTTTTATCATCACAGAAAAATAGTAAATCATATGAAAATAGTTTGTCAGTAAGCCAATCGTAATATTGATCTATTTCTTATGACTATTTTTACGCAGATATTAATGTATGCAGCTTCCTATTTGTGACTTTGGAGCAGTTGCTTATTGAGACAAAAAATAAACTAATATCTATGAATAGTGTTCAGCATGTTTCTCTATATGGTATATTGCTTTAAAGCTACAGTAACTGTGGCCAAATGGATAGAGTGTGTCACACACACATTTGATATTGGAGCATGAGGTCGTGAGTTTGCACCCACCGACGGGAAAATTTGTTTCTTTCTTTTTCCTCCATTACACTATAATGTCTAGTACAGTATTAATTTTCTTACCACTTATGAACTTTTCCAGATTTAATTTTATGATTAACTTGTGCAGTAGTGATTTGGATTCCATATTTTATGAGAGAGAGAGAGGTGAACATTAATAAGAAGAATTAATGATCTATAAATATTCATCCCATATTTCTGTATTGTGCATAGTATGCAATAGGAAAACGAACAGAAAAAGAAAAAGTTAAACATTAATTTCATATGATGCTCAAGTTTACTTGGTGATATAAATATACAGTAGTTACATACAGCAAATGGGTATACGTTTATCCCAGTTCAGGCAATTTTTGAGATTTTGTATAGGTGGGTTACTCATAATTTCTGCTGGTAAATTTTAAAAGGCAGCAATTAATTTTGAAACAAGGTAGTTCTGAAGAAAGAGAGCCGAATGATTGAGTGCTGTAGGTCTCGTTGCTAATAACAAATGGTCGAATTACATCTTTGTAAATAGTTTGGAGCAAAACCATTGTCCATTTTAAACAACTAATGTGACTGACGCTAGGAATGGAAGAAAATAAACAGATAAAGGCAAAAATTTTATACTAACTGTCTTGATTAGTTCACTGGTTTTTCTTTATTTCACTGATTTTTCTTTTACAAGAATCAAACAATGAAATAGCCTGTGGTTGTACAGTATGAATCGCTTATCCCCGAGTACATTGTTTATTGTCAACTCAATCGCAAAGAAAAACCTGCAAAAGAGCTGCTGTTGTACTTTTAGGTTATCAGTTCGCACAAAAAATTAACACGTCGATATCAAAGAAAACAAGCAGTGTTGATGGCGTCTCTTGTGCTAGGTTATTGGTTTGCACATGAGCACTTCTCTTTGAAAACTGCAGGTGTCAACTACATGTATCTGGGTGACCTTTTGCGACCATTTGTGATTAATTACCCCTCTATAATGCTGTGATTGGATATCAGAAGAAATTGTACAATATGTGAATGAGAACTCATGCATGGGGTAACCATCGGAACTTGCGAAATTTTGTTTCACTTCAGTCAGGTATGACTGCAGCTTTGTTATTAATTTGTTCGATGTTCATCGTTCTTTTCATTGCAGGGAGTACAATATCACTGACTTTCATGTGATCATTAAAAATTTATATTGTGCAAACTGAAAAATAAATAAGGATATGAATGCATGTTTAGATTCTGACAACATAGCATTGAAGAAAAAAATTAGATTCCTTGCGCAAACTATAGTATTAATACAGTTTGTGAGGCATTGTCATTATGTTATTATCATCTAAAATTTGATTTGGCACTATGTAACATACATTATCTTCGTTAGAACAAGGAAATATTTATAATTAACTGAATGACTATGTTTTTTTCAGTTTAAAAAAGTAAGCAAATTGCTCCCCAAAGGGATAACAATGTGTATAAATCTGTGCCCCCCCCCCTCTCTCTCTCTCTCTCTCTCAACCTCTTTAGAGCATGCTTGCAGGGGTCATAAAAAGTAAACCACGCCCATATTATCGAGACCAGATCCACTCCACGGTGATGATCAGATGCAACTCTGCAAGAAAGCGTGGCGTGCAGGGCTATTCTCCACAAGATGCCACAACAACTCGGTCAGGACACGCGGAGTGATGGTGGAGGTTTTCTTCTTAATCCTCTCCACTCTCTCTCCACACCCACCGCAAAGCGTGGGGTTCAGAAAAATCACGTGAACTGTACTATAGTGATAAACAAGCAATTGTCTAATGGACAGATGTGCCATGGCATGAGCTCTCCTGGTCTTTGACCAGTAGAGCTAAAATTTAGAACAAATAACATCATTAAAAGTGTTAAAATTTGTACAACCAAGAATATTATAGTAAATCTTATGTTTTAGTAATTCATATAGCACACAAAATGTAAAATTTGAAGTATAAATTGCCTTTAGAATGAAGTTATCTTCAGGTTGATAATGTTGATCCAGGGTTGCCTGTCGAACATGTTTTTCAAATTCTGGGTCTCTCTTTCTTGGAACATCCATAGCTGGGAACAAGTCACAAATGAGGCCCATGAAGACTGGTGTGTCATCAGTCACAATCTTTGGAATGTTGAAATCTCTCAAGGCCCGCATAAGCACCTGTGTTAATTTAATGACATGATATAATGAAATTTGCAGACAATTTGCCATTTCTTAAAATATGTCTTTTAATTCTACAATACACACATATATGCAAATATATATGCCTAGACCAAGCAAAAACAGTTTCTAGATATACAATAATGTCATGTTGCTAATGTTTGAAAAGTATATTATTTAATATCCATTTCAATAATGATCAATTATATTCATTAATCTTTGGAATCATACTTAATTGTTAGCGAAACAGAACTGCACCTCGAAAACTTATGTCTGGCGAATCTCACTATTGTTGCTTGATTTGGTTCATTCACAACATGTAAGAAATAAATGATGTCAAGATTCAAACATCCAGGAAACTTTAGGGCTGCACTCTTTTGCAACCTGACAGCAGTTTACAGTAAAATTTATGAAATTCTCAGAGAACAGATGAGTTCAGCTGGCTATATTTTATAATACAGTTATACAATTTCTTTTGAATTCTTCATTTTTATTTATGAGGATACATTCCCTCACCAAGTATCCTGAATCTAGGTAGAACAGTATATATGTAGGGTGCTAAAATCTATTTGGTCACGAGCTAAATGCAAAAACTTAACCTAAGCAGTAAAATGTGAAATGTAGGTCACAGCAGCATTCTTTTGTTGCAAGGGTGTGGTACTAACAGAGATGCATACAATCATCCTGTTTGATGATTCTAGCATAAACAAAACTTAAATAAATTTAAAACACACAATTTTACAAAAGTCAGTGAAGCATGAAATACAAGTCACAGTGACCTACATTTGTAATGAGTGAAGCAGTGTTGCTTCTAGGATTTTTCAAAATAAAGCCAATTCCCCCATCCCTGTTCCAAAAGTGGGCCATTTCTAAATTCAATGGGACAAATTAGGCCCTCTTACTTTAGAAATATGGGTCACACTGAAGAACATATTTCAAGTGATTGCAGCATCCTCAAAACTGGCAAGCAAACAGTTATTGTGTGACTTATTGTATCTAAGCGATATTTTTAGCTTGTATGCCTGATCCACAATTTCAAAAATATTTACCAATTGCAAATGTGTTCCTTTTTGATGGTGTTGATCTATGTTGAACATGGATGTAATAAAGTGTACAGGTAAGAATGACATGTAGAAAAGAATTACAAAAGGAAAAATGATTGAATTTTTAAAATAATAAAAACAAGAAACACAGGAAAACAAGAAGACAAACATTTTGAAAGGACTTTATAAACAATTCAGGTTGGTATGGACTTCAACAATACCAATACAGAACAACAGCTGCCACATGATCAGTTGAATTTATGTGCATGTCTACTGTACTGGTCCTATAGTTGGTGCATCCTACAGTAAAAAAATGCTTTTTTCTGTTTTTCATGCAGTTTACAGAGCATCCCCATCTAGACTTTTCTAACCACAACCATTTCCTGTCCTAGCTTAATTGGAGGTTATGCTTAAATTTTTGCTTTTCTGCTGGCACTTGCTGTGCCGGAGGTGCAAAGCTTGAATCATTTGATTCCATTTCAACAAGAGATTCTCTTTCGCTGTCTCTTCATTCCAATAATCCAGGAAAGGTCTTTTCAACATTCCACCCTAACTTGCACATTTCTCCTGACTGTGCACGTGTCAAGGCAGCCTTAGGTTGTCTACCCATATAAGAACTGTGCAAATGTAAAATCTTTCCCTATTTCATTGCCACCTAGGCACAAAATATATAAAAGCAGGATTTGTATCTTTTAATATCAGACTTGAAAATAAAGTGGAGAACTTGAGAACAGAATTCTGTTCATGATCACAGTTTCTAAAGGTCAAACTTATCATGGACACAAAAATTACAGGAACGATATCTCTTTACAACTGTTCCAATCATATTGTGCACTTGACTGCAAGAAAAGCATCTGCTTTCTGTCCATTTTCAGTCTACAGGAGTGTATTATGAGCATACATTTGTTTGGGGAAAGGTTCCAAGAATTTAAAGTTTGAAAGGATCACAAAATTTATGTTGAAAAGGCCCAGATGAGCCAATTATTTTGGTAGATAATTATTACGGGGAAGGAGGAATGCTCTTGTTAAAAAGACTTCACTATGTGATGTGAGAGCAGAAATATATCTGCTTCTGTACACTATTTTATCCAAACTCTCTTTCTTTTGCTTAATTTGTTTTTTATTCTGCATCCAAATACAGAATTTGCACCAGAGTGAATTGAACTGCACGACTTTTGGTACCCTGTTTCATTCAATCTGGGCCAGCTTGTCATGAACTCCAGGATACCCGCAAATCTGCACCCTAGAAGCAACATTGGTGAAGTACTCATCAAGATGCATTCCCTCACCAAGTTTCATGAACTCAGGTATAACAGTATATATAAAGGGTGCTAAAACCTACTTGGTTATGAGCTAAATGCAAAACTTAATCCAAGTCAGTAAAATGTTAAATGTAGATCACAGTGACATTCTTCTGTGGTAAGGGTATGGTACTAATAGAGATGCATAGACTCATCTTGTTTGATGGTTCTAGCAGGAACAGAACTTAAGAAATAAACTTCAAACACAACATTTAACAAAAGTCAGCGATGCATGAAATATAGGTCACAGTGATCTACTTTTGTGATGAGGGTGTAGTAATCATCAAAATGCATCCCCTCACCACTTTCATGAATCCAGGTAGAACAGTATATATATATATATATATACAGGGTGCAAAAAACCAAGTTGGTCATCAGTTAAATGCAAAAACTTAAACTAAGCCAGTAAAATGTGAAATGTAGGTACCAGTGACCTTCCTTTGTGGTAAGAGTGTGGTACTAACAGAGATACATAACATCATACAGTTTGATTATTCTATCATGAACAGAGCTTGAAAAATAAATGTAAACTACAAAATGTATTCAAATTCAGTGTGTTACGACTCTATGGTCTAAGAAAAATGTAACAGAAAGAAAGTGAAACCAACAAATCAAGTAAAAATCAACAAGCAATTTATTACTAGATAATTAAAATGAAAAATCAAAAAAGTCACTTACAGTAATGTCTTTTGAAATCCTAATAATCCAATAAGAATGATCGTTCTAATCACAAGTCCTAAATATAGAATGTTCCGAATTCACGGCTGTGTCCTTGAATGTTATGATGTGCTAATGGTCTCCAAAGTCCTGATGTACTAGAAATCTTGATGTGCTGATGTCAAAATGAAGTATTCCAAAATCTCTGAATAAGTTCAGTTAAATTCCAAAATCATTAATTAAAAATCCAAAATCCAAAAGTTTATGAGCACTGTTATAATCCAATGAATATTTAAAATAATTCCTCTCTTAGAATTTGGAATGAATTTTCACAACTGTAATAGCTCTTTACAAGACTGATGGTAATGTCAAAACTGAAAAAATGTCCACCAAACATGGTATATATAAAGATTGGTCACATGACAGAATGTTCTAGAATATGAGTCATCTTAATGGAATTCTAACTGTAAACAAAATCAACCTTGACCTTCAAATTGAGAAAACATATTGATCAAAACAACCTAATTCAAGGACACTAGTTATACATGTTTTTCCTAATAAACATAAAGATTTAAGCAAATATTAAAGTGAAGAAACATTTATAATTTTCTAAAATATTCACAATATTATATAAACATCATACATAACAAGTGAAGCAGGCCATATAGGTCATAATGACCTACATTTGTGATGAGGGTATAGTACTTATCAAGATGCATCCCCTCACCAAGTTCTATGATTCCATGTATAACAGCATTTATACAGTGTATGAAAAATCAGAGCTAAACACAAAAACAACATAGAATGTACAATGTTTGTGCCAATTTAGCTCCTTCAGCCCCATCCGCTGAGGGGGGGGGGGGTCTGTGTGTGTGCTCTGAAACCCACTAAAAATTGTTGCCTGGGACTTAGGAAGAAAGAATGGTTGACATTCAATGAGGGTGTACATATGTATAAGCTTTTATCTGTGTTTACATAAATGTTGGGGGCTTACCTTTTCTTTGCAGAGGTGAGCTAAAAATGGTCTACAATAATTTTTGAGGGAGAAAGAAGGATTTTAAAGGATTTTAAAACCAAAATGTAAATTTTTAAGGATTTCAAAAGCCAAAAGCCAATACTTTCAAGGTTTTCAAGGAAGTGTACGAACACTGCATAAGGAAGTACAGATGGATGGACAGGACTAAAACGAGATGCCCCCACTGCAAGCACTGAGGGAATAAAATAGAAATCTAAAACTTTCATTCTTATCATGTGAATGTACCTGATCTTCTGGTCTGCTTGGATCCCCTCTTTTCAGAGAACCTGCCACAACAAGCACAGATTTGATGGCACGCAGACCCCAGTCATAGTGGTCCTGTAGAAAGCACATAAAAAATGTCAGCTGTGACAACATAAATAATCATTAATTCTGTGTCTGTAAAATATGTATCAATGCACTCATTTTGATCTCTGTCCTGAAAGGTCAGCCACTTGGATAGGTCCCCATGGTAAAGGGATGCCCCAGGGGCTAATGTCAGTTGGGTATGTGCATTTGTCTTTTCATGCTTAATAAAAATATATGTGGTGTGGGGATCTCAATAGTTTCCAAGCTATGACCCAGGAACTGTCCCTTAGGGGACAAGGACAGACCCTGTGGCCAAAGTCACATGCATGTATAAAGGATTGGGTTCAATTTACTTTCTAAATGGCCTTAAGCACTAGTAAAAAATACATTTTCATGGATAGACATGCATCATACAATGTTACAACAACAAGTTCAAATTGGTACCCCATACGATGCCAGAGGCACATGCCGATGCCATGACATCACGTGACTAAATAGTAGTAGAATGCTGAAAAAGCACATTAACTAATTTGGACCATAAATGCTCTCTATATTAAAAAATTAAAGATATTTGTTCTTTACTGCTCTTCAGAAGATCATCGAAAGATCACAAAAACAACAGAAAGTTTTAAATTTCTAAAACAAAATTGGAAAGAAATAAAATACGAGTATTTAATCATAATTAGGTTAAGAAATATTTTATTCACAACTTATGTCAGTGGAGATATATGAACTTTAAATCAAACTTTCAAGAGTAAATTTTAATAATTTATGTGAAAAGATCAATTCTGTTAAATAAATAAATAAATAAATAAATAAATAGATAAATAAATAAATATTTGGGTTTAAGTATTCCCTATTGGAAATACCAATTTTACCATGGAAATTGATCAGATAAGCTTTGTCTTCTGCCCCTGCAGTCACAGTACCGGGTATACTTGATATCTATCTGCTCGTGCAAAGATGTGAGATATAGATGTATTAGTACTCCTTGTAAGCAATTTTTTTCATCAAAATGATGTGAACTTGTTGAGTTGTCAAATTGATGGAAATAAATTACAAAATTCCTGTAGAAAATTTCAAGACAGTGAAATAGAGCTATAACATTACTGAATACAGTATAGAGCAATCTATTCAGAGAGATGAATAATATATACTTCATTGAAGCGCACTGAATTCATAACTCTTTGATACAGTGGAATAAAATTAAAGTAAATAACTCAAACTGACTATGATCGGAGTTGAACACATTATTCTAGAAACACTTGCCTTGGAGAAAAAAAAAAGAGAGACATTTTGTGTTTAGGCCTCAATTCAACAAATATGTATATATAACACAAGAAATCTGTAACTGTGCTGGTGGTGTAAAGGTAACCATTAGCAAATTTCATGCTTGCGTAACAGGATTGAAACTTGAATCGACAGTATTTTTTTTTTAAACGACTAAACATTCCAAATTTACTTACCCATGCATAATTACATCCATAGAGAGTGTGGTGAAAGTAACATGTTTAAAATACAAATAGGTAATACCCACATGTAACTGAGAAATCTCATTCCCCCCTTCCCCCCACCACCACCACCACCACCACCATTTTGCAAACCTGGGTTTAAATAATATCTGGTATGGACACAAAAGTGAAAACAGATAAACACTGCAACACTTAGCTACTTTTCAAAACTTATGAAAGCAACATTATGACATCTATAACACAAAATACACATGCAATGTTTATCCTACTCAGCTGTAACCTTAACAGTGATGATGCTGTAATATGAGGTCTTTTTTGCTTGTATTGATCATAGTTTGATGTGACAAGTTCTGATATGAAGGTGAAACATTACTGTTATTTTTTGTATTAATAACAACTTCGATATCTTTAACTAATCTAAAAACAGCAAAACTAACTACACTGCAGTACTACAATAAATCTTTGATATAAATTGAATAATTTCACAAAGAAAACAATTCCCTATGATACAATTGAGAACCATAGGTCCCTGATGTAAAAAGCCTTATAACGAATAAATAAATGTTCGCATTATTAAAGAAACATTTTGAATAATACAACTAATAAGAAAGATATCACTTTTGATAAATATAAATGGTAAAGAAAATATGAACTGCTTTCTCTTGCATGTCTATGTTGACACTGTATTACACAAACAGAACATGTCACTTGTATATATGGAACATTCACGCATATATATGGAATGTTGATGCATGTCATTTGATGTTTCTGCTGTATATGTCATCATCATTTTTGCATTAAAAACACAGTAAAGACTAATACCCATGTTGAAAACAAAACTGTTCTATGAAGTACCCATATAATAGGGCTGATTTTAGTCAAAAGTCAACCAGGTACTTTGTCTTTTCATGCATAGTAATTAGAGTGAAACAATTTTCAATGATGCATCAAATAAAAAATATTGCTTCCAGAAAGGCATACGTGCCATAACATGTGTCACGCAAAAAACAAAATTTTGGACTTCCAAACCCCCAGACACGGTCGTGTTTAAAAAAAACCACATGATTTTCAGTAATCTTAGCAACAAAAAAATGTTCCCACAAAAAAAAAGAAAAAAAAGAAAGAAAATGTACATTTCCTGACCACAGTGATATATGCCTGTAATCTGTGGTATGTATCAACAGTAAACAGACATTCTCAGAACTCATGTAAAACTATCAGCAGGGCAGTTTACAGCTGTTTTAGAGACAATTAAAAGGTAAGGTGGTCAGAGATAAACATACACCTTTCAGAGATTTACTGAATTAGTTCACAATAGCTAGGGTGATGTGTGGTGTCAAATCCTTTGAGCAATGCTGTGGGGAGCCCATTAGGCTAATTTGCAGAGGTAAAGTACACTAAGTGGAACAACCCAATTTGTCTGAAGTTAAGTACATCAAACAGATGTGTGTTGAAAAACAAATGTTATTATACTTCACTAACTGCATTGAATGAGAATGTTGAAGCCATCTTTATTAAAGTTTGTGATCAGCAGCAACGTTTCTTTGAAGTTGGATTTTTACTCCATATTTAAAATTCAAAACATGATTATTTTGGTAGGTTGAACAACACAGTACCATTCAATCTCTAATGCAGTGTTGCACCTATGATCCAAAGGTCCGGGGACACTGTGTTCCTCACCCTCCAGATTTGGGGGACAAACAACATTTTAAAGGGACAAAGGAAAATTGAAGTACATAATGCACTAGAAGTGCTAAAAAAATGAGATAATCTTATTTTCTTCGACAATTTTGCCACCTTAACTTTCTCATATTTTCCTTGGACATTTACATGATTGCAATAAATGTTTTATCATGAGATCAAGTAACTCGTGAAAACATTAACATGTTTTGAATATCTGGTTAACCTGAAATGAACTGCACCATGGAATATTATTAATTTAAAAGTATTAAATCATTAATGAAATGACAAATTGTCTATTTGCATAAATTAGTACCTTTTTTCATTAATTCAGCCTGAGAATAAATTAAATCTTCACTGCCGTAGTTGTGACTTTAACCTCAAAAGTACCGACTACCACAAACCTTGAATGTTTTCACTGGCAGATTCAATGTTTTGAAATGGATATTCATTGCCATCTTACAGGTTTTATCACTTTTAGTGAATTTGGCCATTGCTTGCGCAAACATAGACATGGATGCACATTCGCGAAGGAAAAGTGTAGGCATATTTGTGAACAAAAATTACACTTGCATTACCGTCAAACCAACTACTGAACTATTGAAAGCAGCAAAGACTGCATGTAATTAAAACTACATTCCACTGTCCAATGGATTTTAAAGACAGTAATTTGGTTTATTTTTGTATTTAATGTCTGTGAGGTTGTGGCTATATTTGTAGTGATGTTATTTGACAATGCTAAGTCTACCATTTTTTGTTGTTGTTTGTAAGTATATTAAATGCTTCAGAGAAAACAGATGGTACCGGTATTTTCTTTTATTCAGATTTGAATTTCCAGTCATTTGCTATAGGCATGCACACTGACCCCCCTTGGGACCTCAAAACACACATTTTGAGTCTCAAAAGACCCCAACACTGTCTGTGAATATGGCAAATATGGAAAGGTAACAAGCTTAGTTAATCAAATGAAAGATCACCTCATCAATGTGTGTATCTCACCCATTATCAAACTTGTCCCAAATCTTGATGACACAAGTATACATTCCAAGTTTGATAAAAATTGTATCAAAAATATGGACTCCAGAGCTGAGTGCGAAATTGCCACCAGACTGCATGACTGATGCCAGCTAATTTCATGCTGGATTGGCGCCAAAAAAATGAGAAAACAGTCTGTCTGGCCAGTTGGATTTTTAAGGATATTGAGTAACAGAACCATGTGAACAATAAATAATGGTGAATTGTTTCTGATGACCTCTTGCAAATCTAAAGCATAGATAGCAGGGGGTAGTTAGGCTATCATGGGACTTTTTCTGCTATTATTGCTTAAGAATTAAAAATATGGATACATTTATGAATTAGGTGTTTTGGGCTCGTGTTCCAGATATTGATGTGAGGCATGTACACCTCCATACCTGTCAACCTCCCGAGACAAAAACCTGTACACCAGGCCAAAAAAAACCTTACAAAGACCAAAAAAACCTTAAGCCAAAGACAGGCTGAGCAAAGTTTGTCCAGGACAAGTGGTTTCAGAAAATTCACTTGTCCCATCTTACTTTTCACTTGTCCCACCTTACTTTTCACTTGTCCCAAAATGGTAATCACTTGCCGAGATTTGATGAGATGTATGCACTTAATCCATAGAAAGAACAAATGAAATAATATACAACATAATTATTTCTTAAAAGAATTTAATTTTTCTAAAACAGTTGTTGATATACGTTTGGCTACTTCAGGTACATGTATATATGTTTTAGCTGCTGGATTTTGAAAAAAATGTCCATGTACATGTCTGCCACCTGCACAAGTGTCACGGAATTGTATCATTTATATCAATATGTATATGTAATCAAAAATGTATTCGGGTTTCGTTTCCGACTAGAGTGTTACTCGGGGGTTGTTTATTTTTTTTCGGCTCTAGTTATTTTGAAATACTGAGCGCGATTCACCCCATGCTGCACGTGCAAATTGCCTGCAGTGAAAACTCACGTACCTAGCTGCTGCGCATATCTGTCACAGCTAGAGTACATATAGAGCGAATTCTCTATAAACAAATTACACTACGACGAGTCTTGTCAGAAAGCTTACCTCTTTACGGGAGCAAAACTTCAGCTGTAGAGCTGTTCCATATGTATGGTTTGGTGGTGTGAAGTCACAGAACTCTGTGTGGTTTCGTGTGACGTGTACGCTGTGTCTGGTGACGTTGTTTCGGAAGAGTGTACTGGTTTTCTCGATGAGAGGGACCAAGGCTTCTCGACCAACGGGTCTGTGTTAATGTGAAGGCTCTCGAGGGATCCTTCAACAGGCTGGGAGGGGTGGACCATGCGTGGTGGCTCCTTGACCATGGACTAGAGCGGGTGGAATCGTAGATACATCTTGGTCGTCAAACGGGCGCCACGATAGTTATATTTATTGCGTGTTCCATTTTATTGTTATCTCAATATTGCTATCTGTGCAAAATTACATTCATTCCCATTTCAATATCGCTATATGTGTGATAGATTCATAATTTCATGCATTCTCATTTCATTTTCGTTATATGAACGATATATTCATAAATTCATAAGTATCGTATTGATAAGTGCATAAATCACATGCCTTGGTCACCCTTGGTACTTAATAAGACCTTGTTTATATTGGGGTGTAGATCATATACTCTTATTTGTTGATTGGTGATAGGATGCTATTCACGTTTGTTTAAAATTCCATTCGTTAAATTCATCTTTGATTTTTCACGTTGAGTTACTTGTTGTTGATAGTTCCATGTTAGGAACTTTATGATTTTCTTTATCTTTTTGTTATAATGGTGTCAGATTTGTTCATCTTTAAATTGCGTTTATAAATAAACATCTTATTAACGCAGTTGCTTTTGGTGTCTTCACTAATCCAGTCCCAACCCGGCTTCATCCTGTGACAACAAGCACTAAGCCAGCAGTTGATAACTGTGTCTGAGTTAAAGTCCTCAAGCTCTGGTCCATTTGGTGAAATGTTCATTAGAATTTTTACACTCTCTTGGTTTAAGGAATTCTCACACTCAGTAGCAGTCTTACGTTTTATCCTTATTACCTTCCTTGTGAAAATAATTAGCAAAACTCATTTTATCCACATAGTAAATATCAGCTTGCTTGACAACTACTTCTAAAGTGATCATAACAAACATTTTCTTTTTTATATACGAACAGAGCTCATTAATTAGCGTAATTATTTTGCTTCAAACGCAATATTGCACGTGAAAGTTGATCGTCTGTATAATCAATTAAAAATGAAAGAATCATTACTGTCATTTAATCAGTTCATAAAGGAAACCAACACTGATGTCGGTAAAGTACCTTTCATTAATTTAATTATGCTGACTCGCTGGATTAAAATCAAAGTGAGCCACTCGTGAGGATCTGGTTTGAGTAAACACAGTGCAACAAAGCTGCTTAAAACACTGCTAATTAATCATACCGGCTTTGTTTTGTTTGAGGTGTTTTGATTTGCCGATAATTTGGTCGCTTAGCCCAATATACAGTCAAGCAGTAACAGAACGTGCACATATGCGATAGTTATCACTGACCACCTGTAGGTGTTATACAGGATGTAAATGTATACATGGAGAGTGGTAGAATCAAATATTCAGTATGCCCAGATGGCATGAATGGCCAAATACAGGTAGATGTAGTGATTAAAGCACGAAAATAAGGACTTGCCCAACTTTTTTAAAATAGGAAAAAAGCACTTGTCCCGGTGTTAAAGTGCTTAAACTAGAAGGACGAGCTGATTGGAATACAGCCCTCTCATTGGTCGACCGAAAATGACGTACTACGCCTACTGATAACCTGATTTTCAGTTGACCAATAAGGGGGCAGAATTCCATGCTTGAATAAAGAAATAAAACTCTCAAATCGGCAAGCAAAAGCCAGATGAATATTTCCGGTAATCTGATAGGTGGTTCAAGCAATTCACGTTGTATTCTCATTCTATCTCATGAAGAAAAACAAAAAACCCTGTCAAATCCCGATCTTGGCGAAAATCGCTGATTTTTTTAAACAAAATATAAAAAAATGTACAAAATGGTTGTACGGCCGTACACAGAAACCCCACCCCCAAAATAAGCGTACAAATTAAAGGGATTCCTGTACAAGTTTACAGGTATGCACCTCCCATATTAATTTTTTTTAACCAGTCAAAAATAAGCATTGAATTCAAAAGACCACACTTGATTGCCTTCTCATTACATTGAGAAGGAGTGTGAAAGATTATGCAGAAATCACTGAAAATTTATCAGAAAAAAATGGTTCGCTGTTGTGCTTGGGGATCATGCAATTTAGATTGTCATTATCCTGAAAGGCTTCAAGGGGGATTTTCTGAACATTTTCCCCAAACCAAAATCCAACACGGAAAAATGTCTGCATTGGAAGTGATACATCAACTATAATCATATTTCATATATAAATACACAAAGCTGTTTTAAATAATGACATTATTTGTTGTGCTTGCGAAAATGTTGAATACAATTTTGTGCCAATTGTATGCTTATGTTCAAAATCTTTTTCTTATTTCCGTCTAAATATTCCATGCAATAAAAAAAATGTTGTGTATACGTATTGTTTATTTTTGTCTTTTTACTACCTTGGATTGTTTTTGGTTTTAAAAAATTAAATTTGGAATATTGGAATCCTGCATCATACTGCATTAGTGTTGACTTTGTTAAAATTAACACAATTGAGCATTTGCTTGTAATTAGTTGACAAAAAATTGGTTTTCTTTTTCTATTCGCCGATGGTCTGGCAACAATTAAATAGCTGATTGTCACAGGTTGTTTTTCTTGTAGAAATATTAGAAAATACTGTGGGTTGTGGGGTTTTGAAATTGTTTCTACCCTGTAAATTAAGTTCTGGAATGTCCCTAATTCTATTCAATATATATACTTGCAAAACTGGATTTTGATATAATTTATTTCAATTTTTTTAAATAAAATTTTTATTATGGGGTTTACATTTTTTTTTTTTTTTTTAAACTTTATGATGAAGTGAAACTAATAAAATATTTCTTTTGTCTTTCTTACCCCCTGACTATAAATAACAGCAAGCGATGTCATGCCATTTATTGTATTTTTGTCATGCTGACTTCAAATAAAACTTATCGCTCACAAATTACTGATTTTATAACACCTGCAAAATGTTATGATATCAATGAAGATAAAACACTTCACACTAAGTAGCAAACAAAGGTAAAAGCGAATGCAAATATAATCCCATTAACGTGCCTGTAGTTGTTAATTTTGACGTGCCATTATTATTTCCTTCCTTTTCATGAGATTATGATAAATGGTCATTTTACATGGATCTGAAATAATTTAAATTTACTGGTTTATCAATGATACCCTTATAAAATGCTTGTATCTGTCCAACTGAGGATACATGTTAACACGGCATAAAGAATGTAAAATACTCCCTTCAATCACTCAGGAAACTTTGTATAATTTGTTTATTTATTTATTGTAACTTTAATGTCTTTCCTAAACATAATTAAATTATTAATTTATAATAAATACAAATGTATTTTTTGTAGATCAAAAAAAGTACTTGAATTTTTATTCTTACATGACAATTATACATGTACATATAAATTTAATGGGTATGAATACATACTGAAAACTTTATTTAAAAAAAAAAAAAAAAAACCTAACTCAAGTCATACTAGAAATTCTGATTTAATTAATAAACATACCCAACTATGCATGAACAGAAAGATTCTGATATTTTGTCCACTTCTAGTGAAATGTCTGCTTGAAGTTTGTGAGGATGTTTGTTCTTTCTCATAGACTGCCTGCAATGTGCTGCAACTTTCACCTAATTTTCACCATTGAAAGTCCTAATTTCATGAATATATCCTAGTGTGTTGTAGTTCAAGCCTTTAAAACATGATCTGAAAGATTCTTCCAATCAAGTAGGAAAGTTTCAGAAATATTGTCGGAAATATTTACCAGTGAATCTGTTGCTGATGCTACTGAATCTGCCATTTTGATGATAGCTTGTGAGCAGGAACCACAGTAACTAAGTGGGCGAAGCTTATCATTTGATATTGGAACTATCCGTTAGCAGCAATGTCCTGATCATTAAACAGATGCCACATTGTGTTGAATTTAATAAAATGTAATAAATCTAATATATGATATAAATATCTTATTGTGTGTTTTTCTTTATTTTCTATTTTTCATTACATACGTGTAGATAACCGTACTAAGGGCTGATAATCATATCTACCTGCATTTACCATTGAGTCATTGTCTACATTTTGTCTCCTTGTATAGAAATATAGGACCAACTGGTTATAATCAGGACCAGTAGCACTTTCAGGTTACTGGTCTTTTGGGCTTGCAGGATTTTTTCTTGAGTTTCACACACTGCTCCAGTGGTAACAAGTTTAGCCAGTCAGATGCAAGATAACCTTATTAATATAAATGGATCTCCCTTATTATCAAAAATTGTCCAAGATCTTGATGATATAAGCATATATTCCAAGTTTAATCAAAATCCTCTCAGAAATATGGCCTCCCGAGTGGTTAGAAGCTCAGCCAATCAGATCACCTTATTAATATGCATACGTCTCACTCAAATTCAAACTTGTCTGAGATACTGATAATACAGTATAAGTCCATATTCCAAGTTTGATCAAAATCAAATCAAAAATAGGGTCTGAGTGATAACAAGCAAATGTTGATAGATGGACAATAGCTCAAGGCTGAGCGAGTTAAAAATAAGTATCCGTTCTATGCTGGATTTTTAAAAAAAAGTAGTTATTTTCCACTGAAGCTAATTCTGATTGGGCGAGTGTTTGGAAAATTCACTGGAAATTTTACTCACCATCTCACACTGGGCTAGTGAATTTTAACCGCTGAAATGTGACTAGGTATGTAACAGTTCAGAATACTTATTCCAGATTTTATGAGCAATCAAGTTTTTGTAAGACTTGGGATACAATGTTACATCTAGGCTTGGCTTTGAGTGTGTCTAGTGGACTGTGACCTTGCCAAAAGTAGGTCATCTAGGTTAGCATAGGAAACACAGGCAAAATTACACGGATTGAATGCTACATGAAACATAAGGAACCCAGAAATAAAAACGCAAATCAACCAATTTGGATGAGCCCCAAGGAAGATCACAATGTTAATAATTGTTTTTTTCACTATTCTATTCCCAATCAATAACACCCGCGATCTCTTTGAATACTTGGTGATACATGTACTTGATAAATTTCAAATGGTCACACACTCGCTGTGATTATTTCTTCTATGAAGCTACAAGATTGAACTATTTAAGTGGATCAATAATTTCAGCCTGGTCCAGAGTTGTTTCAATTAAGCAGTATCATAAGTCCAAAATACAACGAAGAGTTCCAAAGGATACCCAACAATCGAAGCAAGTTTGTATTTCTTCCCCTCCATCATACAACTTTACTCTTCATTTAAAAGTAACAAAATGTTAAGCCAGACTTAGAAATGTTACTCAAAATTGATGAATGCAGCCTTTTGATTGGTCAGAATATTTTAGAGGAAGATTTAGAGTTAAGTTTTATGATGGAATGTACTGGAAAAAGGTTCATGTATTTATAGACTGAGAATTTCCAAAAAGTGAAGCCTTCTCAAGTGTATTATCAATTATAAAAAATGAATGATGCATTAAAATTGAATTTTTGCACCAACCAAACATTTTATGCCACAAATGGCCAACAAGACTAAATATTTGGCACCAGGCAATCATAGTCGTGTGTTAATTACACAAAAATGCACTCTAAATGCAACACTGGGGATATTACAGGATGGGAATATTTGACGCAAATGTTCTGAAAAACCTTAAGTAGCACGATTCAATTCAGTCGTTTGTACCAGTCACTATATTTTACAGTACAGTACAGCTGACGTGATTTTTCGGAACCCCACGCATTGCGGTGGGGGTGGAGAGTGAGTGGAGAGGATTAAGAAAAACCCCTCCACCATCACTCCACGCGTCCTGACGGAGTTGTCGCGGCATCTCGCAGAGAATAGCCCTTCACACCATGCTTTCTCGCGAAGTCGCATCCAATCACGATAATATGGGCGTGGTTTACTGTTTATCACCCATGCAAGCAGAGGTTGAGAGAGAGACGGGGGGGGGGCACACTGATTTATCTACATCGTTATCCCTCTGGGGAGCAATTTGCTAACTTTTTATACTGAAAAAAACGTAGCAATTCAGTTAATTATAAATATTTCCTTGTTCTAACAAAGATAATGTATGATACATACTGCCAAATCATATTTTAGATGATGATAACGTAATGATAATGCCTCGCAAACTGTATTAATACTACATTTTGCGCAATGAATCTAATTTTTTTTTCTTCAATACTATGTTATCAGAATCTAAACAAGCATTCATATCCTTATTTCTTTTTCAGTAAACACAATACAAAATTTTAATGATCATATGAAAGTCAGTGATATTGTACTACCTGCAATGAAAAGAACGATAAACATCAAACAAATTAATAACAAAGCTGCAGTCATACCTGACTGAAGTGAAACACAATCGCACAAGTTCCGATGGTTACTCCATGCATGAGTACTCATTCACATATTGTATGATTTTTTCTGACATCCAATCGCTTAAATAAAGCATTATTAAGATTTCACATCGTTATTTTATTTTAAACTGTACTATTTTGCATTAATTACCAAAGTAGCGGGCTTTTTTAAAATCACAAATGGTCGCAAAAGGTCATACTAGATACATGTAGTTGACACGTGCAAGTAACCTAGCACAAGAGAAGCCATCAACACTGCTTGTTTTCTTTGATATTGACGTGTTAATTTCATGTGCTAACTGTTAACCTAAAAGTACAACAGCAGCGCTTCTGCGGGTATGTTTTCTTTGCCATTGATTTGACAAACTTGCGCATCCGATGAAATTAATGTTTAACTTTTTCTTTTCTGTTCATTTTCCTATTGCATAATATGCATAATACAGAAAAATAAGATGAATAATTTTAGATCATTAACTCTTCTTAGTAAAGTTCCCCCCCTCCCTCTCTCTCTCTCATAAAATATGGAATCCAAATCACTACTGCACAAGTTATCGTAAACTGAAATCTGGAAAAGTTTGCAAGTGGTAAGAAAAGTAATACTGTCCTAGACATTAAAGCATAATGGAGGGGGAAATAAAGAAACAAATTTTCCCGTCGGTGGTTGCAAACTCACGACCTCGTGCACCAATATCAAATGTGTGTGTGTGACACACACTCTATCCATTTGGCCACAGTAACTGTAGTTGTAAAGCAATATACCATATACAGAAACATGCCCAACACTATTCAAGCAAATTAGTTTATTTCTTGTCTCAATAAGCAACCGCTCCAAAGACACAAAGATAAAGCTGCATACATTAATATCTGCGTAAAAATTATCATAAGAAATAGATCAATATTACGATTGGGTTACTGACATATCATTTCCATATGATTTACTATTTATCTATGATGATTAAAAAAAAAATCTTTTTTATATTTTTCCTCTTACAAAAATGAGCAAATAATTGGAAACATGCTGAGACCATACATACAAAATGTCATATTTAAAAAAAAAATTAAAATCTCTGAACATCTGAGATTTGAAAATTTTCCACATTATTATTCATTTCAGCAGTAGGTTGAGTTCAGCTTAATTATGAACAAATATCAAACTTCCGTTGTTAATGGCGGGACCATAACTGGGGTAGTTAAGTACAACGCGCCAAGTCAGATGGCTTCATATGATAAAAACACACCTTTCCCAAACTGAAACCAGCATTTCTGTTGCATTCGCATAATATACTTTTCTAATAATGCTCTTCAGCAGGTTTGTTTTCTTTGCCATTATGTTGACAATAAATAATGTACTCGGGGTTAAGTCAACTGTGTTTTTTTTTTTTTGTTGCTGTTGTTTTATTGATTGAGCATTCTGTTGAAATATATTAATTACTTTTTAAATATTGGGGCGGGGACGAGGCAACATGCCCCCCCCCCCCTTGCAGACACCCAAGTGTGTGTGTGTGTGTGAGTCGCACATTTTATCTACTGGGCCACAGTAACTCGAGCTCTCTAGCTGTAAAGCAATATACCACATACAGAAACACGCTCAATAACCAAAGGCTCTAACAGTCACAAACAGGAAACTGCATTCTTTAATATCTGCATAAAAATAATTAAAAGAGTATATTTTGTTTTTATATTTTTGCCTTAGAAAAATGAGCAAATAATAGGATACACGTGGAGACAAAACATCCATGCAAAATGCTCTAAACTTGTTTAAAATTAAAATCTCTGAACATCTCAGATTTTAGAATTTTCCACATTATTTTTCATTTCGGTAATAAGTCGAGTTCAGATTAATTACTAACAATTATCAAAGTTCTGTTGTTAATGGCGGGACCATAATTGCGGCTGTAAAGTACAACACGCCAAGTCAGATGGCTTAGTGTGATAAAAACACACTGTTCCCAAGCTGAAACTTACATCATCCTTTGATGCAAACCCTTGTTAATATTTTACAACAGTGTTCACAATGGTCACTGCCTTGATTTCTGTAGAACATCCGCTGAAGTCAAGTCTTTATTAGGGAGAGACAATTGGATTTTCCAGGGTGGGGGGTAAACATGAAAACAATTGTCTTTCTCTGATTTTTGTAGTATAAAAAGACATTAATCCGTTCCATATTTCACTTAAAATAAATAAATATTGTGATGAAAGAACAAAAAATATCCCAGTCGAAAAAAACAAAACAACATATAAACCCCATATATCAAATGGTCAGTCCCTTACAGTACACATGCAGTCATAATGTTCAGGCTCGTGACAATGCTATTACTCCTTAAAGACTAAGCACGCGGTTTGCATTTCAGTGTAAATTCAGAAGCAGATGTCAATTTGGATTTTACCTGTCCATATCTCAGAGAATTACTTTCGCTTGGAACAAAATGATAAATTTATTCTGCTTGAGAAGCTCAGCAATGTGTGCTTCTCGTCAAGTCAGTGCATAAGTTTGTTCATATTTCTTTGAAATAAATTAAAATCATAAACTTATTGCAAAAGAAGTCGATCAACCTTTTATAAACAGTAATGTGTACTGAATATACAAGCCTTTTGAAATCATTTTTTTATTGTCCAAATATGATCGAAATAAAGACGACTGATTCTTCCAATGGTATCCGGTTGTAAATCACTCTTGACGTCTGAGTCTTTCCATAGGTGGTCTTCATTTATTGGCTGTTCAGATGTCAATCAGTAATGTCGACTAGCCCCTCCACGGTGGAATTGACATCGGCATGCCTGCGGTGGCAATTTGTAGGTATTTATGCCTCCACTGCTGAGTATTATCGTGGAGCTAAAGTGGAGGGGATTAGGTCCCCCACAGCAATGCGTGGGGTTCTGAAAAATCACATGAGCTGTACTGTAGATCAAAAACTCTTTGTAAAAACACTATATAGGCCTACATGGCTGGAAGCTTCCATAGAATTCCCAAAACTTGTGGCCTTTTTTCATTTTGAGTCAATCAGATCCAGTATATGATATCTTGTAAACAACATAAATAAAATGCACCTTTAGATTTTACTTACTGGTATCTACTTTATCGAAAACAAGTCTTGAAACATCTTACCTGTTTTGAGAGCAATTCTTTGCACAAGCTGTATAGTGTGATGAACTTTCTTGCAAGAAGTCTAGCTTCAATGAAACCCTCAGCAACGAGCATGATTTCACAGATCAGTTCAAAGTCTGGTACTACCATAGCACATGGCCTATACAATGAAGACAATTCACATTGTGTATTATCCAGTAGATGTGATGATTGATCCTTAAAAGAATTGGGGAAACAGAAGGGTCGAGAAGATGAGCATTTTATTCTTAAGATTTTGTAACCAGTCACGTTGAAAGGAGCTTACATTTAAATCATTTTATGGGCAAGAAAATGAATTTTTAAATGATTATTAATACTGTATGCAACAGACATTCTTCACAATCTCCTATCAAAGCATCCTTGGCCTTGTCTACAGTGCAAGGAGTCTCTCTGAGTGCATCAAGAATGAGGCTAAGGATGCAAAGCCTCTGACAGACAGCAGTGCAATGCAAAGAACACTGTGAAACATTACATATTGTCATATTAACTTTAAATGATTATCCATGTAGCTAATTTGGTCAAATTTTTATTTTTCCTTTTATTTTTAAAATATTTTGTAAATACATGTGCTTGTTGGCAAAACTGTTCTATATATACCAAGCATATTGTCTGATCCCCTCCTTCATACATGGCAAGTCATTGTATAATAATAATAATAATAATAATAATAAT
This sequence comes from Margaritifera margaritifera, assembly GCA_029931535.1. Classification (NCBI taxonomy): domain Eukaryota; kingdom Metazoa; phylum Mollusca; class Bivalvia; order Unionida; family Margaritiferidae; genus Margaritifera; species Margaritifera margaritifera. Next base: position 1,708,453 of record JAQPZY010001546.1, on the reverse strand, counting down.
ACTTTATTTAAAGAGGGTGATACAATTAGTTTTGTGGAACAAATCTACCTTGTAGCCCTCTATTATTTACATAATTACAATAAAACTCGTACACTCATTAAACACCTCTCTCTTTCTTTTAATCTAGCTAAAGTGAAAGAATATTCAAAGTAAAATACAATGTATTGTTTTTTTAAATTATTTACACGCTAATAAGCAAACAAAAATCATACTCTTTATATTTGTAAGTGACCACAATATGTTAGGAAGTATATATAAGATCATACTAAAATTGGGTTACTTATAACATTATTTATACATTATAGTTAGGCAGCAGCAATGAAGGTGGAGGTTCTCAAACATAATGGAGGTATAGGTCACTACTAAGCAGAAAGTTTAACTTTTCATCCCATATATCAGATAATAAGGAAATTAATTTATTGTTGAATTTTCTCCGGGGGGGGGGGGGGGGGGGGAGATGCTGTCCCAACTGAGCGAACCTGTGTAGTGAAAACTTTTTTAACAGATTTTTGTTCGGTTTTGTAACATGAAAATGGTTGGCAGAAAAAGACCTTAAAATAGGTGTGTTGCAGTGCTTTCTCACATGAAATAACTTGATCATATACACTGGAGCGGTGTTATTTGAAATTCTGTACAAAAGTTTAGCTCTTTTCAGGAAGATTCTTTTATTAACTGTTAGAATTATCATCTTATTCATTTCCTACTGAATGTTCTCAATGCTATAGGTGAGAAGTTTACATGCTCTTTTTTGTAAATGGAATAATTTCTTTATGTTCTATCTAATATAATTCCCATACAACATTGCAGTTATCAATATATATGGTTGAATATAGCTTTTATAGTACATTAACCTATATTTCATTGACAAACATGTTTAAATTCTGTACAATAACCACAACAAAGTATTTATCCTTCTACATATAGCCTGGATATGTTCAATTTGCAAATTGTTTTCAATAATTACTTCCAGAATTTTGTCCTGAACTATAATTTGGAGACATGCATTGTTCAATTTAGGATTTAAAGTGTCATTTACTAGGTTTGATCTCCTTTGTTTAGTACTAATCATTCAAACTTTGTTTATTTCAGTATTTATCTTCATGCCATTTTCTTGAATAATAATAATAATGATGAAGATTTACTACAGCACTTAATCTTAAAAAGTTTTAAGTGCTTCATAATATTAGTTCACTCATAAGAACATATATATATATATATATATATATATATATATATATATATATATATATATATATATATATATATACACACACACACACATGCACACACATACATATATGCACACATATATATATATAAGCAAGATTACAAAGAAAACATGACACTGTAGAATTACAAACAAAGCATGGTGAAAATAATTAAGGGTAAAGAAACATTGTTAAGTCTTGTTAAGTCTTTGCACCAGGTATCTAATTTTAGTCTTGTCAATTAAGTCTTTACACCAGGTATCTAATTTTAGTCTTGTCAATTAAGTCTTTACACCAGGTATCTAATTTTAGTCTGGTCAATGAAGTCTTTACACCAGGAATCTAATTTTAGTCTTGTCAATTAAGTCTTTACACCAGGAATCTAATTTTAGTCTTGTCAATTAAATCTTTACACCAGGTATCTAATTTTAGTCTTGTCAATTAAGTCTTTACACCAGGTATCTAATTTTAGTCTTGTCAATTAAATCTTTACACCAGGTATCTAATTTTAGTCTTGTCAATTAAATCTTTACACCAGGTATCTAATTTTAGTCTTGTCAATTAAATCTTTACACCAGGTATCTAATTTTAGTCTTGTCAATTAAGTCTTTACACCAGGTATCTAATTTTAGTCTTGTCAATTAAATCTTTACACCAGGTATCTAATTTTAGTCTTGTCAATTAAATCTTCACACCAGGTATCTAATTTTAGTCTTGTCAATTAAGTCTTTACACCAGGTATCTAATTTTAGTCTTGTCAATTAAGTCTTTACACCAGGTATCTAATTTTAGTTTTGTCAATTAAGTCTTTACACCAGGTATCTAATTTTAATCTTGTCAATTAAGTCTTTACACCAGGTATCTAATTTTAGTCTTGTCAATTAAGTCTTTACACCAGGTATCTAATTTTAGTCTTGTCAATTAAGTCTTTACACCAGGAATCTAATTTTAGTCTTGTCAATTAAGTCTTTACACCAGGAATCTAATTTTAGTCTTGTCAATTAAATCTTTACATCAGGAATCTAATTTAACCAGAGACAGTTGTAAAGATACATCTAGGTCCGATTTGGAGTGTTTAAAATCAGACAGGGTTCTGTGGTCTGCATATAGATCAGTGGAAGAAACAGCAGTAGACCCAGTCTGGACCCCTGGGGTACTCCATATGTTATTGACTCTTCTTCAGAAAGGTTGCCATATACTATGACACATTGTGATCTATTTGCAAGGTATGAGGCAATCTATTTTGATGATGCGCATCACATTAATATATCTTCAATTTAGTGATATGAATATTGTGATCTACAAGGTCAAAATCCTTCCGAAGGTAAACAAGTATTGCTCACACTAATTTCCCCTGGTCAAGAGCTGTAACCCATCTGTCCACTCCAGAGACTAAAACTGTCTGACATTAGTGATTTTCCCTGAACCCAGATTGATTTTGATGAAGTTGTGGTTTGACAAGATACATCATAAAATTATCATGAACAAGTTTTTTGAGACATTTAGATAAAGTGAGCAAGATGGATATAGGTCTGTATTTAATTACATCTTCTTTCTTTGTTGCTTTTGGATTGCTTAAGCATAGTTTATATGCAGCAATAGGTGAATTTTGTTAAGTTGTGGTTTGATAAGCACATCATAAAATTATCATGAACAAGTTTTTTGAGACATTTAGATAAAGTGGGCAAGATGGATATAGGTCTGTATTTAATTACATCCTCTTTCTTTGTTGCTTTTGTGATTGCTTAAGTGTAGTTTATACATGGGATTAGGTGACCCACTCACTACCATTCCTACAAAATAGTCCACATTAATATGCATGAGCTATATTAATACATCGCTTCCCAACCAATCAAAACATTTCCAGAAGTCACATGCAGCATCTTTGTTAACCTATGTTTAGTTTGGAGTGGCGAGTGACAGCATGTTATATTTCTACTGATTTATAATTCACAACCTCTTGTGTGTGCATTTATTACTTACATTCACAACAAGAACTTTATTATCTGGATCTATTGTTTCCTTGTGTTGTTTTTTCATGATGTCCATGCATTTGACTATCATGGCATGCCTTTGCTTGTAAACAACAGTGCCACGCTCCTCAAGAAGACAGAAATCAATCCCATACGATCTGAACAAACCATTTAACTGGATCACTCAGCTTTTGAAGCAGAAATTGGAGTCAGTGGGCATTAAAGTGTCCACTGCTTTACCAAAGCACACCTTGTGACAATTATATTTGGATAAAAGCCTCCAGAAGCAAATACTTGATGGTAAGCACATCGATCTTGCCACTCTTTTGATATCTCAATTTCAATTTGGTCCTTCAAATCAAGATGACAAGGCAGGGTTCATACAGATCAGGAGAACTGAAATTCAATGACTTTTTAATGACCAGTTTTCAATGACTACTCTCAGTACCAGGTGTTCTACTTCCAGTTACTAATTTAAATACAAGAAACAAAAATAAACACAAGATATAAATACATGTAATGAAATATGAAACACAAATTTAAATAAAGTAATTGTAAGAGCACCCAAATATCAAACACTACTCTTTAGCTGCTGTACTTTCTCCTCCAGCTGAAACTCTAGTACTTTCACTTGCTCTTCTTTTTCTTTTCCTTTTCTTCTTAGTCCATTGGACTGAGACATTAGTGTGATTGTCCCTTTCTCTTCTGCTTCCAGTTTGTCTGCTTCCCGGAAAAGGTTGCTGACATCCATAATATTTCAGCCTTCAGCACATCACTGCTTTGCATGAAACCTGTCACTGAAACTGCACCCCTATTATCAGTCACTGAATTTGTAGAACCCGCTGACAACGTTGAAACTGGCTTTTATGATGCAGATGACAGCGATGACAAATAATTAAATGACGTTGTTTGTGATGACCCTATGAATGCTGACATCGAAACAGCAGACTCATGTGTTTTCATTAGTTCCAACTTTAGGCAGAAATGCCCATTCCTGCAATATAGATGTTTTTCTTGTACACAATGCAAAACACTCTATATTTCAACTTCGCATCTTTTCTCAGCCACATAATGAAGTCTTTGTCTTGCAGCCAACTATTGCTGAATGTACACTTTTCAGGCATTTTGCGATGATCCCTCATTAAAAAGACTGTTGCTAATGAACCATCCTTGCATAGCAGAAACAAACGTGGTGAAGTGAAAAAGTGTGCATGTGTTAATTACATCATGTGAATGGGATGCTATGCCCAATGTCTGATTACTTCCTGTGGATTCTGATAATGGCAGAACAGCTAGCAGATGATGGAAAAATCAAACTACTTCCAATCCTCTCATAATGTTAAATAAATAACTTGAAAGCAAAATTTTCTGTATTTTATTTTTAAGCAAAATCTCTCAAATTCAAGGACTTTCAATGACCTAGGTGAAAAATCAATGACTTTCAAGGCCTTGAAATGAGGTGTTCATTTCTCAGTGACTTAAATAATCTGTAACGACTGATTGGGAACCGCTGTCATCAGGTCTGAAACATGGTTTTTACACCATGATGGAGAAAACTCAGTTACCTACAAAAGAATGCAAAAACTTGCTCTCTGCTGTAAAACAGACAATCATTGTTGACCAGTTATTGGCAAAGGAATGTGACAAAGGCCTCATGCTAGCCCCTTTCCCCTCTCCATCCCAACAAAAGCGTTAGTCCTATAGGCGTAGCAGAAGGTAAATATACAAAAAGAAAAGATTTATCATTGACCAGAAAAGATTTATCATTGACCTGTCATCTCTCCATGGTAATCATGCACATGAATATATAAATCAACATATTGACAAGGATAAATGCTCCCTAACTTAACGTTAAGATTGATGATGCCATCTGCATTATTCAAAGTTATGACAAATGCCACCCACCATTGTAAGTCTTATAGACTTAGATAAAGAAGTAGACATTTTATGGAACCAGGCTTTAAGTCCTTCTACACATACCACCTACAACACTGGATTCAGTGTTGTCAGGACGTTCATGATGATGTCTGGCTTTGCCTCAAATATGCAGCTTTTGCCAGCTATTACAGAGGACACCTGAATTTACTTTGTGACACATTGCAATAGTGTCCTCAACTTGAAGCATTCTACAATAAAATTGTACCTCTGTGGCATTAGGTTCAAATATATGCAGGATGATATACAATCACCATTCACCAAAGACAGAAATAATCTACCTTGATTCGCCACCATCCACTTGGCCATCAAAAAAATCCAAGGTTCGTGTGCAAAACTGAGCCAGCTAATACATACAATCTCCTAACAAGCATTTGTGCAATTCAAAGAGACAGAGTATTTCACACACATTTACATCGTGGCAAATTTTGGCTTTCTGAGATGTAGTGAATTCATTATTCTAGATTACTTCAATCCAACGATTCATCTTTGTGTCAGAGATGTGCACTTCCACCAAGAAACTTCTTTCTTCACATTAAAATCTTCCAAAACAGACCCTTTCCAAAAGGATGTGACTGTTCAGTTACATACCACAGGTCATGCTATATGCCCTTACCCTGCTTTGAAGGATTTTATGCAACTAAGGAGATGCTCATCATACCAACCATATGCACTCTTCATTACTGCTACACATGAAACATTATCAAGAGTTGTTTTTCTTAATCACATGCGACTTGTCTTCCATAAGATGGGAACTGACACTTCCCAGTATAGTAGCCATTCATTCTGTATAATCGCTGTTACTTCAGCAGCTGCAGCTTGGATAGAAGACCATATAATCAAAGTGCTGGGTTGATGATCATCAGATTGTTACACCAGATACATTCATACTCCTCAGAGTGCTATCCGAGCAGCGCGGAGGGCAATGGCCATAGAAGTGGATAGTAATACACACAGATCATGATGATGCTGCATTCAACATACAAGGACAGGAGGTCTTACTTTCACACTGTCCCTGCCTTCTTGGTGCACTATCCATGGATCCAGTTCTATAGTGGTTTGTTGTGTGACATATTCTCAGTGGATTCAGTTTCTATAGTGGTTCATTGAATTCCTATATTCCAGTTCTCTACCAACTAGAGCTGTTCATCTCTCTGGTCTCTCTGCTGATGTACTGTCCATAAGTGTGTGCACATTCCAGGCTCCGATGGTGACTAGCATCACCTTTGTCTTCTTGTTAGATTTTCGACCACTAAGAGCTGGGATCCCCATCTGCCACAGTATGCTGACCTGGGTTAAGGTGAATCAGGCAACATTTAGGGCACCTTTTCAAGCCTTTTCCTCGTGCTATGGAGGTGAGCAGTGTGATCCTAACAAGGGCTGCACAGTCACCCAGGGGACTGCCGAGTTCCACTGCTGTTTTGGTCCAGTGAAAAGCAACCCTATGCAATGAGGTCTGCAGCTACAGCTCCCAGTGTATCCACATCTGCTGCTTTGTTGCTTGTCCATAGCCACAGGAGTTGAAGGTATCTGGTAGGGGGAGGGAAATGATGTCATGTCTTGTGCAAGAGTTGGATTTAAGTTGTGCAGAGTCACCCTCACTCTCTCGTCTAGTTCTGTCTGAATCCAGTGGCACGATATTGTCAAGACAACTGGATATGAGTCCAGATGCAGTGGATGGCCATCGGATCCTACTCCACCTGAGCTGATGCCCTGCACTGTCCACACAGATCTTGCCATCTGCCTTCACAGCCAGGAGGATGAGCATATCTGCTTGGCCGACTGATCCGCCAGAGAGGACTTTCCAGAGGGAGCCAGGTGCAGCTGTCCACTCTGGGTCAACGGTCACAGGTAGTACCGTCTACTGTTACTTATGGTAGCAGGCGTAGCCCAACCAGACCAAAAATGCTCGAGTTGGCACAGATCACCAGACATGGCCAGGTGTCACTGGCAAAAATGGCTTTGGAAAATGCAACAACAACGGATTCCTCATACTGAGGAAATGCACTGAACACAACCTCCTAATCACTAACACTGTCTTCTGTCTGCCAAACCGCAACAAGACGTCTTGGATGCACCCACTGGGCATCCTTCAGAGACTCTGTGTACTTGGCTGCAACCGAAACACGTAAACATCAAGATTGGTTTGATGAGAACGATGCTGCCATACAGAGACTACTGAATGAGAAACATCAACTACAAAAGGCCTGTTTAGAAGACAGCACTTCATCATCTAAGAAGGCAGCCTTCAACAACATCAAGTAGTCATACCTGCCATAACTTGACAAGTCATGCTAAAAACAAAATTTTGTACTCCCAAACTCCTTGTCACAGTTGAGTTTCAAAAAACATGATTCCCAGTAATCTTTAGAAAGAAAAAAAAAACACCACCTCAATATATGCCCGTAACATGTATGTATAAACGGTACACCGTCCTGCTTAGAGCTTATGTAAAACTATCCTTGGGGCAGTTTATACAGATAATTGTCATAAAAACAATTAAGGTGGTCAGGTATAAACAACCACCATTTCACATATAACTTAATTGGCTGACAATAGCTAGGGTGATGTGTTAAGTCCTTTGAAGAATGCTGTGGGTGAGCACATTAGGCTAATTTGTGTAGTTAAAGTTCACAAAGTGGAACAACCCAATTGATTTGAAGTTATAGGTAAATCAAAGAGATGCATGTTAAAGAGCAAAAGGTATTAAACATCATTGCCTTGAATGAGAATGTTTATGCCATCTTTATTAAAAATTATTGGCAAGTTTGTGAACAGCAGCATTTCTTTGAAGTTGGATTTTACTCCATATATAAAATGCAAAATATGATTTCAGTAGTTGGAATAGTGTTCAAGTGTGATTCATTTTTGAAGGCAAAATGTCAAAATGTATTTCCTCTGATTCAGGAAACAATGAGCTATCAGTGAAACAAGCAAAACTCAGCAAAACTAAATTTCAGAACTCTTGGTTGATGGAGTCTGACTTTATGAAGCACAGCAGCAAGAGGGAGCATTTCATTCTTTGCACATACAGCAAACACCATATCAGCAATGGTCATTCTGGAGTGTACAACATCCTTCAACATAGCAGCACCACCTGTATGTAACATTGGGACAAACCAAAACATATTCGACATGCTGAATTGAAAATTCAGATTAGTTCTTCTTATTATTACTCGTTATCTTAATCTTGTTAAAATGCCAACTATTAATTAACCCATGCTTTTCAGGATGATTTTAGCCATGAAATAGATTGAATGAAAGATAATAATCAGCAAACGCTCATGTTTACATAGTTGATTTGTGTTGATAAAGAAACCGCATTAACGCCCTTACTGGACAGAGGCATTTATTACTGCCGTATTACCTGTAAGGCCCCACTCCCCCCCCCGAGACACACACAATGAAATGGTCAGACCAAATTCGGCAAAAGCAACTCAGTTCTGACCAGGATTCGCTCAGAGAATCCAGCAATGAAGTTTGAACAACAGTACCATCCAGTCTTTAATGAGTTAAAAGATGAACACAAATTACACTTGCATTGCCGACAAACCCCCTCTGAACTATTGAGAGCAGCAAAGACTGCTTCTAATTAAGCCTATATTTTGTCATCCAATGGATTTTAAAGACAGAAACTTGGTGTAATATGTTTTTATCTAATGTAAGTGTGGTTGTGATTATGTGAGTGTTTCATGCATGTGATTCTACCGGCGGTAGGCCAAAAATACTGTTTTAAAGGCTGTCTACCGCACATACCGCTTAATAGTTAAAATATACCGCTTTTGAAAATTAAAAGAATAAAAAAAAATTTTTTTAAATAAAAATACCCAAATACGGTATTTTTACGCATTCTGTCAATACAATAGAGAAACCAGCCAGAACCAGTCTACTGGAGGCAGGAAATGTCCCACCAGTACAACGACCGGTGTGATGATGCGTGGCAGAGCAATAGCATTAGAATTGTTGAAGAACAGCTGAAATGTGTACACAGCAAGCTGCTAATTGATTACCTTATTGTTGGAATTTGATTGTTGGAATTTGAGGAGTTTAAGGCCAAATGCGGGATGTTTTTTGAGGTGTTATAAGTAATAAAGGGATCAAAGGTGGTCCATGATGTCTTCTGAGCCTTTCATGAAAATTGGCTGACCCTTGGCGAAGGTGAGATAAAATGAAGAGACCGACCATAAAAAATTATTTTGGCAGACACACTAGAGTAAGTATTTTGATTTTTGTCCTGTTTAATTGTTGTTGTATTGTTCCAGATGTTTTAAGGGCTGTTCCAGTAAAACATATACCCCCTGGGGGAAAGGCACTTTCAAATTCAACCAACCCACAACAGAAGCAATTTTAACAAATTATGATCCACCCTCTGATGTGTTTTAATAGAAAAACATTGCCCCCTACAGAAGCATATTATTTTACGTAATTTTACGTATACGTAATTTCTGGCTAGTAATTTCTGGCTAGGGGTTAGTGGGCAGTAGAAGCAATTTTAATTTTGGGTTGTGGACAGAAGCGATTTAAATGACAGCTGACCCGAGTTAACCTATACTGAATTATTATATATTATATAATCCACTGCATATTTTTATTTGTATTCATACTTTATAATCAATCATCGTTTGTTCTTTTGTTTGTTTGTATGTCAGGCATGTATGTTTCTGCTACTGTAATATCAAAAAATTTCTTGGTGTCTTATTATTTGTAGATGTCGTGGTTCAGTCACTTAATACCTACTAATTTAATGACGTTGAATCTAGATTTTACAATTGGGATTTCTCTTATAATGCAGAAATCATGAATATGCATCCTTACTAAAGTGTCATTTGTTATGATTATTTATGTGTGCTCATTTCAGTGATCGCTATGTTTTGCTTAAATTTCTTTGTTCTTAGGCATGCTGCTTTTGATTTGCATGATAGTTAAATCTTGTATTGCTTTAAATGTACTGTCAGATGCAGTGATTTATTTTGATGCTTTTTCAATAAATGTATTTGTAAATAGATATTATTTGATTTGTCAGAAAAAAAAATGTCAATGAAAGTGATGTCACATTATTTCTGCCAACTTTAACACTAAATTCTGTAAGAAAAATATATTTTTACTGACTGATATGTCTTATTTTTTATGTCTTGTTGCATGACTAATATAATATATAAAAAAAAGAAATATAGCATGTCAAACATTGTTTCATCATCATCCCTACTGTGATCAGTCAGATTATCATCAGGCCCCCCCAAAAAAATGTTTCCTACTGCACTGTTTTTTTTTTGCTTTTTTTTAACATTATATATAAATCAAATAATATTTAAAGCACTTCAAAGTACTGGGCAAAACTGGCTCAATTAGATGCACAAATCAATTTTGTTAATGTGATTTTATCAAATATATATATATACATATAAAAAATTGTGATGTGAGGGTGGGGAAAAAGTGCTAGGGTCGGCAGCAAGAAACAGGGACAGTCAGCCGACTGGAAACACACATTTTTTTTTTTTGGACGTAATCATCAATGCCGATTAGTTTTCTACCATCATCAGGCCACAATCAATCAGTTCTTAGATTTTCATCCCAACTTCCCCTCACAGGATGTAGTTAAAATTTTTGATGCAAAGGCTGTCCTTGTCCTGGAAAAAAAAATTGTTTTAAAAAAAAACTTCACAATCTGCCTCGAATTAGATTAAAAAATGGATGAAAATCTAGGAATAATTTTCTTGACCCCAGCGTACTCTTAAAATTAACATCATTGCAGTTTTCTGTCTCTGGTCAACAGCAGCATCAGTATTGCTTCTATGATTTTTCCAAAGAGGGCTAACTCCCCCATCCCTTTTCCAAAAGTGGGCCAATTCTAAATTAAATGGGACAAATTTGGCCCTCTTCCTTGAGAAATATGGGTCACACAGAAGAAAATATTTCAAGTGATTGCAGCATCTTCAAAACAGGCAAGCTCAAGGTTATTGTGTGGTTTATTGTATCTAAGCAATGTTTTTTAGCTTGTATACCTTATCCACGATTTCAAAAATATTTACCAAATGTAAATATGTTCCTTTTTGATGGTGTTCATGTATGTCAAGCATGGGTATAACAAAGTGTACAGGTTAGAATGGCAAGTAGAAAAGAGTTATAAAGAAAAAAAATTTGAATTTTTAAAATAATTAACACGAGAAAAATGGAAAAGCAAGAAAAACAAGAATACAAATTTTTGAAAGAACTTTATAAACAACTCAAATTGGTGTGGACTTCAACAATACAATTACAGAACGAAAGCGCAAAAGAAGCATGATTTAGTCGGGCCATTAATTTCCAGCTCGAAATTCTTTTTCACAGCTTCTGCTCATACAGCTGCCACATCAGCTGAATTATTTGTGCCTGTCTATTGTATTTTGTGCATCCTACATTAAAAGTGATTGTTTTTCTGTGTTTCACACAGTTTACACAGCATCCCCATCTCTGTCTTTTCTAACCACAACCATTCCCCATGCGTTTCACTAGAAGTTGGGCACAAAGTTTTGCTTTGTTGCTTGCACTTGCTGCACTGCTATGTTTGAATCAATTGATTACGTTTCATCAAGAGATTCTCCCTCACTGTTTCTTTGTTATAATAATCCTACAAAATTCTTTTTGATATTTCTGTGCGAACTTGCATGTTCCTCCTGACTTAGCACATGCCAAAGCTGCTGGCTACCATTTACAATACCGTGCAACTGTAAAATATTTCCCCATTTCATTTTCACCTAGGTAATGAGCTTCTAAGCAAAAAATACATAACAGGAGATGTATCTTTTAATGTTAGGCTTGAAAATAAAGTGGAGAATGTGAGAACAGAATTCTGCTCAAGATTAAAGTCTGTCAAGCTTGTCATGGACAAAAAACATACAAGAATTAAATATCTTTTACACTGTTCCAATCATACAGTGCATGTGACTGCAAGAAAGACGTCTGCACTCTGTACATTTTTCAGCCTATGGGAGTGTAAAATGGGCATAAATTTGTCTGGGGAAAGGTTTAAATAGTTTCAAGTTCGAAATTATCGCACAATTTATGTCTGAAAGACCCTGATGAGCTGATATTTTGGTAATAATTATTACAGGAAAGGGAGGGATGTTCTTGTTGAAAGACTTCACTACATGATAAGAAAACAGAAATATATCCGCTTTTGTATGCCATTTTGTCCAAATTCGTTATCTCCTTTTCGTGTGAAAAAAACAATAGCCCACATCCAATCGCACAATCAGTGCCAGTGGAAATAAAACTGTTGGGCTTTTGGTGCATAGGTTCGTTCATTTTGGGCTAGCTTGTGATAAATCGCAATATTCCCGCAATCCTGTGTCCTAGAAGCAACACTGTTGCAGCATCATCATCACTGAGGCCTAGTAGTAACATGCTGAACTTTGAATCCAGGAGTCATGGGTTCCATATCCCGCTTCCTGTCTTTCATATACGAAACTTCTACCCAAGGTCCGAGGAGCCTCCATGGCAGAGTAGTGTAAAATGCTTATCTTGTGATCACTTGCCTTTCATCACGTAGGTTCAAATCCAACTCAGGCCTTGTATGTGAGAATGTTGCCAGTCACTTGAAGTTCAGTGGTTCTACCCTGGTGGTCTTTGATGCCTGGGGACTTCTTCAGCAGTAAAACTGGCTGCCATATATAAATTTTCTTGTGCTGAAAATGGTGTAAAACTCGTAATGATCTACCAACAACTTGAGGTCTCATCTCTATATGACCTCCGGTGTTGGAGGGACCTAAAACACCAAATCAACCAACTAATCAATAGCAACACCAGCAGCAGAAGTACTGGTTTATCATTTTTGCCACAGCTGAACGAGTGTATAAACTTTTACCATAGTAATTGTCTTTAAACCTATGAATATCGTTGATTATGTTTTCTGACATATATCTAATGAACAGTCATCATCAGACTGTGCAAACAGACATATGTTAGTAGCTCTGAAAATTTTACATATTCAGCACACACAAATTTACATTTTCTCCAGCAATGTTTATTGTTCTGACTAGACCTATTTATTATAGCTTATTCAAGCTATATTTAGCCCTATCTGGAGATGTGCATAGTCTGATAAATATTTTTAAACAAACAATCTGAAGATGCATTAATGTTTTTCGGTGATGCATTTGGATTGAGTAATTACTAGAATCAATAAACCAAGAAATCAAATTATTCAAGTCTGTCAGGCAGACACATAACTATAATCTGCCAATCGATTTTCTGATCTCTAAATTTGCGAGATTTTTTCGGCTATATTGTTTCAGATGATAGAATCACCAGAATGGCCAGAACAGAGGTAATAACCGGAACAGACAGTTAAAATCAATTGAATTCATCTTTTAAGTAGCTTAATTCACTATTTTTTTTAATTAACTGCACACCCTTTACTTTCCTCCCTTTAATAATTATTCTTCAAGATGAGGAAACAATGTCATGCACATTAAAGAATAGGAACACTTATGCTCATCTTTATCATTATAATATACTTCAGAAACAGTCAATTAGCTTAACATTTTTGCTACAGGTTGATACCCAGCAGTATTGACCGTAGTTAAGTAAAAATATTCACTGCTTCCTTATGTGGTAAATATGTGCAGGCATTCGTAAAATTCCAAACCCGTTTCAGTGATTATCTCTGTTCTGGTCTGTCTAGTGATTCTGTCCACCCATACTCTTTGTCTTGTTTTTGATACGTATCCAAATTTGTCACATGCTTACCCGATTACTATGCTAATTCTTTGTCAACCTGAGAATGTGTATACCAATGTGAAATAGAACTGGGAAACTGAATTTCAAGATGGTAAACCTGAGCATTTTTGTATGTATTCCACTTGGATTCCATGTTTCTGTAGAAAACTAGGGAGTTCATCAACTCCCAATGCTGACCAAACATGCTGTACGATAATGTCAGAGTAAAACAAATACCAATGAAATCTTTTAACCTGGTCAGGTTCTCTCCCCTGCCATGATTTTATCTAAAGGACAGAGGGGGGTCTCCCCACTGGTCACCAAAATAAGGGAGGAGTACACCAAAAAAGTGTGTGTGTGTGGGGAAGAAATGGACATAGTTCAATATTCACCCAACACTTAAATATCCCCATCTTCCTTTCTTACTGATCCACTCTGTTAGGGCTCTGTGGAAATCAAAATCCTCAAAAGATGTCCCCTCTAGTTGTATAAGCATTAATCTGTTGATTGTTTCTGAACTTGATGTGTTCCTTATCTGTGTATGAATGTTTGTTCTGTGCTGGGAACCCCCTTTCACAGTCTGCTGTCTGAAGGGGCATACCCATAACTAGCTTAGCCAACTGTTCTTTGTGGTTGTTATGTACAATTTTCCACATCTCATAAATATTGTCTCTTGGAAATCTCTGTTCCAAAATAAGATTTTTCACTTGCATGCACTCTGCCAAAGTGTCACTTTCTTGAATCAGTGCTTTGCTGCCTACTTTGCCAGATTTCTCATATGTTCCATAATGCTGTATTAGGGTTTTGAGTCCATCAATGCCATAGGTTCAGACGGCGGTATTTTGGTAAAATAAATATCCTGACATTTTAATTCTTTAAGATTCTTATTTTATTCAATTTATCTTAACCCGTAAAGTGCTATACTTAGAGTATAATTTTGTAGCACATGATCCCCCTGTGCTGAATTGTTTGAGAAAAGAAATGAAAATTGCACTCTACTTTTAAATTGCCTGTATTTTAATTAGGCTTGTATTGTCCATTTAATTTCAAAATACCGCTGAATAGGGGGTTGACCTGTATGCTGTCTGCAATCCAGCATGTACATCGAACTCGTATTCAACATCATTTTTTGGCTCAAAAACACTCACTGGTATTTCCAGTAACACTTTCGCAGCTCCAGTAGACTGATATACTTCAAAACTTCATAATCATTGTCATCATCGCTATTATCAGCCCGTATTTGCCGAATGAAATCGTCATCTGAAGATGAATCACGTTGGTAGTCGACCATTTTGGATTTTCTGAGTGGCCCGTATTTTAAACACGCATTTGTAAAACTTTCTTGTTGACTAAGGTTAAAACTACGACAGAATGCGTGCTCCAGGGCCCATTGAACAAATCAAATTTAGTTTAACAACCATTCACGTCAATCCGAAGTATCCAGTTGTGTAATCAGATAACTACCTGAAAAACGATGTCGCGACAAGCGCTACGAGACCTCTACCAGCAGCCCGACTTATGTCGCGACAAGCACTTTAAGGGTTAACAATTAAATAAAACATGTATACTGCGCAGGGTACATTTTTAATATGCGCGACTTTAAACTAATTTGCGGGAGTTCTCGCGCATCACTGCTTTCCAACGTCATGAGTTCGTACAAAGTTTGCGCTATTAGCGCACTCGCCTGCCCTGGCAGCATCTATGCTCCTGTATATTGATTCGCCACAAGTTAGACCGCTAAGAAGGGGTTAGATGTGATCTTAAATATATATATGCATTTTTCCGACAACCCCACCTGTGATTTTTGATTTTGTTGACGCAACCCACACCAGAAGTGATTTTCCTAACCAACCCTTAACTATCAGAATCAAATTTGAAACACAACCACCTACAGAAGATTTTTGAAGTGCCGTCCCCGGGGGGGATATATGTTTTACTGAAACAGCCCTAAGAGGACAGCCCTTAACATTTTTGTTCAATTCTAAACGTGTGCTTTCTCCCAATGCTAAGAAACCACCGGCTAAGAAATATTACAAGTTCAACAATGCTTGGATCTCAGAGTTTAAGTGTGGGCAGGTGAGTAGCAAAGGTTCAGAGTTTGTATTGTGTGTTTCAAAGGTATGCATCTTTTGTATTTCGCAAACTATTTGAAGGTTTCATGCACATAAATTTAGTTTAAGCCCTAGTTCAAAATATATTACAAGATAATTAATTCTAAAGTTTTGATCAATTATTCATAAAAGCATAAAATCATCATGTATTTTTTTCATTTTTATTTCGAGTCTGAATCAATCTTTATTTTTTTTTTTTATATATTTACAGTGGTGAAACTTACCAACAGAAGTTTGGATCTGAGCCATGAAGAGAAAGAAGCCCTTGAGGTTGAGGCTCAGGAATACATCCCAAGTCCAAGTTAGGAACTTCCTCCTAGGAGTGAACATAGCTCAGAGGAGTATTGGAGTAGTCAGCAACCTTACAAACCCAGCAATAGGAAAACTGAAGTTAGAACTTCTTTGCAGGCTGAGCGTGGTTGTTATGTCATTACAACATTCTAATGCTGATATAGAGAGGACATTCTCCATTCTTCGCAAAATATAAAGTGATTCAAGGGGAAATCTGGACCAGAGAACTATTGAGAGCCTGTTAAGTGTGAAGCTTAATAATCACAATGAATTTCATCAGTGGTCACTAGACAGTGATCTTGTGAAGGATACTAAAAATGCTATTGGATTCTATAAAAGAAAAATCTTTGCAGTGAACTATCAGATAAACAACTCTTCCTTTTTCATTATTCGACTGTATATTGACTCATAATAATTAATTATTATTGCAACATTTTCCATCAGAATCTGAATCTGATTCCTGTTCAAACTTGATATTTTATTACAGCATGAAGAGAATACATATGACACAAGAAAGCACTTGTTTTGTTTTCCATCCCCTTGAAACGTAAAATTTATGCCGATAAAAAATCTACTGGTTTAGAGGCCAATCTACTGATCAAAATTTTTAAATCTACTGGTTTGAAATCCTAGTTCTGTCACATGTATGGTGTTCGCACATATGTGTATGTGTGTCATGATGATATTTGACAATCCTAAGTTTACCAACTGTTTTTGTTTCTAAGTGTATTAAATGCTTTAAAGAAAACACACAAGTTATTTTCTTTCATTCAGATTTGAATTTCCAGTCATTTTCTATAGGTTTAAATGAAAAGATTATTCTCAAATTGGACAACATCGCTTTTTTAGGGTCATGTGCAGTGACCCTCCTTGGGACCTCAAAACTCACGTTTGAGTCTCAAAAACCCCCAACACTGTCTGGGAATATGGCAGGTATGAGTAGTGTAAGCACAGACCCTATGTAAACTATCTCCCAAACTTTATATCATGTTTATTTTACCTATTTTACTCTATCTTGATAAAAATTATTTCTAAAGATGAAGGCATAATTAATATGCACTGTCTCTTGTCCATAATCGAAGTTATCCAAAGATCATCATGATAAAAAACACAACAGATAAAAAATATGGCTTTAAGAGTAGTAAGAAGTTCAGTCAATCAGATTCAAGATCACCTCATTAATATTCACAGATCTTTCTCATTACTGAAACACTCCAAGATCCTGATGATAGAAGCATTTATTCCAAGTTTGATCAAAATCAGATCACAAATATGGCTTCCAGAATGGTAGCAAACTCAGCCAGATGCAAGATTACATCATTCATATGTATGGATTTCATTCATTATTAAAAAATCTGGACGATATAAGCATATATTCCAAAACTGATCAAAATCGATCAGAAATCTGGCCTCCAGAATGGTAACAAGGTCAGCCAATCAGATGCAAGATTATCTCATTATCAAAACCCACCCAAGATCATGATGATATAAGCTTATATTTCAAGTTCTATCAAAATCATATCAGAAATACGGCTTCCAGAGGGGTAGCAAGCTGAGCCAATCGGATGAAAATTCTCTCATTAATATGCATGGATTTCACTCATTATTGAATCCATCACAGATTTTGATAATATAAACCCATACTACTTTGATCAAAATCAGATCAGAAATATGGCTTCCAGAGGGGTAACAAGATCTGCCAATCAGATGCAAGATCACTTCATTTTAGTACGCATGGATCTCGCTCGTTATCGAACTTATCTGAGATCTTTATGATATAAGTATATAGTCCAATTTTGATAAAAATCAGATCAGAAATATGGACTTGTGAGTGGTAAAAAGATCCAGCAATCAGATGCAGGATCACCAAATTAATAGGCGTGGATTTCACTCATTATCAAACTCATCCAAGATCTTAATGATATAAGCATTTACTCCAAGACTGATCGAAACTGCATAAAAAATATGGCATCAAAAATATGGCATCCATTGTGGTAACAAGGTTAGCCAATCAGGTCCAAGATCACCTCAATAATATGCATGGATCTTACTCATTGTCGAACTCCCACATTCCAAATTTGATTGAAATCGGACCAGAAATATGGACTCCAGAGTGTAACAAGTATTTGTTCACAGATGGCCGCACAACAGACAATGCACAATCGATGCTGGGCAATACTGCAATTCCCCTTGACCTTATGACAAGGTGAACTAAAAATCGATAATATATGACACTTATGAGACTTTTTTTCTAAGGTTTAAATTATATTTGTTTTCCATAATTCAGATGTAATACTCTACACCTAACACAATCAGGTTAGTGTTACTAACCTGAATAATGCTTTCAAGTTTTCTGGCAACTCAGTGCGACCAGCATAGCCTGGGTTCATGGTGATGAAAAGACCAACTGTGGGCTTAAGCCTGATTGTCTCTCCCATGAAATTAAAGATTTTTTTCTTGTCTCGAATGGCATCTTGGATGCTCTTCACTTGAACAGCTATAACAGACAGCACCTCCACAGCAATTCTGTTGAACTCATCAAAACATCCCCAGGCTCCAGACTGCGCCAGTCCCTTCAAGATGTTGCCAACTGACTGAAAAGCAAGTCAGAGCTTGAACCCTTTTCCTCTCAAGAAATTTACACTTTATGTCCATGTAACAAAATTACATTGCTTGGAAAAAAGCTATTTCCTGAGAAATTCTTCATTTTTTTAATGATAATTGCCCTCAGTTGCAAACATGCAGAATGGATAAATTAATCTGATTTAGATAAAACTTACCAATAATATTGAATACATGACACACAATGTTTGATTGATATATTCCTTGTAACTATGTAACATACTGTAATTATTCTACTTTGGGTGCTGCTCTAAAGTTGGCACCCTTTAAATCAAAAGTAGTTAATTTGTAACTTATAGAGACACTCCCAAAATTGACACTAAACAAAATTTCAACAAACCATATTGTGTACCGTAATCACGGTAAGTCTTGCGACATGAAAAAATAATTATTTTTTTTCGTGTCCCAAGACTTATATGCATGTAAAATATATAAAATTTTCGGTGTCCCAAAACTTGTAGACACAATAAATGTAAAGACAAACCAGCTCGTTCAATTACCACGTTATTCGTCAATAAACTGTTATAAACTACTATGATTGTTTTATGTTATTATTTTGTATGTGCATATTTTCTGATTTCTCCAACATGATTTAAAATAAAGGTAAATAAAGACTTCATAATTCATGGGCCGCTTAACGGAAGACCTATCCTATAGTGTACAGTTCTTACACAGTGCAAATCATACTTGGCATCACTTATATCCTTGTTTATTCCCCAAAATATTTGATGCAGACTTTGCTTTATTCATCATTTTTACCAAATCGCATTCTTCCAGATTACATTTCAGCTACACGTTCATTGCTGTTTCATTTATTTGGATTCACGCGCTCAACAGTTACTGTTTTTCAGTGGTATAAGCGATCCTACAAAGTGATGTAATGTTAATGAAAAGGCACGCATGTTTAATTATATAAAGCACATAACCAGCATAAATTCAAATAACTGTCATATATTCATGAAAAAATGATCGTAATATATGTTAAAATTCTGAATATAGATCGATTAAAAGCATCATTGATCCATTTTAGTTTTGTGTTTCGGCTTCACAAAATGATAATTTTCCACGCATTATTCATTCCACTTTTGATTTTGGCAAGCTGGTTGTTTTGGCGTCTCCCTTGTTTATAATGGGCGAATTTGTCTTTTGTTTTCTGACAGCAATCCAGGCCAGTTAATTGTTAAAACCCTGAAATTGGCTTGGATAAAGAGGAATTTTGTCCGGCGGCAATGCCGGTACTTTGATGTGTGATTGGCTTCTATTGCATAATATTAGCATGATTACCGGAGCTGAGTAAACAGGAACTTATTTAAGGTCGCTTACATCAAAGCAAACTACCACTGAGTTTTTATTTTAAAAGCATTATTTCTTAAACTTCTTTATCGTATTTTAAAGGTATTATTTAAGTTTAGTGCAGTGGTGCCTATGATTCGAAACCAATGTATGTACTTCATTCATCACAAGTAAAATCTTCAATGTACACGTGGTGATGCCATGATGTAAACATGCATACAATAAATCCTATTACAGAGTTGAAATAAACTCTATTTTCGTTGTTCTCATCCTGGTATCACATTGTAATGAATTAGGTATTCCCATTTTAGGAAAAAAAACTTCCAAATAATTACAGGTGACTTTCGACAATTTTAATGCAATAATGCATAAACTGACAATAGTAAACTAGAGCACAATAGGGAGAAGTTATTGTTGAATGGGTATAACATACCGCTAATGCTCAATTCTTGTCATCGTCTGATTAAATTATACATATTTTAATTTGATAGAAATAATAAGGAAACAGAAAAATTCAATATATTTATTGACTCTTCAAACAAATTATAATAATTTATAATATTTCCATGTAATAATTGATAATGAGAGTCCCTTAACAACCACGAAGTCCTGTTTATTTTACATGAGGATACGATCGATAAAAAATGCCGATCGATCAGTAGAAAGAAAAAAAAAATGTTTTAGGTGTCCCAAGACTTATAGTACATGAAAAAATTGCTTTAAAACTTCGTGTCCCAACTTTTATAGGTCATAAAAAAATTACTTTTGAAAATAAATAAGGGTGTCCCAAGACTTATAGTGTCCCAAGACTTACCATGATTACGGTATGTAAAAATATAATTATTTTTAAAGTCCTTACAATACAAACAGAGGCAACATCTAAAAGGTCAGTCTTTAATTAGCTATGCAAAATGATAATCTGAGCACAAGTTGAGCTCTTATTCACTGCAGAACAGGTAAACAGTAATAGAACAGTTAAAGGATTATTCTCCTGACTAATATTCTATTCATTGCTGATTAATGCAAACATAGATATTTGGAAGTCGAACCCCAAACTCGATACATTAAAAGTTTAAATACACATCGCATGTGTACCAGCAAAAACAGTGTATTATGTCACTGCTTTTGCATGTGAATGTGGATACATTCTAGTATTATTATAAATTCAGAACAAACTAGATTCTTGTTTTAAGAAAAGATAGACATTTATTTTGAGAAACAACAGCATCAGAACTCAATTTTTATTGTTCTGTCAGTAAAATAATGATACTATGATTTCATTGCAAGTAATCATTAAATTTCTGCTCATCTTTGGGTATACCAGAGTGCCAATTTGGGAATTTCAAGTTCACTACACACTTTGGATTTCTCTTCATAAAGAACACTATCTATGACAGTAAGCTTTTCATGCAACGAGTATGCCTTTTGCTTGGTTCCCTTGATATCCTCGATTACATTTGCGAATGATTAGAATAAACCATGGATTAATGTTAGATACTTTAATGGTGTTACTTACAGTACAGCTCACATGATTTTTCGGAACCCCATGCTTTGCTGTGGGTGACTTAATCCCCTCCACTTTAGCTCCGCAATAACGCTCTGCTTTGGAGGGATAAATACCTACAAATCACCACCACGCCCCGGCAGGCACATTGATGTCAACTCCACTGTGGATGTCAACTCCACTGTGGAGGGGGCTGGTCAACATTACTGATTGACATTTGAACAGCCAATGAATGAAGACCACCTATGGAAAGACTTGAGACATCAAGAGTGATTTAAACCGGATACCATAGGAAGAATCAGTTGTCTTTATTTCGATCATATATTTGGACAATAAAAAAATAATTTAAAAAGTCTTGTATATTCAGTTACTGTTTATAAAAGGTTGATCGAATTCTTTTGCAATAAGTTTATGCTTTTAATTTATTCAAAGAAATATGAACAAACTTATGCACTGACTTGACGAGAAACACACCTTGATGAGTTTCTCAAGCAGCATAAATTTATCATTTTGTTCCAAAGGAAAGTAATTCTCTGAGATATGGATAATTAAAATCCAAATTGACATCCGCTTCGGCTTAAAAAAAACAAAGAAACAAACAAACAAACCTAAAACACTGAATTTACACTGAAATGCAAACCCCATGCTTAGTCCTTAAGCAGTAATAGCACAGTCACAAAGCTGAATATTCTGACTGCATGTGTACTGTAAGGGACTTACCATTTAATGTAGGGGGATTAAACGTTGTTGTTTTTTTTTCGAATGGGATATTTTTCTTTCATCACAAGATAAATTCATTTCAAGTGAAATATGGAACCGAATAACATCTTTTTATACTTCAAATCAGAGAAAGACAATTGTTTTCATGCATTTACCACCACCCCTTAGAAAATTCAATTGTCTCTCCCTAATAAAGACTTGACTTCAGCGGTTGTTCTACAGAAATCAAGGCACTGTTGTAAAATATAAACACTGTTGTAAAATATTGACAAGAGTTTGCATCAAAGGATGATGTCAGTTTCAGCTTGGGAACTGAGTTTTTATCACACGAAGCCATCTGACTTGGCGCGTTGTACCTTGCAGCTGCAATTATGGTCCCGCCATTAACAACGCAAGTTTGATAATTGTTGGTAATTAATCTGAACTCAACTTATTACCAAAATGAAAAATAATGTGGAAACTTCTCAAATCTGAGATGTTCAGAGATTTTAATTTCCAACAAGTTTACGCCAATTTGCATGGATGTATTGTCTCCACGTGTATCCCATTATTTGCTCATTTTTCTAAGGCGAAAATATAAAAACAAAATATATTCATATAATTATTTTGACGCAGATATTAAAGAATGCAGTTTCCTGTTTGTGACTGTTAGAGCCTTTGGTTATTGAGCGCGTTTATGTATGTGGTATATTGCTGTACAGCTCGAGTTACTGTGGCCGAGTGGATAAAGTGTGTGAATCGTACACACACATACACACTTGGGTGTCTGTGGGGGGAGGGGAGGCATGTTGCCCCAGCCCCCCCAAAAAAATTCCTTCGGACTCACACATTTGACTTTGGAGCACGTGGTCAGGAGTTCACGCGCATGGGTGGGAAAATTTCTTTCTTTTTTGCTCCATAATGCAATAATGTCTAGAATGTTATTACTTTTCTTACCAATACCGAACATTTTCAGATTTCAGTTTGTGTACGTCTAGATTTATAATTAGTCAAATTTTAATATTTTTATTCTGAAGATTGCCTAAAAATGTCGACATGTCAAGCATCGAAAAAGTAACATTTTGGTTAACATTAATAAACATTTTAGCGTTATTTTTTGAACTCACATTGGTGATAAACTACTCAAAACATAAGCAGAATCACGAAAAACTTTAATGGCAGGAACATCTTTTTCGCTTAGTGTGAATGATGAGGCCGCTAATTGAAGAAAGCTAGACAATCATGGAATACTTGAACTGTTACTTGTTACTGAAGGATGCAACAACAAAAAAAGTTTCTAATGTTAAGTGCAAATGATTACGATGACTTGTGCAGTAGTGCTTTGGATTCCATATTTTATGAGAGAGAGAGAGAGAGAGAGAAAGGTGGGGAGGGATCTTTACTAAAAACAGATATTGATCCAGAAATGCTTAACAGGTTCATCTCATTTTTCTGTATTTTGCACAGTATGCAATAAGAAACGAACAGAAACAGGAAAAAGTAAAACATTAATTTTATCTGATGCTTAAGTTTACTTGGAGATATAGATATTGAAGTGTATAATTGACATACAGTATTCACATACAATAGAGAAAACAATGCAGACAAAACAATTTAGCTGTCATCAGACACGCAGATATTAATGTATGCAGCTTCCTCTTTTTGACTTTGGAGCGGTTGCTTATTCTGACAAAAAATAAACTAATTTGTTTGAAAAGTGTTGGGCATCTTTCTGCATATGGTATATTGCTTTACAGCTACTGTTACTGTGGCCAAATGGATACAGTGTGTCACACACACACACACACACACACACATTTTATATTGGTGCATGAGGTTGTGAGTTTGCACCCACCGACGGGAATCTTTTTTTCCTTCTTCTTCCTCCATTATGCTATGTCCGGTACAGTATTACTTTTCTTACCACTTATGAACTTTTCCAGATTTCAATTTACGATAACTTGTGCAGTAGTGATATGGATTCTATAATTTATGAGAGAGAGAGAGAGAGAGAGAGAGAGAGAGAGAGAGAGAGAGAGAGAGAGAGAGAGAGGAACTTTACTAAGAAGAGTTATTGATCTAGAAATATTCATCTCATTTTTCTGTATTATGCATAGTATGCAATAGGAAAACGAACAGAAAAAGAAAAAGTTAAACATTAATTTCATATGATGCTCAAGTTTACTTGGTGATATAAATATACAGTAGTTACATACAACAAATGGGTATATGTTTATCCCGGTTCAGGCAAGTTTTGAGATTTTGTATAAGTGGGTTACTTATAATTTCTGTTGGTAAATTGTAAAAGGCAGGAATTAATTTTGATACAAGGTAGTTCAACAGAAAGGGAGCTGAATGATCGAGTGCTATAGGTCTCTTTGTTAATAACAAATGCTCGAATTACATCTTGTAAGTAGTTTGGAGCAAAACCATGGTCCATTTTAAACAACCAATGTGACTGATGCAAGGAACGGAAGAAAATAAACAGATAAATGCAAAAATTTGATACTAGCTGACTGATTAGTTCACTAGTTCTTTCTATCACTGATTTTTCTTTTACAAGAATCAAACAATGGAATAGCCTGTGGTTGTACAGTATGAATCACTTATTCCCGTGTAAATTGTTTATTGTCAATTCAATGGCAAAGAAAACAAACATGCAGAAGAGCTGCTGTTGTACTTTTAGGTTATCTGTTCGCACAAGAAATTAACACGTCAATATCAAAGAAAACATCCGGTGTTTGCGGCTTCTCTTGAGCTAGGTAATTGGTTTGCACATAAAGCACTTCTCTTTGAAAACTGCAAGTGTCAACTACATGTATCTAGGATGACCTTTTGCGACCATTTGTGATTTTAAAAAAAAACGCTACTTCTGTAATTAATGCAAAATAGTGCAATTTAAAATAAAATAACGATGTGAAATCTTACAATACTTTATTTAAGCAATAACTTTTGCTTTTGCTTGTTCATGCAGCAACGGCCAAAACTATGCTTATTATTATTATTATTATAGAAGAGAGTACAAAATATACATATGCATGCAAAATAAGTAATAACTAAGATAATAATAAAAATATTCAGATGAATTTTTTTTTATCCCAGATCAATGATGAACAGAAATAAATGTAGAAATACTATTGTATAATAATGCTGCTATTTTTTATCATAATTTTAAAATTAAGAAATTGTGTCAGATTTGAAAATAAATAATCTTAATGATAATGATCTATATTTTTATCATACATTTACACTTATATTTCGGAATTATTTGTATTTTCAACAACATCAACAAAAATAAAAATCATGTCTAAATTATTTGCTATCTGAAATGTACTTAATTTAAAATTTTACAAAATTATTATGAAGCCATTTTTATTCAGACTGCATTATTTTTTAAATGTTGGGCATATTATTAAGAAAGAAATGATAATGTCTATATTCTACTTCATTACATTTTATGATTCAGATAATTTTTGTCACTGCAGTTTTTACCCTTTATTTTAATTTTACTGAGTATTGCGGATGGTATTGTGCACGTTGTATACTGTATAAATGTACCGACTTTTATTTTTACGTGTGCGAAGATCGGCGTAGCAATGATGCACCTTGTGAAGTGTATTAGGCTGTCCTTGTACTATAAATAGCATTTCTTTAACTTTGCACTCGCTGTTAACAACTTTATTTTTCCAAATTAAAAAAGTTTGTGCAGATGGAACAAGGTTTGGTTTGAACATTTTGTAATGTATAAAAAGGGATTAAATAATCCTCAGCTAGATAGTGACTGTGCCAGGTAAATACTTTCGAAGACCGAAGGTGGTTTACAATTCATAATGGAACAGATCTATACTATAGACATATTTGTGAACACAAATGACACTTGCATTACGGTCAAACCAACTAATGAACTATTGAAAGCAGCAAAGACTGCATGTAATTAAAACTACATTCCACTGTCCAATGGATTTTAAAGACAGTAACTTGGTGTATTTTTGTATTTAATGTCTGTGAGGTTGTGACCATGTGTATGGTGATGTTATCTGACAATGCTAAGTCTACCATTTTTTTGTTTGTAAGTATATTAAATGCTTCAGAGAAAACATATGGTATTTTGTTTATTAAGATTTGAATTTCCAGTCATCTGCTATAGGCTGATTTGAAAAGATAGCTTATTCTCATTTGGATGATGTCACTTTTGGGGGGATCACGCACACTGATCCCCCTTGGGACCTCAAAACACACTTGTAGAGTCTCAAAAAAAAACCAACACTGGCTGGGAATATGGCAAGTATGCACATGAGGATTACTATATATCCCCAAAGAGGTGGGGGTACAATTAATATTCCTATATTCCTATAATTATTGACAGTCGGAAGAAGTGATAAAGTGAAAAACCTGTCACTGATTTTACCTGTTGACCTTATTTAATTTAAATAATTAGAGTGGTAATGGTATTTCATAATTAATAGTGATAATTGTTGGAGTAAACAAACCAAAACTGTATCATACTGAATCATCAGTGCAACACCACATCTTTATCCTTTATATTAATTACTTCATGTGTAAATTTATCTGAAAGAGTTTATCTTCCTAGAGTTTTGTGCAATTCTTAATTTTAACATTTTTGAAATTTTACTTTTAGTTGGCTCCATATAGTCACTTTGGTGCTGAGGTGCCGTTTCATACTACAACATAAATACATGCACACCACATGTATCTACATCTATTAAGAAGAGTTCTTCATAATGTGACGTTTCGACATTTCTGAAATAATGCACTCACAAAAACATTATTAACATTATTGATACCACCAATGCTGACAGACAACATCGTACCTGTTATGTCTCACATTTTTTCTCACAAAACAGCAAAAAAAAATATTTTCTTTCAAATTGAAGGAAGGGAAGCAAACCTTGTAATCCATCTGTTCTGAGCAGTTGAAGACATACACCATGATTCCCAGAGCTCTTCCCAAGTCTTTGGTGGTCTCTGTCTTTCCTGTTCCAGCTGGCCCTGCTGGGGCACCACTCATAATCAGGTGGAGGGACTGTGTCAGGGTGATGTAGCACCTTAAGTCATTAAAATTAGAATAAAAAGTTGACCACTATGATGCATAAAGAATTACATACATGCTGGAAAGAAAATTTTTATCAACAAGAACTCACAAAATGATATGTATTACTTGCTCTGTGGTGGCAATAATTCAACAAAATTGCAAAGTCACTAGAACGAGAAAAGAAGCTCCCTGTGGCCTACTTTTGTTTGTGGTGAGTAGTACTCTCTAAGATGAATATACCCATCAAGTTTCAAGAACATATATTTGTTATCCATTTCATTTACTTTATATTAATTCTGACAGCTTTAACTTTCTGTGTATTCCACTAGTTGATCTAAATTATCAAGCCCAAACCAAGTGTTAAGCATGATCTGTTGATCAGCTACTTCAATATAAATGGTTATTAACAAGTTTCAATAATACTCGACTTAGCAAACCTAATTAAGATAAATTTCCTGCTACCTTAGCTGTGATATCATATCTGCAGAAACGCATTGCACAGAGGCTGATGCAGCCATTATCTCCCTTAAAAACTGCAAGGTAGACTACTAGTGGGACATCAAGGCAGGGTGGAAGGAGAGAATGTGGCAATAGAAACAGCTTAAGTATTACATCATTAAAATTCGTTTTTTTTACACACGCACCCCACATCTACATTTTAATATCAGTAACATGTTACCTCTTACTATTGTATAGAAAAGAAATAGTCACCCTTATTGTAGAAGTGTCCACTACTGTAGGATGGTATCTTTCTGGACCACTTTTTGCACCATGACTATGGGCCCTAAAGAAAATAATCCTTTGCTCTTGTACACGAAGGAACAAAGGCAGAAGGAAAAGGTAGTGTGAGATTACTAAAACACAGCTTTCATCACATCCTCCAAAGAAGAATGGGTTAGATAGGCCCATGAGGAAGCAATAGCTTGGACCTTATGGGCTTTAATCTTTACGAATGAAAGGTCCTTGTCAGTAAGGGACTGATAAGCTCTTTTGATGGTTATGACAATCCACTTTAAAATGGTTGAAGCAGAAATATCAGTCGAGCCCTTAAGGGGAAGGAAAAGGTG